>CM037861.1:5667516-5952516 GCA_021292105.1 Anadara kagoshimensis
ATATCTAACTGATTCTTTTGTGCTTAGGTTAAACTAAATGAATTTTTCTCTTTGATTTGCTACATCACCATGTTCTACTAAAACCATAAGTTCCATCCCCACCCCAACCATGACATGACCAAGGGATATAAATCGATACCCTAATTATATCTCTGTGGTTGAGTTATAAAGTCTGCAAAGTTTTGATAGATATGCCTGTACCAACTTTAAGCTGCAGGGGATTACCATAATTTCTTGTGGTGAAGACGCCCTGTGTTTAAATTGTGGCCCAATTTTGACCCTAAATTGTAGGCGTATTCAAATACCAAAATTGGACAGTAAATACTGAGAAGGATCAAAATGGACTTCATATTTATTGAAATGGAGTACATGTTCACACGTTAATCACAGTTTTCCTACAATAGTCATACTTCAGTTTAAAATATAGAAATGTGATTTAAAATAATATTTTATTATTTAAACAACACAGCTTTGTCTTGATACAGCAATCTTTACTTATGACAACCGCTGACTGTTGACATAGAGGTATTTCCTTCATGCAAAAATGACAGAAAAGATCCAACTTATCAAAAGGTTTGAAACAAAACGACAAGAGGCCCATGGGCCTTAACTCTCACCTGTGACCTTGACCTTTGAGCCCATGAGCTTCATTCAAATACCAAAATGATAAAAAGGCCAATTTCTACCATATATCCCTATACAAAAAGATTATAGTTTTTGAGATAAATATCATTTCAGTACTTGTTTCTATCTTTGACCGTAACATTAGAACCCATGCCTTTCATTTATATATCAAAATAACCATTGTGTCATTATCAATAATATTCTATATATTTACAATACATTTGAATGCATATGATGAACTCCTTGTAGAATGAACCTCGCTTTCTACATTCGTTGTGTGGATTAATACACATATGCACTTCTAAGTCCAACAAAACAATGCAAATTGTTTCTAATTTCCTATAATCTAAGTAATCAGGATTTTTTAAAACAAATTCAACATTCAACGGTTGTAATTTGACAATCAATATGAATTGCATCCTTAGTTGTCTATTCGAATAAAAATTAAAGAAATGAACTTTTGTTTTCAGCGTACTATTTGTAAGCCACATATTACATCACATCAACAATGAGTTGGCAAGAATTATCGTTATTGGCATATTGGCTGTTCCAAGAATGTTTACACTGCCGAGAGAATCGATATTTACCAGTTTTTTCTTAATTGTATGATGCATTCGAGAATTTTGAAAAAAAGAATGATGGAATAAATATTGTAAATATAAGATTTCACTTTATTTTTATTCCGGAACATCAAATGATGTCCAGAATAAAGAGAAAGTCAATCCTTAATTAAACATGCATATACAAAAAGTCCATTGTTTTCACGATAATTAATCATTTAGGTATTCATTCGCACCTGTGACCTTGACCTTTGAACCCATGACCTTAAGTCATAATCATTTCAGAAATTGTTCACATCTGTGACATTGACCTTTGAACCCATAACCTTCATTCATATATCAAAATGGTTGTTAGGTTAATACCTACAATATTCTAATATACATGCATGTTCAAAAAGTAAATAGTTTTCAAGATAATTAATCATTTTGGTATTCATATGCATGTGACCTTGAGCTTTGAACTCATGACCCATTCATATATCAAAATGACTGATTGGATAGTACCTAAATTATTCTAAAATTCATGCTAAACAAAAAGTTTATAGTTTTTTTGCGTTAACTAATCATTTCAGAGCTTGTTTACATCTGTGACCTTGACCTTTTAATTTATGGCCTTTTATCATATATCAAAATGAACATTGGACCAATACCTACATATTCATGCCTGTACAAAAAGTTCAATTTTGCACACACTTAACTATTTTGGTAAATTTGTACATCTGTGACCTTGACCTTTGAACCCATGACCTTGATTGATATATCACCTAAAATTAACTAAAATGTTTAAAAAAAACCATATTACCAAAAGTAAAAAAAAACTTGACCTTTGACCTTGACTTCAATCGGAAAAAAATTGCAAGTCAAGATCAACAGTGAAAACTTCATACTATTACCTTCAGCAATTTATGAATTATAACAATAAATGTCTCATATTAAAAATTACATAATTTTACGAAAAGTGAATAACCTATTTTCGTCCAATGCTCATGAAAAACACAATTTTAATGATCCAAAGTATGCTGAATTCAAATATCAAAATTTGTGTGTCCCTTTTGGTTTCAGAGAAGAAGATCTTATTGTCTTTTTTTGCTATTCTTAGTAGAGTGGCCATCTTGTTACCAAGGCATAAAAGTCACATTGTGACATCAAATTTGGCCCAGTAGTGTTGGAGGAAAAGATTATAATATTAAGTTCACGCAAGACGGACTGTAATAAATTGCAATAGCTCATCGGAACTTTTGGTCCAGGTGAGTTAAAACTTGAATTTTATGTGAATGACATAAAGTACCATGCATTAACATTGATTGTTACACCTGACTAGCTTTATACATGTAGGAAGTTATAAACATTTATTATTTATCGCAAGTAATAATTAACTTTTTAAGTGCAATCAGTATGCCCTTTATGTTAAGGGGCATAAAAAATTAAAGCAAATATTTTTTTCTGTTTTCAATAAGATTACCTCTAGAATTGAAACCACATAATTAACATTTGTGGTCATATCAATTGGAAGCAGCTGTAAAAATCTTGCATCCGGAATAGAAGTAACATCAACTGCACATATTTTGTGACATCGTTTCATTTGACTTCCAGAACTGAAAATTGATATAAATATGAAACAATAATTAATATAGCAGATACAACAAGAGCAGTCATAAGACAGCATAGCCCGCCTGTGCATCTCGTCAATTAACAACAAAACAAGAATTCCACGGAATAAAAGTGGTAAGCTGGTACGCTTTTGTCCATAAGAAATATAAATTCTTTTGAATATTTTTGTTTTCCAAAACAAAAAAGAGGGCCAATGGGCCTATATCCCTCACCACCTGGACAGCACGGGCCTAAGGGCATTCACAAGATTAAATTTGGACATGGTGTGTAAACACAAAAATTGACAGCAAATCCCATTACATTTATTAAATGTCTATCTATTTAGTTTCTAAGTATCCAAATTAAACAAAATTTGGCCAATAAATACATACACTTCATAATAATGCGTTTTTACATTTTTTGTAATGGTTGCCAATTTTCAATCTTTATCCAGCAAAGACCTCTAACAACAAATTCTGTTTAAATTGGTTCAGTAGTTGCAGAGAAGATTTTTTTAAGGAATTGGCTTAAATTCCATCTGATTTGCATATTATGCTAATATTGTTTAAATGAAAACTTTGACAGCAAATACTGTTTTATATGTTAAATGGCCATCTAGTTTGAGTGTTCCAAATTTTAACTAAATCAGCTAATCAATAAATCCACAATGACTAATTAATGGTTTTTTGGCTCTTAAAATTCGTTCAAAACAACACTTTTTACCCCTAAAAAGTGGTAAATATGTAGAAAAAATAATGCAATTAACTGAAATATACAATGACAATATTGTAACCAATATGCAAATAAGTGGCATCTACTGGCCCAAGATCAAGGTCATTTGTTTACAATGTTATGTGGTTTTATCAGGAGCAGCTTTCTACATTAGAGGATGATGCCCAAAGTATATTGTTTGGAATGATCTCGGCCATAGTGGTAGGGGGGAAGGATTGGCCAAGATGCTAAACCTTCAAGCATAATTTAATTTATTTCTGGTGTAATCACCTAGATATACTGTTCAAGAATATATAGGTTAAATAGTTTCTCATCCAGGTATACACAGTGATATAACCAAACAGAGGTATGCAGGTGACTTAAAAATATAGCGATTGATACCAAATAACCAAATGCTCATTTCATATTACCTATGAATTCTTTTGCTGATTACCCCTAGTTATATACCCACTTAATAAAAACATGATTGAAAAAGAAACCACTAAAGCTGAAGATATCAGGGTTACATGAAAGCCAAAAGTAAACTTTCATTGAAAGCAAGTGATATTTATCATTAAATTATTATATGCATTTATAAATATATGAAATATCATACAAGATAGTTTACAGATTGACAGATCTTACACAGGACAGGAGTATCTTAATCCCTTAACCCTCCCCTATTTTTATTGCTTTTTTAAAAACTAGTACCAGATTTTCAACTTAATTTTTCAGACATTTAGACTAAAAGTTATATATACCAACCCATATATATTCAGTATCCCTATATAACATACTTCACTTATAGGCGGATAAAATCTAAATATCAGTAACCTTGGCAATGGAATCATTGATTTTACCAAGAAAATGAGTAATATTTTGCACATTTTTGCATTTGTTCTAATAAATTGCTCATATCCTAATTTTAACACACAAGAAAAATATTTATTCCAGTCCATATCAAATTTAAATATTAAACAAAGATTCTGTATAAAAATTGTATCAAAATTTATAGGTTTTCGAAAAAACTAAAAGCAGCAAATTTTGTGTATTTTCAGCCAAATACTGAAAACAAACACTGACAAAAAATCAAGGGGAACTGTGAACCATGGCATCAAAATTAACAAACCATTGTTAAAAATGGCTGATATACTACTGGTCAGTCATGTAATATTTCTGGTGTTTTGTTGGGAACTGTTCACAAGATTTATTTAGTGATATATTTGTTTGAACCACAGAGAAAGATAAGCAACAAAATTTGGGCCACTGAAAATCCTAAAAGACCATGCATTGTTAAATGGGTCATTTAAAATGCTCAGAAATTTCTGTACACATTTTTTTCACTACACAATGAATATATTCATTCAGGTTCTCAAAACCAAAAGGTAAATGTGTAACTGCTTGCTTTTATTGTGACACAGTGTTAAAAGACTAAAAGGATATTTCTCTGAACGTGGACCCAATTTTGATATAAAATATTTGAGATTATTGCTTGACAATGTACCAACACAGCTTCCAATGTTTAGTTTATTTTTTCTTTTTGAACAAGAGGCCCATGGGCCTTAACGCTCACCTGAGGCTAAGTACATATCTCATGCAGAGGTTCAATGGTCAATAACATTTATTAAAGAAAACTCCTAATTTTCAGCAGTATTATATTAAATATATATATATATATATATATTATATATATATATATATTCTAACTACAATACATTATTTAAAAACAGCTAAAAAAGTAAAAACAAAAGTATGAAACTATGACCTTCATTTATATATCAAAATGATTGTTAGGCCATTACCTATAATATTCGAATATAAATGCCTCTACAAAAAGTTTATAGTTTTCGAGATAATTACCCATTTCAGTATCCTTTCCCATCTCTAACCTTGACCTTTGAACCCATTACCTTAATCTATATATCAAATTGATCGTTAAATCAAAACCTACAATATTCTAATATACATGTTTATACAAAAAGTTTATAGTTTTTGAGATTATTAACCATTTCAGTATTCTTTCGCATTTGTGACCTTGATCTTTGAACCCATGACCTTAATCTATATATCAAAATGATCGTTAAATCAATTCTTACAATATTGTAAGATACATGTCTATACAAAAAGTTTATAGTTTTCGTGATAATTAACCTTTTCGGTATTGTTTTGCATCTGTGACCTTGACCTTTGAACCCATGACCTTTATTATTATATCAAAATGAACATTGTGCCATTACCTACAATATTGTAATGTACATGTGTATACAAAAATTTAATAGTTTTGCAGATAATCAACTATAACGGTAATAGTTGTGCATCCTTGACCTTGACCTTTGAAGTCATGACCTTGATCTATGTATCAAAATGATCGTCATGCCAATACCTACAATTAACTGAAAATCCCATGTTATTATCACCTGAAATATTTAAAAAATAGCATTTTTTATCAAAGGTCAAAAAAGGGACATGACCTTGACCTTTGACCTTGACATCTTTTGGAAGAAAATAGCAAGACAAGATCAACAGTGAAAACTCCATACAATTATCTTCAGTCGTTATTGAGTTATGACAATAAATGTCTCATTTTCAAAATTACATAATTTTACGCAAAAAACGCGTAACCTATTTTTTGTTCAATTTTCATGAAAAACACAATTTTAATGTTCCCAGGTATGCTGAATCTAAATATCCAAAAAATTTGCCTGCACCTTTTGGTTTCAGAGAAGAAGATTTTTTTGTCTTTTTGCTATTTTTAGTAACGGCGGCCATCTTGTTGGGCATGGCCAAACCCGAACACAATTTTAAAAGGCTGTTACCCAGACATGATAAACGCCAAGTTTCATCAAATTTGGCCCAGTAGTTTTGGAGGAGAAGATTAAAATGTAAAGTTTACACACGACGCACGACGGACGACGCACGACGGACGGTGATAGATTGCAATAGCTCATCTGAGCCTTTGGCTCAGGTGAGCTAAAAAGGTCACTATTTTGCTTTATCAACCTTGCTCACTTGACCTTGCACCATGCCACTTTTTTCTATTTATTTGTCATTGTCATTACATAATGAACAAACCTTGAATGGTTTAGTGTTGTGTATCTTAGCTTAGAAGTTATGAATCCTGTACACACTGGAAGTGGGCAAGAAATGATCCTTGCAAAAAGTATTAGTGCCAATGTGATTGCTTTTTTTAAAGTCTATGAACAAAATATATGGTTTACATGTAGGAGTGGGATCGCCATAGTTTAGAAGTAATGACACCAGTCCTGGCAGTTGGAGGGACCATGGATGATGTTTCCCATGATAATGACTGTTGATTCAATTGTGATCATCCTTTGATACTAATAAGAATATACGAGTCCTCAACAAGGAAAAGTTGTAGTGATAATGAATGACATATAAAATTAATAATTTTAAATTTTTTCATGGTCAATTATTAATGGTGCTAAGAAATAGAGTTGTTGGTATAAAACTCCTGTTCTTTTTTATATTACCTTGGTAAAATATAACACATAGACGCAAACTGATTGAATATGTCTGTGTATACAGCTTCATTTACTTTTTCTCTTCTTGTTATCATCTGCATCATTAATAATATTCTGTCCATCAGATCAACAGCACTAGGTAAGATGTGCATCAGACTAAAAGTATAACAATACACGATTAACAATAATAAAACAAGAGGCCCAATATGGCCTGTATTGCACAACTTGCAGATGAGCTGCATTCTAAGAATTCAAACAAGGGCTAGATAACTTATGCTGGCATACTGTTAATATATTAAATGGCTAAACATCTACTTTTATACCACAATTGAAACAGAATGGCTGATAAATAAACATGTAATGGACATTTATAGCTTTTTCTTTTCATAGAAACATGCAAATGTGGATGTTGTAGGAAGCTGATTTGTAATCTACTCCGCCTAAGAACCTTCCAAACTAATTTGCTTATTCTGCTAACTGCGACCAAATAAAATCCTGAAAAACCTGTTACATATAATAAATTGCTAGACATCTGCTTTCTACACCTAAAATTTGAACAATTTTGGTTGATTAATAAATTTGGTTTCATTTGGTTAAGTAGTTTCAGGGGAGAATATTTTCAAAGAATTGCTAAAATTTAGCAACTAATTAGCATATTTGCAAATTGTGACCCAACAGAAAAAGTTCATGAAAAACCTGTAACAAATTATATTAAATGACTAGACATCTGCTTTCTATACCTCAAATTTGAACAATTTGGTTGATAAATAAATGTGCAATGGTCATTTATAGCTTTTTGCTATTAATAGCAATGGAGGCCATGATGGCACAGGAAGTTGATTTGTACAAACTTTAATTTACTCCACCTAGGGACCTTTCACAAAAAAATTGGTTTCAATTGACCCAGTAGTTTCAGGGGAGAAGATAAAAATTTACTGATGGATGGACAGACTCACAGATGAGACCCATGCTATGCCATGACAAAAACTCAGCTGGCTAAAATTATTTTAGCTAATAAATCAGCAACATAGACCAAATAGGACCTGTATTGCTCATAAGGACAAAAAGGCTGAAAAATATCCAAAACATTTATGCCTTAGTAGGTCAAGTATTCAATTGACAACAAAATGTTAAATAACTTTTTAGTTTCAAATACCAAATCCAGACAATGGGTAATTGTATTCTGTAATCATTTTTGAGTAGATGTATCATAATTTAATCAACTGTAGGTGAAAACTGTCCTGTTATCGTGATTTACTTTCCAATTACTTTCGATTACTTTTAAATACATGTATTATATATAAATTAGTGTGCAATACTATCAAAACTTTATGTATATAGTTTTCCAATTAAGCCTAGGTACAAATAAGTGTAAAATATCAAACTTTAGTCAAATTTATTTGATTTTCTATGGATATAAAGAATGCGATTGAAAATCTTGAATATCCAATCTTAGCAACAGCAGGGTTTTGCTGTTTGTATCTGGAAGGTCAGTTTGCTTTTGATAGTATACTGAGTATACTCTGTTTTCCCTGCCAATATGGCTGAGTCTAGAAAGGTGGGGGAGTTTTAGTAATTGATAGGTTTCAATCAATGACTTTCCTTTTGGAATTGACCAAGCAGTAATCCGGGTGTATCTGCAAGTTGTTGAAAAATCCACTTTTGATTCATTGGTCTTGCATGACCAGTACTTTTTAAATCTACTGGTTCCAACAAATATCCCAGTGGTCCGGAACGGTAGATCGAAAATCATATAGGTCAGTTTTGAAGAAAAGTGTATTCTCTTACATATAAACATTAATTAATGCTGTTAATTTAGTTATACACATGATTAAATGAAGATACAGCAACAAATCAAGAACAATAAACAAGAAAAATCTGCCTACGTGGGATGGAAGTCATGGGACCCCACTATCCAAAAGAGAACCCAATCTACTGAATAGTTTCAAGCCCATGTTAGAGGTATGGCAATACTTGTCAGAACATGTATTTTCAATGTAATTAAATGGCAACATTCCAGACACCAGCAATGAGAAATAATTTGTCAGGCAGCTTTGGAAGTGCTGTGAAATTGTCACAGCATCTTGCAAGGTAATTTTATGAAGCTCACAAACTGCAGGGTTGGATCTTGGCTTCGCCAATGTTGCGAACAATTATGAATATAATATCATTTTTTTTTACAAAAACTGGGGACAAAAAAATGGCATCTGACAAATTTTTAGGCAACATATATTCAAAGCGACAAAATATTTTGTTAAAATTGATGAATTTTGATTAAATGCTATGAAAAAGACCTATCCTACAGCAAGACAATGCTAAAAATTATCATGGAATGTCTGTTTTTACTTTATGTGAGTTTTGAAAAGGGGTAGGTGTAACAGTGTTCTTTTTCTGTTATCTGTATACTTCCACATAGGTATGATAATAACTTAATTGATATGTTCCTTTAGCTTCACAGTAAAAATTGGCAAAAAAATATACAACTTGGGATTTCATTGGCAACAATAATTTTGGAGCCAGCACAAACCCAGTTATCGTCATACATTAGACTTTAGAGGGGCAGAAAAATCTCTGCCTTTCAAATGATATCTCTCTATTGGTTGTACTATAAATTCGATGTTAACATGCATGTAGACTTTTTTTTGTATTGACAGAATAAAAAAAGCAAGCTGATAAAAGTAAATTAGCAAATATCTTGGTTCAGCGATGTGAAACGTTTGCACTTCAAAAATAAATAAATTAAATAATGAATAAATAAATTAATTAATTAATGAAATTTCATGTGTTCGTGTTCCAACTTACATCTCTTTTTCTATATTTTTCCACTGGCCTATTTCCAAACTGTGTAAGCACTCTTTCAATTCCTGCCTTTCATCTACCATTGTTTTCACATCAGCTAATGATATATTTTGAAGCTCCGACTGATCTACATTAAATTTAACATGCCTTTTTATGAATCGGAGAACTTCTTGTATTTCATTTTGAACAGATGGAACGCAGTTTACTGTATCTAAAACATCACATGGTGTTTTCATGGCATGCATATCATAATGTATTTGTAAAAGGTCTAACGTATCAACTCTCCAGTCACTTATATCTTTAGGTATGTATTTTTCCGAAGATTTTCGCCTTCTTTTGGTCACATTTGCTTTCGTACTTTTGGTAACAGTTACTACTTTCCTCTTGGACATTTTGACTGGCGGAAGTGCAATCACTTCGCAACCTCTCGGGTCATTTTCACCGACGACCGTGTAATTCATTCGCAACATCTCGGGCAATTTTCTCTCGTAACATCCACAGTATTACTGAAATAAGCACAGGAGATAAAAGTAAGCCTAGGATAAGCCCAGTGGAATAATGCGCACCCAGGAAGTTTTGACATATTGTAGGGTCATAAGATTTTGATATCCATCATAAAATACATTACAAATACTTGTGTTAAAATAATTAAACGATACTCTAAAAGTTGTTTTAAAATTATAGCGAAATCAATGGTATATTAATAGCCCTTTAACTTCGCCGCATAATAGTGTTCTAATTTTAAAATGAAATGATATCTGTAATACTTAGAAAATATACAAATGATGTGTTTCATGTTATTATTATTATCTAATAATTGAAGACTTTTCATCGAACACACTATATTTTTTTTACAAATTCATAGTATATATTAATTAAAATTGAGTTGTACTCATATATATATAAAAGAGTTTTTGTATGCTTTTACTGTATGAGGCTTTTTTTTATCAATCTTCTATGTTACCGAAGTGTTAACAAACTTAATTGATATTAAATTAGATTGTATTAGAATTTTTAGTATATTTAAAATTTCAAAATTCTGTTATTTCTGTAATACCTTACTTAAACTGTGCTTTTAATTCAGTTATTTTTAAGTCTTTTTGTTAAAAGTATTGTCCGTTTATTATGAAAGGATTTCCATTTCCTGTACATTTTGAATGCTTTAATAATAATAATAATAATAATAATAATAATAATAATAATAATAATAATAATAATAATAATAATAATAAACAACAAGTAAAAATGATTGACCACACTTTTATCCGCGGTCCAATGAAAAGATTATATTCTAATTAGATTAACTCGTTGGCGCATGTTGGGACGTCTATTCACGTGTCAAGTGACGAGAAGAATGAAAACCATCCTCAAACAGTAATCCGTTTGCTTATCAATAAATGTTGATTTCTTACCACTACGTTACTAGTCCTGATCAAAAATAAGCACATCTTACCGTAAACTCTCATTTTCCTGAAGGGATTGAATGAAAGGGTTCATATATGGTCTGCAACATGCTTAGGCCAAGGGAAATCAATTTTGTATAAACCATGAATCTAGGCCCTCAGGGGCCAGAAGGGCGGAGTCTAAAAGGGGAAACTTCGTAAAATCTTAATTAATTCTTTAAAACCCTACTTCTTCTGAAAGAATTGAAGGAAAGGGTTCATATTTAGCCTTAAGGATGTTCAGATGAAGGGAATTAAATTTTGTATAAACCGTGGGTCTGGGCCCAAAGGGGTCAGATGGGCAGGGCCCAACAGGGGAAACTTAGTAAATTATTTAAAATCCTACTTCTTCTGAAAGAATTGAAAGAAAAGTTTCATATTTTGCCTGAAGGATGTTCAGATGAAGGGAATTGAATTTTGTATAAATCATGGCTCTGAGCCCCCAGGGGTCAGATGGGCAGTGTCCAATAAGGAAAACTTAGTAAATACTTTAAAATTCTACTTCTTCTGAAAGAATTGAAAGAAAATGTTCATTATTTTGCCTAAAGGATGTTAGATGAAGGGAATT
The DNA here is from genome assembly GCA_021292105.1 of Anadara kagoshimensis. NCBI lineage: Eukaryota > Metazoa > Mollusca > Bivalvia > Arcoida > Arcidae > Anadara > Anadara kagoshimensis. The sequence goes on from CM037861.1 coordinate 5,679,293, forward strand.
AAATTTTGTATAAACCATGGGTCTGGGCCCCCAGGGATTTGAGGGGCGGGGCTTAATATAGGAAACTTAATAAAGTCTTGATAAATTCTTCAAAAACCGCTGAGCTGATTTTGACCAAACTTTGCCAGAATCATGTTTTGGTGAAGAGGATTTAATTTTGTATAAATTTTGTATAAACCTAGGGTGTGGGCCCCAAGGGGTCAGATGGGCAGGGGCCAACAGGGGAAACTTAGTAAATACTTTAAAATCCTACTTCTTCTGAAAGAATTGTAGGATATGGTTCATGTTTTGCTTCCAGCATGATTAGGTTTAATTTGTAAAGTCTCTGTGACATGATGCAATATGGTAGTCAGATGACCGTTAAGGCCCATGGGCCTCTTGTTACTTTACAAACTTAAGCAAAAGTTTTATGTGATTGATGATCTGAATATGGTGTGTGCAGACCAATTTTTTTACCACATTATATATCTAGTTTTTTATCTAAGCTGCATACTTTCCTTCAATATAACCCTTAGAATTAACCCCGGCAACTCGGCTCCTGCATCACTGATGCTCTTGTTTTATTTACTGTAACTATGTTAACAAACATTTTCCAGATTATTACTGATAATATCTGCGAAATTAACTCTCTTTAGTAGCTCAACTGGCTATGTTGACAGCCAATTGAGCTTATGTCATTGTGAAAAGTGTGTCTGTGTGTAAACTTTCTCAGAAATTGCAAGGCCAATTGAAATCAAATTTCGTGTGAACTTGTAAACAACGGATATATGTTTGGAAAGTTCAGGTTAAACATATTTAAATGCATTGGAACACCATTTCATTGAATTAACAATGACCATCCATGTGCAAATAAATATTCAACATTTCACCAAACTTAGAACTTGGTAAGTGTAACACAAATTCTTCCTTTCCATTTATTTAGTCACCCAATTCCTTAGAATTCTGCTGTTTTCAGTTTTTAGCTCACCTGAGCACAAAGTGCTCATGTGAGCTATTGTGACCGGTCTTTGTCCGTCGTGCGTCGTCCGTCGTCCGTCGTGCGTCAACTTTTGCTTGTTAACACTCTAGTAGCCACAATTTTTATCCAATCTACCTCAAACTTGCCCTAAGGCATCTTCTTGACAAAAGCCAGCTCAAGTTCGTATATGGGTCATGTCGGGTCAATATGTAGGTCACTAGGTCAAATCATAGAAAAACCTTGTTAACACTCCTGAGGCCCAATTTTAGTCCAATGTTCACCAAAATTGCTCAGAATGGTCCTCTTGACAAAAGCTAGCTCAACTTCGTATATGGACCATGTTGGGTCAATAAGTAGGTCACTGGGTCAAATTATAATAAAACCTTGTTAACACTCTTGAATTCCCAATTTTAGTCCAATGTTCACCAAAATTGCACAGAATGGTCCTCTTGACAAAAGCGAGCTCAAGTTCGTATATGGGCCATGTTGGGTCAATAGGTAGGTCACTGGGTCAAATTATAGTTAAACCTTGTTAACACTCTTGAAGCTCCAATTTTAGTCCAATGTTCACCAAAATTGCTCAGAATGATCATCTTGACAAAAGCTAGCTCAAGTTCGTAAATGGGCCATGTTGGGTCAATAAGTAGGTCACTGGGTCAAATTATAATAAAACCTTGTTAACACTCTTGAAGCTCCAATTTTAGTCCAATGTTCACCAAAATTGATCAGAATGATCATCTTGTCAAATGCTAGCTTAAGTTCGTATGTGGGTCATGTTGGGTCAATAAGTAGGTAACTGGGTCAAATTAAAGTTAAACCTTTTAAACACTCTTGAAGCTCCAATTTTAGTCCAATGTTCACCAAAATTGCTCAGAATGATCATCTTGACAAAAGCTAGCTAAAGTTCGTATATGGGCCATGTTGGGTCAATAAGTAGGTCATTGGGTCAAATTATAGTTAAACCTTGTTAACACTCTTGAAGTCCCAATTTTAGTCCAATCTCCATAAAAATTGTTCCGAATGATCATCTTGTCAAAAGCTAGCTCAAGTTCGTATATGGGCCATGTTGGGTCAATAAGTAGCTCACTGGGTCAAATTATAGTTAAACCTGTTAACACTCTTGAGGTTCCAATTTTAGTCCAATGTTCACCAAAATTGCTCAGAATGGTTCTCTTGAAAATAGCTAGCTCAAGTTCGTATATGGGCCATGTTGGGTCAGTAAGTAGGTCACTGGGTCAAATTATAGTTAAACCTTGTTAACACTCTTGAAGCTCCAATTTTAGTCCAATGTTCACCAAAATTGCTCAGAATGATCATCTTGTCAAAAGCTAGCTCAAGTTCGTAAATGGGCTATGTTGGGTCAATAAGTAGGTCATTGGGTCAAATTATAGTAAAAACTTGTTAACACTCTTGAAGTTCCAATTTTAGTCCAATCTCCATAAAAATTGCACAGAATGATCATCTTGTCAAAAGCTAGCTCAAGTTCGTATATGGGCCATGTTGGGTCAATAAGTAGGTCACTGGGTCAAATTATAGTTAAAACTTTTTAACACTGTTGAAGCTCCAATTTTAGTCCAATGTTCACCAAAATTGCTCAGAATGATCATCTTGACAAAAGCTAGCAGAAGTTCGTATATGGGCCATGTTGGGTCAATAAGTAGGTCACTGGGTCAAATTATAATAAAACCTTGTTAACACTCTTGAAGCGCCAATTTTAGTCCAATCTCCATAAAAATTGTTCAGAATGATCATCTTGTCAAAAGCTAGCTCAAGTTCGTAAATGTGCTATGTTGGGTCAATAAGTAGGTCACTGGGTCAAATTATAGTTAAACCTTGTTAACACTCTTGAAGTCTCAATTTTAGTCCAATGTTCACCAAAATTGCTCAGAATGGTCCTCTTGACAAAAGCTAGCTCAAGTTCGTATATGGACCATGTTGGGTCAATAAGTAGGTCACTGGGTCAAATTATAGTTAAACCTTGTTAACACTCTTGAAGTCCCAATTTTAGTCCAATGTTCACCAAAATTGCTCAGAATGGTTCTCTTGACAATAGCTAGCTCAAGTTCGTATATGGGCCATGTTGAGTCAGTAAGTAGCTCACTGGGTCAAATTATAGTTAAACCTTGTTAACACTCTTGAAGTCCCAATTTTAGTCCAATGTTCACCAAAATTGCTCAGAATGGTTCTCTTGACAATAGCTAACTCAAGATCGTATATGGGCCATGTTGGGTCAGTAAGTAGGTCACTGGGTCAAATTATAGTTAAACCTTGTTAACACTCTTGAAGCTCCAATTTTAGTCCAATGTTCACCAAAATTGCTCAGAATGATCATCTTGACAAAAGCTAGCTCAAGTTCGTATATGGGCCATGTTGGGTCAATAAGTAGGTCACTGGGTCAAATTATAGTAAAAACTTGTTAACACTCTTGAAGTCCCAATTTTAGTCCAATGTTCACCAAAATTGCACAGAATGGTCCTCTTGACAAAAGCTAGCTCAAGTTGTATATGGGCCATGTTGGGTCAATAAGTAGGTCACTGGGTCAAATTATAATTAAAACTTTTTAACACTGTTGAAGCTCCAATTTTAGTCCAATGTTCACCAAAATTGCTCAGAATGATCATCTTGACAAAAGCTAGCAGAAGTTCGTATATGGGCCATGTTGGGTCAATAAGTAGGTCACTGGGTCAAATTATAATAAAACCTTGTTAACACTCTTGAAGCGCCAATTTTAGTCCAATCTCCATAAAAATTGTTCAGAATGATCATCTTGTCAAAAGCTAGCTCAAGTTCGTAAATGGGCCATGTTGGGTCAATAAGTAGGTCACTGGGTCAAATTATAATAAAACCTTGTTAACACTCTTGAAGCGCCAATTTTAGTCTAATCTCCATAAAAATTGTTCAGAATGATCATCTTGTCAAAAGCTAGCTCAAGTTCGTAAATGGGCCATGTTGGGTCAAAAAGTAGGTCACTGGGTCAAATTATAGTTAAACCTTGTTAACACTCTTGAAGTCTCAATTTTAGTCCAATGTTCACCAAAATTGATCAGAATGGTTCTCTTGACAATAGCTAACTCAAGATCGTATATGGGCCATGTTGGGTCAGTAAGTAGGTCACTGAGTCAAATTATAGTTAAACCTTGTTAACACTCTTGAAGCTCCAATTTTAGTCCAATGTTCACCAAAATTGCTCAGAATGATCATCTTGACAAAAGCTAGCTCAAGTTCGTAAATGGGCCATGTTGGGTCAATAAGTAGGTCACTGGGTCAAATTATAGTAAAAACTTGTTAACACTCTTGAAGTCCCAATTTTAGTCCAATGTTCACCAAAATTGCACAGAATGGTCCTCTTGACAAAAGCTAGCTCAAGTTTGTATATGGGCCATGTTGGGTCAATAAGTAGGTCACTGGGTCAAATTATAGTTAAAACTTTTTAACACTGTTGAAGCTCCAATTTTAGTCCAATGTTCACCAAAATTGCTCAGAATGATCATCTTGACAAAAGCTAGCAGAAGTTCGTATATGGGCCATGTTGGGTCAATAAGTAGGTCACTGGGTCAAATTATAATAAAACCTTGTTAACACTCTTGAAGCGCCAATTTTAGTCCAATCTCCATAAAAATTGTTCAGAATGATCATCTTGTCAAAAGCTAGCTCAAGTTCGTAAATGGGCCATGTTGGGTCAATAAGTAGGTCACTGGGTCAAATTATAGTTAAACCTTGTTAACACTCTTGAAGTCTCAATTTTAGTCCAATGTTCACCAAAATTGCTCAGAATGGTCCTCTTGACAAAAGCTAGCTCAAGTTCGTATATGGACCATGTTGGGTCAGTAAGTAGGTCACTGGGTCAAATTATAGTAAAAACTTGTTAACACTCTTGAACTGCCAGTTTTAGTCTAATCTTCACTAAAACAATGTTTGATAAAGTAATGAAAAATAGGCATTGTATGTTTCTAGTCTGGAAGTCATACGGAAACTAAAGTCGGTTCTCTTTTGTTTCACCATCTATACATACATTTACAGCAGTTGTATATTAAAAACCCTTTCTTTGGTAAATAAACTTCTGTTATTTCACCAGGGAAAATCTTTATAGAGATACTAGAATCTTTTTCACAAAATAGTGACAGATTTAAAACATAGTAACTAAAACTTTCATTAGTGCAATTCCCATAAGCTGATTTGAAATTTTTCATGTCACTGGGAAAACACTGTGAACCTAATCTCAACACTTGACCTTTCATTATAGTTGCGGAAAACGTAACTATGATATGACAATTCAATGATATAGTTCTGGTATAATTTCCTTTAGGAAATATATTTTGACTTAAAAATACACAGGTCATATTTCTATGATGTGATAATGCAGTGAATAATTCTGCCATATATTTGTTATCTGTTTCACAAAGTAAGTCATCTAAAACAAGGATCATATGTTGACAACTTTCTAACCATTTAAAGATTTGCTCTTTTGAAGGCATTCGTTCAACATATGTAATGTTTGGTATGGTGTTTTCCATTTCTGTAAATATTGCTTGATGTGCCTAATAATAATAAATTATCTGTTTTGCTGGCTGCGTAAACATTTGGCAAAGTGTAAAATGTGGACTGGATTGACCCCTTGGACTGGATTGGACTTTTGGATTGGATTGGACTCTTGATGTAAATGTGGACCGGATTGGACTCTTGGACTGATATTTGGGGACTATTTAATGTCATCTATCCTAGTGAGTTTGAGATAAAAAAATATGACGGATTTTCCAAATTCTGCTTCATATTTGGACCTATATCTCAATTATGACACCCATAAAAGGCTACATTTGAAACTTTATGACAAACATGATGATTTCAATTTTACCATCGTAAACTTTCCATTTCTATGTAGCAATATCCCTGCTTCCCCTGCTAATGGCAGGGCTTGTTCCAATTATGGAAACATTTTACAAAGAAGCAAACTGCTCACAAGTAAGCTGTTGAGTCAGGATTATTGTAAGCCTAGACTTGTCAAAGTTCTTAAAAAGTTCTATGGTCGTCATCTCAATATTGTTGACAAATATGATGTCTCTGTTTCCAAGATTATCTTGGATGCATTTGACATTTCATAGTTTCAAGTTTCTTTTATTCTCGGCTTTACATTTACACGTGACGGGTGTAGCTAGCTAACCAGGAGGTGCTTACCTTTTCGGATCACCCGGCCTCACTTCCTTTGTGGAAGTTTACGTATTTTGCTAAAATTGCCAGTTTGTCGCAAAAGGATATTTTGCAATTTTGTAATATGACATTAATCACGGAGTGGTATGTTTGTAATTAATTTAAATATTGTTCTTCAGGGAAAAGATTCTCCTAATGCGTATCCATCAGTAAATTTCTCTGCAGATATGATCAAACCAGAGTCATTGTACCACTTCCCTTGTGCATCAAATAAATTGACATAACCTATAGCATATTGATTATTCATATAATTTAACTTCTGTGGCCGTCCGGGAACAGAAATGCCATTAATGAATATAGCTAATTCACGTAATCCAAGTTTTTTCAGGATTTCTTATCCAGTCCCATTAAAACCTGAGCTATAGACAAAACAAACTACGATTTTCTTCGGTAAGTTTTGTGTCCATAACTGGTCCCATGTAACAGAATTCTGACCGGAACTAATGTTCAATGTTTTAATTTCGGTACTCGTGTAGTTATATAGAGATTTTCCAACTTATCTTGTTTTCCAATTAATGCAACAGGATTAAGATTAATGCGTAGAGCTTGAAATAATATATCTTCAATCACAATTTGAAAGTCTGGTTTTGTTGGACTTTTTACTTACTGCTTTCTTCACTCTAGATTTCTTCGTTCTTTTAAGTAGTGTTTTTTTAATCAAAGCTTTCTTAAGACACAGATCTCCTTTTATGCTGTATGGGGAATTTTTCAACTGTTGTTTTCTAATTTTACAGAGGATTTAGCCCTATCTAAATTTGCAGCTACATCTGTTATCATTTATACGTTAAGTTTATCTTTTGTGTCAGGTTGCAGTATTTTCAGGATTTATTTTTGATATATTGGATTTATTTCCACCTCTTTGATACCTGTTACTAGTATTCTTTCTTGCCGCAGGCACGGTTTCAAAATATTTTATCCAAGTATTAGTATTTGGTATATACAGTTCACGTTGCATAATTAATCTTAAATGAAAAACGGGTATTTCCTTAAATGAAATGTCAGATACACCGTCCCTTTAACAAATGTGGGTATATTTCCCTTCGAATCAAATATATTCACTTCTATCGTGTCCCAAGCTTTTAATACAACTGGTAAATATAATGGTTGTAAAAAAATTATATTTACCAGTTGTATTAAAAGCTTGGGACACGATAGAAGTGAATATATTTGATTCGAAGGGAAATATACCCACATTTGTTAAAGGGACGGTGTATCTGACATTTCATTTAAGGAAATACCCGTTTTTCATTTAAGATTAATTATGCAACGTGAACTGTATATACCAAATACTAATACTTGGATAAAATATTTTGAAACCGTGCCTGCGGCAAGAAAGAATACTAGTAACAGGTATCAAAGAGGTGGAAATAAATCCAATATATCAAAAATAAATCCTGAAAATACTGCAACCTGACACAAAAGATAAACTTAACGTATAAATGATAACAGATGTAGCTGCAAATTTAGATAGGGCTAAATCCTCTGTAAAATTAGAAAAACAACAGTTGAAAAATTCCCCATACAGCATAAAAGGAGATCTGTGTCTTAAGAAAGCTTTGATTAAAAAAACACTACTTAAAAGAACGAAGAAATCTAGAGTGAAGAAAGCAGTAAGTAAAAAGTCCAACAAAACCAGACTTTCAAATTGTGATTGAAGATATATTATTTCAAGCTCTACGCATTAATCTTAATCCTGTTGCATTAATTGGAAAACAAGATAAGTTGGAAAATCTCTATATAACTACACGAGTACCGAAATTAAAACATTGAACATTAGTTCCGGTCAGAATTCTGTTACATGGGACCAGTTATGGACACAAAACTTACCGAAGAAAATCGTAGTTTGTTTTGTCTATAGCTCAGGTTTTAATGGGGACTGGATAAGAAATCCTGAAAAAACTTGGATTACGTGAATTAGCTATATTCATTAATGGCATTTCTGTTCCCGGACGGCCACAGAAGTTAAATTATATGAATAATCAATATGCTATAGGTTATGTCAATTTATTTGATGCACAAGGGAAGTGGTACAATGACTCTGGTTTGATCATATCTGCAGAGAAATTTACTGATGGATACGCATTAGGAGAATCTTTTCCCTGAAGAACAATATTTAAATTAATTACAAACATACCACTCCGTGATTAATGTCATATTACAAAATTGCAAAATATCCTTTTGCGACAAACTGGCAATTTTAGCAAAATACGTAAACTTCCACAAAGGAAGTGAGGCCGGGTGATCCGAAAAGGTAAGCACCTCCTGGTTAGCTAGCTACACCCGTCACGTGTAAATGTAAAGCCGAGAATAAAAGAAACTTGAAACTATGAAATGTCAAATGCATCCAAGATAATCTTGGAAACAGAGACATCATATTTGTCAACAATATTGAGATGACGACCATAGAACTTTTTAAGAACTTTGACAAGTCTAGGCTTACAATAATCCTGACTCAACAGCTTACTTGTGAGCAGTTTGCTTCTTTGTAAAATGTTTCCATAATTGGAACAAGCCCTGCCATTAGCAGGGGAAGCAGGGATATTGCTACATAGAAATGGAAAGTTTACGATGGTAAAATTGAAATCATCATGTTTGTCATAAAGTTTCAAATGTAGCCTTTTATGGGTGTCATAATTGAGATATAGGTCCAAATATGAAGCAGAATTTGGAAAATCCGTCATATTTTTTTATCTCAAACTCACTAGGATAGATGACATTAAATAGTCCCCAAATATCAGTCCAAGAGTCCAATCCGGTCCACATTTACATCAAGAGTCCAATCCAATCCAAAAGTCCAATCCAGTCCAAGGGGTCAATCCAGTCCACATTTTACACTTTGCCAAATGTTTACGCAGCCAGCAAAACAGATAATTTATTATTATTAGGCACATCAAGCAATATTTACAGAAATGGAAAACACCATACCAAACATTACATATGTTGAACGAATGCCTTCAAAAGAGCAAATCTTTAAATGGTTAGAAAGTTGTCAACATATGATCCTTGTTTTAGATGACTTACTTTGTGAAACAGATAACAAATATATGGCAGAATTATTCACTGCATTATCACATCATAGAAATATGACCTGTGTATTTTTAAGTCAAAATATATTTCCTAAAGGAAATTATACCAGAACTATATCATTGAATTGTCATATCATAGTTACGTTTTCCGCAACTATAATGAAAGGTCAAGTGTTGAGATTAGGTTCACAGTGTTTTCCCAGTGACATGAAAAATTTCAAATCAGCTTATGGGAATTGCACTAATGAAAGTTTTAGTTACTATGTTTTAAATCTGTCACTATTTTGTGAAAAAGATTCTAGTATCTCTATAAAGATTTTCCCTGGTGAAATAACAGAAGTTTATTTACCAAAGAAAGGGTTTTTAATATACAACTGCTGTAAATGTATGTATAGATGGTGAAACAAAAGAGAACCGACTTTAGTTTCCGTATGACTTCCAGACTAGAAACATACAATGCCTATTTTTCATTACTTTATCAAACATTGTTTTAGTGAAGATTAGACTAAAACTGGCAGTTCAAGAGTGTTAACAAGTTTTTACTATAATTTGACCCAGTGACCTACTTACTGACCCAACATGGTCCATATACGAACTTGAGCTAGCTTTTGTCAAGAGGACCATTCTGAGCAATTTTGGTGAACATTGGACTAAAATTGAGACTTCAAGAGTGTTAACAAGGTTTAACTATAATTTGACCCAGTGACCTACTTATTGACCCAACATGGCCCATTTACGAACTTGAGCTAGCTTTTGACAAGATGATCATTCTGAACAATTTTTATGGAGATTGGACTAAAATTGGCGCTTCAAGAGTGTTAACAAGGTTTTATTATAATTTGACCCAGTGACCTACTTATTGACCCAACATGGCCCATATACGAACTTCTGCTAGCTTTTGTCAAGATGATCATTCTGAGCAATTTTGGTGAACATTGGACTAAAATTGGAGCTTCAACAGTGTTAAAAAGTTTTAACTATAATTTGACCCAGTGACCTACTTATTGACCCAACATGGCCCATATACAAACTTGAGCTAGCTTTTGTCAAGAGGACCATTCTGTGCAATTTTGGTGAACATTGGACTAAAATTGGGACTTCAAGAGTGTTAACAAGTTTTTACTATAATTTGACCCAGTGACCTACTTATTGACCCAACATGGCCCATTTACGAACTTGAGCTAGCTTTTGTCAAGATGATCATTCTGAGCAATTTTGGTGAACATTGGACTAAAATTGGAGCTTCAAGAGTGTTAACAAGGTTTAACTATAATTTGACTCAGTGACCTACTTACTGACCCAACATGGCCCATATACGATCTTGAGTTAGCTATTGTCAAGAGAACCATTCTGATCAATTTTGGTGAACATTGGACTAAAATTGAGACTTCAAGAGTGTTAACAAGGTTTAACTATAATTTGACCCAGTGACCTACTTTTTGACCCAACATGGCCCATTTACGAACTTGAGCTAGCTTTTGACAAGATGATCATTCTGAACAATTTTTATGGAGATTAGACTAAAATTGGCGCTTCAAGAGTGTTAACAAGGTTTTATTATAATTTGACCCAGTGACCTACTTATTGACCCAACATGGCCCATTTACGAACTTGAGCTAGCTTTTGACAAGATGATCATTCTGAACAATTTTTATGGAGATTGGACTAAAATTGGCGCTTCAAGAGTGTTAACAAGGTTTTATTATAATTTGACCCAGTGACCTACTTATTGACCCAACATGGCCCATATACGAACTTCTGCTAGCTTTTGTCAAGATGATCATTCTGAGCAATTTTGGTGAACATTGGACTAAAATTGGAGCTTCAACAGTGTTAAAAAGTTTTAATTATAATTTGACCCAGTGACCTACTTATTGACCCAACATGGCCCATATACAAACTTGAGCTAGCTTTTGTCAAGAGGACCATTCTGTGCAATTTTGGTGAACATTGGACTAAAATTGGGACTTCAAGAGTGTTAACAAGTTTTTACTATAATTTGACCCAGTGACCTACTTATTGACCCAACATGGCCCATATACGAACTTGAGCTAGCTTTTGTCAAGATGATCATTCTGAGCAATTTTGGTGAACATTGGACTAAAATTGGAGCTTCAAGAGTGTTAACAAGGTTTAACTATAATTTGACCCAGTGACCTACTTACTGACCCAACATGGCCCATATACGATCTTGAGTTAGCTATTGTCAAGAGAACCATTCTGAGCAATTTTGGTGAACATTGGACTAAAATTGGGACTTCAAGAGTGTTAACAAGGTTTAACTATAATTTGACCCAGTGAGCTACTTACTGACTCAACATGGCCCATATACGAACTTGAGCTAGCTATTGTCAAGAGAACCATTCTGAGCAATTTTGGTGAACATTGGACTAAAATTGGGACTTCAAGAGTGTTAACAAGGTTTAACTATAATTTGACCCAGTGACCTACTTATTGACCCAACATGGTCCATATACGAACTTGAGCTAGCTTTTGTCAAGAGGACCATTCTGAGCAATTTTGGTGAACATTGGACTAAAATTGAGACTTCAAGAGTGTTAACAAGGTTTAACTATAATTTGACCCAGTGACCTACTTATTGACCCAACATAGCACATTTACGAACTTGAGCTAGCTTTTGACAAGATGATCATTCTGAACAATTTTTATGGAGATTGGACTAAAATTGGCGCTTCAAGAGTGTTAACAAGGTTTTATTATAATTTGACCCAGTGACCTACTTATTGACCCAACATGGCCCATATACGAACTTCTGCTAGCTTTTGTCAAGATGATCATTCTGAGCAATTTTGGTGAACATTGGACTAAAATTGGAGCTTCAACAGTGTTAAAAAGTTTTAACTATAATTTGACCCAGTGACCTACTTATTGACCCAACATGGCCCATATACGAACTTGAGCTAGCTTTTGACAAGATGATCATTCTGTGCAATTTTTATGGAGATTGGACTAAAATTGGAACTTCAAGAGTGTTAACAAGTTTTTACTATAATTTGACCCAATGACCTACTTATTGACCCAACATAGCCCATTTACGAACTTGAGCTAGCTTTTGACAAGATGATCATTCTGAGCAATTTTGGTGAACATTGGACTAAAATTGGAGCTTCAAGAGTGTTAACAAGGTTTAACTATAATTTGACCCAGTGACCTACTTACTGACCCAACATGGCCCATATACGAACTTGAGCTAGCTATTTTCAAGAGAACCATTCTGAGCAATTTTGGTGAACATTGGACTAAAATTGGAACCTCAAGAGTGTTAACAAGGTTTAACTATAATTTGACCCAGTGAGCTACTTATTGACCCAACATGGCCCATATACGAACTTGAGCTAGCTTTTGACAAGATGATCATTCGGAACAATTTTTATGGAGATTGGACTAAAATTGGGACTTCAAGAGTGTTAACAAGGTTTAACTATAATTTGACCCAATGACCTACTTATTGACCCAACATGGCCCATATACGAACTTTAGCTAGCTTTTGTCAAGATGATCATTCTGAGCAATTTTGGTGAACATTGGACTAAAATTGGAGCTTCAAGAGTGTTTAAAAGGTTTAACTTTAATTTGACCCAGTTACCTACTTATTGACCCAACATGACCCACATACGAACTTAAGCTAGCATTTGACAAGATGATCATTCTGATCAATTTTGGTGAACATTGGACTAAAATTGGAGCTTCAAGAGTGTTAACAAGGTTTTATTATAATTTGACCCAGTGACCTACTTATTGACCCAACATGGCCCATTTACGAACTTGAGCTAGCTTTTGTCAAGATGATCATTCTGAGCAATTTTGGTGAACATTGGACTAAAATTGGAGCTTCAAGAGTGTTAACAAGGTTTAACTATAATTTGACCCAGTGACCTACCTATTGACCCAACATGGCCCATATACGAACTTGAGCTCGCTTTTGTCAAGAGGACCATTCTGTGCAATTTTGGTGAACATTGGACTAAAATTGGGAATTCAAGAGTGTTAACAAGGTTTTATTATAATTTGACCCAGTGACCTACTTATTGACCCAACATGGTCCATATACGAAGTTGAGCTAGCTTTTGTCAAGAGGACCATTCTGAGCAATTTTGGTGAACATTGGACTAAAATTGGGGCCTCAGGAGTGTTAACAAGGTTTTTCTATGATTTGACCTAGTGACCTACATATTGACCCGACATGACCCATATACGAACTTGAGCTGGCTTTTGTCAAGAAGATGCCTTAGGGCAAGTTTGAGGTAGATTGGATAAAAATTGTGGCTACTAGAGTGTTAACAAGCAAAAGTTGACGCACGACGGACGACGGACGACGCACGACGGACAAAGACCGGTCACAATAGCTCACATGAGCACTTTGTGCTCAGGTGAGCTAAAAACTGAAAACAGCAGAATTCTAAGGAATTGGGTGACTAAATAAATGGAAAGGAAGAATTTGTGTTACACTTACCAAGTTCTAAGTTTGGTGAAATGTTGAATATTTATTTGCACATGGATGGTCATTGTTAATTCAATGAAATGGTGTTCCAATGCATTTAAATATGTTTAACCTGAACTTTCCAAACATATATCCGTTGTTTACAAGTTCACACGAAATTTGATTTCAATTGGCCTTGCAATTTCTGAGAAAGTTTACACACAGACACACTTTTCACAATGACATAAGCTCAATTGGCTGTCAACATAGCCAGTTGAGCTACTAAAGAGAGTTAATTTCGCAGATATTATCAGTAATAATCTGGAAAATGTTTGTTAACATAGTTACAGTAAATAAAACAAGAGCATCAGTGATGCAGGAGCCGAGTTGCCGGGGTTAATTCTAAGGGTTATATTGAAGGAAAGTATGCAGCTTAGATAAAAAACTAGATATATAATGTGGTAAAAAAATTGGTCTGCACACACCATATTCAGATCATCAATCACATAAAACTTTTGCTTAAGTTTGTAAAGTAACAAGAGGCCCATGGGCCTTAACGGTCATCTGACTACCATATTGCATCATGTCACAGAGACTTTACAAATTAAACCTAATCATGCTGGAAGCAAAACATGAACCATATCCTACAATTCTTTCAGAAGAAGTAGGATTTTAAAGTATTTACTAAGTTTCCCCTGTTGGCCCCTGCCCATCTGACCCCTTGGGGCCCACACCCTAGGTTTATACAAAATTTATACAAAATTAAATCCTCTTCACCAAAACATGATTCTGGCAAAGTTTGGTCAAAATCAGCTCAGCGGTTTTTGAAGAATTTATCAAGACTTTATTAAGTTTCCTATATTAAGCCCCGCCCCTCAAATCCCTGGGGGCCCAGACCCATGGTTTATACAAAATTTAATTCCCTTCATCTAACATCCTTTAGGCAAAATAATGAACATTTTCTTTCAATTCTTTCAGAAGAAGTAGAATTTTAAAGTATTTACTAAGTTTTCCTTATTGGACACTGCCCATCTGACCCCTGGGGGCTCAGAGCCATGATTTATACAAAATTCAATTCCCTTCATCTGAACATCCTTCAGGCAAAATATGAAACTTTTCTTTCAATTCTTTCAGAAGAAGTAGGATTTTAAATAATTTACTAAGTTTCCCCTGTTGGGCCCTGCCCATCTGACCCCTTTGGGCCCAGACCCACGGTTTATACAAAATTTAATTCCCTTCATCTGAACATCCTTAAGGCTAAATATGAACCCTTTCCTTCAATTCTTTCAGAAGAAGTAGGGTTTTAAAGAATTAATTAAGATTTTACGAAGTTTCCCCTTTTAGACTCCGCCCTTCTGGCCCCTGAGGGCCTAGATTCATGGTTTATACAAAATTGATTTCCCTTGGCCTAAGCATGTTGCAGACCATATATGAACCCTTTCATTCAATCCCTTCAGGAAAATGAGAGTTTACGGTAAGATGTGCTTATTTTTGATCAGGACTAGTAACGTAGTGGTAAGAAATCAACATTTATTGATAAGCAAACGGATTACTGTTTGAGGATGGTTTTCATTCTTCTCGTCACTTGACACGTGAATAGACGTCCCAACATGCGCCAACGAGTTAATCTAATTAGAATATAATCTTTTCATTGGACCGCGGATAAAAGTGTGGTCAATCATTTTTACTTGTTGTTTATTATTATTATATTATTATTATTATTATTATTATTATTATTATTATTATTATTATTATTATTATTAAAGCATTCAAAATGTACAGGAAATGGAAATCCTTTCATAATAAACGGACAATACTTTTAACAAAAAGACTTAAAAATAACTGAATTAAAAGCACAGTTTAAGTAAGGTATTACAGAAATAACAGAATTTTGAAATTTTAAATATACTAAAAATTCTAATACAATCTAATTTAATATCAATTAAGTTTGTTAACACTTCGGTAACATAGAAGATTGATAAAAAAAAGCCTCATACAGTAAAAGCATACAAAAACTCTTTTATATATATATATGAGTACAACTCAATTTTAATTTAATATATACTATGAATTTGTAAAAAAAATATAGTGTGTTCGATGAAAAGTCTTCAATTATTAGATAATAATAATAACATGAAACACATCATTTGTATATTTTCTAAGTATTACAGATATCATTTCATTTTAAAATTAGAACACTATTATGCGGCGAAGTTAAAGGGCTATTAATATACCATTGATTTCGCTATAATTTTAAAACAACTTTTAGAGTATCGTTTAATTATTTTAACACAAGTATTTGTAATGTATTTTATGATGGATATCAAAATCTTATGACCCTACAATATGTCAAAACTTCCTGGGTGCGCATTATTCCACTGGGCTTATCCTAGGCTTACTTTTATCTCCTGTGCTTATTTCAGTAATACTGTGGATGTTACGAGAGAAAATTGCCCGAGATGTTGCGAATGAATTACACGGTCGTCGGTGAAAATGACCCGAGAGGTTGCGAAGTGATTGCACTTCCGCCAGTCAAAATGTCCAAGAGGAAAGTAGTAACTGTTACCAAAAGTACGAAAGCAAATGTGACCAAAAGAAGGCGAAAATCTTCGGAAAAATACATACCTAAAGATATAAGTGACTGGAGAGTTGATACGTTAGACCTTTTACAAATACATTATGATATGCATGCCATGAAAACACCATGTGATGTTTTAGATACAGTAAACTGCGTTCCATCTGTTCAAAATGAAATACAAGAAGTTCTCCGATTCATAAAAAGGCATGTTAAATTTAATGTAGATCAGTCGGAGCTTCAAAATATATCATTAGCTGATGTGAAAACAATGGTAGATGAAAGGCAGGAATTGAAAGAGTGCTTACACAGTTTGGAAATAGGCCAGTGGAAAAATATAGAAAAAGAGATGTAAGTTGGAACACGAACACATGAAATTTCATTAATTAATTAATTTATTTATTCATTATTTAATTTATTTATTTTTGAAGTGCAAACGTTTCACATCGCTGAACCAAGATATTTGCTAATTTACTTTTATCAGCTTGCTTTTTTTATTCTGTCAATACAAAAAAAAGTCTACATGCATGTTAACATCGAATTTATAGTACAACCAATAGAGAGATATCATTTGAAAGGCAGAGATTTTTCTGCCCCTCTAAAGTCTAATGTATGACGATAACTGGGTTTGTGCTGGCTCCAAAATTATTGTTGCCAATGAAATCCCAAGTTGTATATTTTTTTGCCAATTTTTACTGTGAAGCTAAAGGAACATATCAATTAAGTTATTATCATACCTATGTGGAAGTATACAGATAACAGAAAAAGAACACTGTTACACCTACCCCTTTTCAAAACTCACATAAAGTAAAAACAGACATTCCATGATAATTTTTAGCATTGTCTTGCTGTAGGATAGGTCTTTTTCATAGCATTTAATCAAAATTCATCAATTTTAACAAAATATTTTGTCGCTTTGAATATATGTTGCCTAAAAATTTGTCAGATGCCATTTTTTTGTCCCCAGTTTTTGTAAAAAAAAATGATATTATATTCATAATTGTTCGCAACATTGGCGAAGCCAAGATCCAACCCTGCAGTTTGTGAGCTTCATAAAATTACCTTGCAAGATGCTGTGACAATTTCACAGCACTTCCAAAGCTGCCTGACAAATTATTTCTCATTGCTGGTGTCTGGAATGTTGCCATTTAATTACATTGAAAATACATGTTCTGACAAGTATTGCCATACCTCTAACATGGGCTTGAAACTATTCAGTAGATTGGGTTCTCTTTTGGATAGTGGGGTCCCATGACTTCCATCCCACGTAGGCAGATTTTTCTTGTTTATTGTTCTTGATTTGTTGCTGTATCTTCATTTAATCATGTGTATAACTAAATTAACAGCATTAATTAATGTTTATATGTAAGAGAATACACTTTTCTTCAAAACTGACCTATATGATTTTCGATCTACCGGTTCCGGACCACTGGGATATTTGTTGGAACCAGTAGATTTAAAAAGTACTGGTCATGCAAGACCAATGAATCAAAAGTGGATTTTTCAACAACTTGCAGATACACCCGGATTACTGCTTGGTCAATTCCAAAAGGAAAGTCATTGATTGAAACCTATCAATTACTAAAACTCCCCCACCTTTCTAGACTCAGCCATATTGGCAGGGAAAACAGAGTATACTCAGTATACTATCAAAAGCAAACTGACCTTCCAGATACAAACAGCAAAACCCTGCTGTTGCTAAGATTGGATATTCAAGATTTTCAATCGCATTCTTTATATCCATAGAAAATCAAATAAATTTGACTAAAGTTTGATATTTTACACTTATTTGTACCTAGGCTTAATTGGAAAACTATATACATAAAGTTTTGATAGTATTGCACACTAATTTATATATAATACATGTATTTAAAAGTAATCGAAAGTAATTGGAAAGTAAATCACGATAACAGGACAGTTTTCACCTACAGTTGATTAAATTATGATACATCTACTCAAAAATGATTACAGAATACAATTACCCATTGTCTGGATTTGGTATTTGAAACTAAAAAGTTATTTAACATTTTGTTGTCAATTGAATACTTGACCTACTAAGGCATAAATGTTTTGGATATTTTTCAGCCTTTTTGTCCTTATGAGCAATACAGGTCCTATTTGGTCTATGTTGCTGATTTATTAGCTAAAATAATTTTAGCCAGCTGAGTTTTTGTCATGGCATAGCATGGGTCTCATCTGTGAGTCTGTCCATCCATCAGTAAATTTTTATCTTCTCCCCTGAAACTACTGGGTCAATTGAAACCAATTTTTTTGTGAAAGGTCCCTAGGTGGAGTAAATTAAAGTTTGTACAAATCAACTTCCTGTGCCATCATGGCCTCCATTGCTATTAATAGCAAAAAGCTATAAATGACCATTGCACATTTATTTATCAACCAAATTGTTCAAATTTGAGGTATAGAAAGCAGATGTCTAGTCATTTAATATAATTTGTTACAGGTTTTTCATGAACTTTTTCTGTTGGGTCACAATTTGCAAATATGCTAATTAGTTGCTAAATTTTAGCAATTCTTTGAAAATATTCTCCCCTGAAACTACTTAACCAAATGAAACCAAATTTATTAATCAACCAAAATTGTTCAAATTTTAGGTGTAGAAAGCAGATGTCTAGCAATTTATTATATGTAACAGGTTTTTCAGGATTTTATTTGGTCGCAGTTAGCAGAATAAGCAAATTAGTTTGGAAGGTTCTTAGGCGGAGTAGATTACAAATCAGCTTCCTACAACATCCACATTTGCATGTTTCTATGAAAAGAAAAAAGCTATAAATGTCCATTACATGTTTATTTATCAGCCATTCTGTTTCAATTGTGGTATAAAAGTAGATGTTTAGCCATTTAATATATTAACAGTATGCCAGCATAAGTTATCTAGCCCTTGTTTGAATTCTTAGAATGCAGCTCATCTGCAAGTTGTGCAATACAGGCCATATTGGGCCTCTTGTTTTATTATTGTTAATCGTGTATTGTTATACTTTTAGTCTGATGCACATCTTACCTAGTGCTGTTGATCTGATGGACAGAATATTATTAATGATGCAGATGATAACAAGAAGAGAAAAAGTAAATGAAGCTGTATACACAGACATATTCAATCAGTTTGCGTCTATGTGTTATATTTTACCAAGGTAATATAAAAAAAGAACAGGAGTTTTATACCAACAACTCTATTTCTTAGCACCATTAATAATTGACCATGAAAAAATTTAAAATTATTAATTTTATATGTCATTCATTATCACTACAACTTTTCCTTGTTGAGGACTCGTATATTCTTATTAGTATCAAAGGATGATCACAATTGAATCAACAGTCATTATCATGGGAAACATCATCCATGGTCCCTCCAACTGCCAGGACTGGTGTCATTACTTCTAAACTATGGCGATCCCACTCCTACATGTAAACCATATATTTTGTTCATAGACTTTAAAAAAAGCAATCACATTGGCACTAATACTTTTTGCAAGGATCATTTCTTGCCCACTTCCAGTGTGTACAGGATTCATAACTTCTAAGCTAAGATACACAACACTAAACCATTCAAGGTTTGTTCATTATGTAATGACAATGACAAATAAATAGAAAAAAGTGGCATGGTGCAAGGTCAAGTGAGCAAGGTTGATAAAGCAAAATAGTGACCTTTTTAGCTCACCTGAGCCAAAGGCTCAGATGAGCTATTGCAATCTATCACCGTCCGTCGTGCGTCGTCCGTCGTGCGTCGTGTGTAAACTTTACATTTTAATCTTCTCCTCCAAAACTACTGGGCCAAATTTGATGAAACTTGGCGTTTATCATGTCTGGGTAACAGCCTTTTAAAATTGTGTTCGGGGTTTGGCCATGCCCAACAAGATGGCCGCCGTTACTAAAAATAGCAAAAAGACAAAAAAATCTTCTTCTCTGAAACCAAAAGGTGCAGGCAAATTTTAATTGGATATTTAGATTCAGCATACCTGGGAACATTAAAATTGTGTTTTTCATGAAAATTGAACAAAAAATAGGTTACGCGTTTTTTGCGTAAAATTATGTAATTTTGAAAATGAGACATTTATTGTCATAACTCAATAACGACTGAAGATAATTGTATGGAGTTTTCACTGTTGATCTTGTCTTGCTATTTTCTTCCAAAAGATGTCAAGGTCAAAGGTCAAGGTCATGTCCCTTTTTTGACCTTTGATAAAAAATGCTATTTTTTAAATATTTCAGGTGATAATAACATGGGATTTTCAGTTAATTGTAGGTATTGGCATGACGATCATTTTGATACATAGATCAAGGTCATGACTTCAAAGGTCAAGGTCAAGGATGCACAACTATTACCGTTATAGTTGATTATCTGCAAAACTATTAAATTTTTGTATACACATGTACATTACAATATTGTAGGTAATGGCACAATGTTCATTTTGATATAATAATAAAGGTCATGGGTTCAAAGGTCAAGGTCACAGATGCAAAACAATACCGAAAAGGTTAATTATCACGAAAACTATAAACTTTTTGTATAGACATGTATCTTACAATATTGTAAGAATTGATTTAACGATCATTTTGATATATAGATTAAGGTCATGGGTTCAAAGATCAAGGTCACAAATGCGAAAGAATACTGAAATGGTTAATAATCTCAAAAACTATAAACTTTTTGTATAAACATGTATATTAGAATATTGTAGGTTTTGATTTAACGATCAATTTGATATATAGATTAAGGTAATGGGTTCAAAGGTCAAGGTTAGAGATGGGAAAGGATACTGAAATGGGTAATTATCTCGAAAACTATAAACTTTTTGTAGAGGCATTTATATTCGAATATTATAGGTAATGGCCTAACAATCATTTTGATATATAAATGAAGGTCATAGTTTCATACTTTTGTTTTTACTTTTTTAGCTGTTTTTAAATAATGTATTGTAGTTAGAATATATATATATATATAATATATATATATATATATTATATATATTTAATATAATACTGCTGAAAATTAGGAGTTTTCTTTAATAAATGTTATTGACCATTGAACCTCTGCATGAGATATGTACTTAGCCTCAGGTGAGCGTTAAGGCCCATGGGCCTCTTGTTCAAAAAGAAAAAATAAACTAAACATTGGAAGCTGTGTTGGTACATTGTCAAGCAATAATCTCAAATATTTTATATCAAAATTGGGTCCACGTTCAGAGAAATATCCTTTTAGTCTTTTAACACTGTGTCACAATAAAAGCAAGCAGTTACACATTTACCTTTTGGTTTTGAGAACCTGAATGAATATATTCATTGTGTAGTGAAAAAAATGTGTACAGAAATTTCTGAGCATTTTAAATGACCCATTTAACAATGCATGGTCTTTTAGGATTTTCAGTGGCCCAAATTTTGTTGCTTATCTTTCTCTGTGGTTCAAACAAATATATCACTAAATAAATCTTGTGAACAGTTCCCAACAAAACACCAGAAATATTACATGACTGACCAGTAGTATATCAGCCATTTTTAACAATGGTTTGTTAATTTTGATGCCATGGTTCACAGTTCCCCTTGATTTTTTGTCAGTGTTTGTTTTCAGTATTTGGCTGAAAATACACAAAATTTGCTGCTTTTAGTTTTTTCGAAAACCTATAAATTTTGATACAATTTTTATACAGAATCTTTGTTTAATATTTAAATTTGATATGGACTGGAATAAATATTTTTCTTGTGTGTTAAAATTAGGATATGAGCAATTTATTAGAACAAATGCAAAAATGTGCAAAATATTACTCATTTTCTTGGTAAAATCAATGATTCCATTGCCAAGGTTACTGATATTTAGATTTTATCCGCCTATAAGTGAAGTATGTTATATAGGGATACTGAATATATATGGGTTGGTATATATAACTTTTAGTCTAAATGTCTGAAAAATTAAGTTGAAAATCTGGTACTAGTTTTTAAAAAAGCAATAAAAATAGGGGAGGGTTAAGGGATTAAGATACTCCTGTCCTGTGTAAGATCTGTCAATCTGTAAACTATCTTGTATGATATTTCATATATTTATAAATGCATATAATAATTTAATGATAAATATCACTTGCTTTCAATGAAAGTTTACTTTTGGCTTTCATGTAACCCTGATATCTTCAGCTTTAGTGGTTTCTTTTTCAATCATGTTTTTATTAAGTGGGTATATAACTAGGGGTAATCAGCAAAAGAATTCATAGGTAATATGAAATGAGCATTTGGTTATTTGGTATCAATCGCTATATTTTTAAGTCACCTGCATACCTCTGTTTGGTTATATCACTGTGTATACCTGGATGAGAAACTATTTAACCTATATATTCTTGAACAGTATATCTAGGTGATTACACCAGAAATAAATTAAATTATGCTTGAAGGTTTAGCATCTTGGCCAATCCTTCCCCCCTACCACTATGGCCGAGATCATTCCAAACAATATACTTTGGGCATCATCCTCTAATGTAGAAAGCTGCTCCTGATAAAACCACATAACATTGTAAACAAATGACCTTGATCTTGGGCCAGTAGATGCCACTTATTTGCATATTGGTTACAATATTGTCATTGTATATTTCAGTTAATTGCATTATTTTTTCTACATATTTACCACTTTTTAGGGGTAAAAAGTGTTGTTTTGAACGAATTTTAAGAGCCAAAAAACCATTAATTAGTCATTGTGGATTTATTGATTAGCTGATTTAGTTAAAATTTGGAACACTCAAACTAGATGGCCATTTAACATATAAAACAGTATTTGCTGTCAAAGTTTTCATTTAAACAATATTAGCATAATATGCAAATCAGATGGAATTTAAGCCAATTCCTTAAAAAAAATCTTCTCTGCAACTACTGAACCAATTTAAACAGAATTTGTTGTTAGAGGTCTTTGCTGGATAAAGATTGAAAATTGGCAACCATTACAAAAAATGTAAAAACGCATTATTATGAAGTGTATGTATTTATTGGCCAAATTTTGTTTAATTTGGATACTTAGAAACTAAATAGATAGACATTTAATAAATGTAATGGGATTTGCTGTCAATTTTTGTGTTTACACACCATGTCCAAATTTAATCTTGTGAATGCCCTTAGGCCCGTGCTGTCCAGGTGGTGAGGGATATAGGCCCATTGGCCCTCTTTTTTGTTTTGGAAAACAAAAATATTCAAAAGAATTTATATTTCTTATGGACAAAAGCGTACCAGCTTACCACTTTTATTCCGTGGAATTCTTGTTTTGTTGTTAATTGACGAGATGCACAGGCGGGCTATGCTGTCTTATGACTGCTCTTGTTGTATCTGCTATTAATTAATTATTGTTTCATATTTATATCAATTTTCAGTTCTGGAAGTCAAATGAAACGATGTCACAAAATATGTGCAGTTGATGTTACTTCTATTCCGGATGCAAGATTTTTACAGCTGCTTCCAATTGATATGACCACAAATGTTAATTATGTGGTTTCAATTCTAGAGGTAATCTTATTGAAAACAGAAAAAAATATTTGCTTTAATTTTTTATGCCCCCTTAACATAAAGGGCATACTGATTGCACTTAAAAAGTTAATTATTACTTGCGATAAATAATAAATGTTTATAACTTCCTACATGTATAAAGCTAGTCAGGTGTAACAATCAATGTTAATGCATGGTACTTTATGTCATTCACATAAAATTCAAGTTTTAACTCACCTGGACCAAAAGTTCCGATGAGCTATTGCAATTTATTACAGTCCGTCTTGCGTGAACTTAATATTATAATCTTTTCCTCCAACACTACTGGGCCAAATTTGATGTCACAATGTGACTTTTATGCCTTGGTAACAAGATGGCCACTCTACTAAGAATAGCAAAAAAAGACAATAAGATCTTCTTCTCTGAAACCAAAAGGGACACACAAATTTTGATATTTGAATTCAGCATACTTTGGATCATTAAAATTGTGTTTTTCATGAGCATTGGACGAAAATAGGTTATTCACTTTTCGTAAAATTATGTAATTTTTAATATGAGACATTTATTGTTATAATTCATAAATTGCTGAAGGTAATAGTATGAAGTTTTCACTGTTGATCTTGACTTGCAATTTTTTTCCGATTGAAGTCAAGGTCAAAGGTCAAGTTTTTTTTTACTTTTGGTAATATGGTTTTTTTTAAACATTTTAGTTAATTTTAGGTGATATATCAATCAAGGTCATGGGTTCAAAGGTCAAGGTCACAGATGTACAAATTTACCAAAATAGTTAAGTGTGTGCAAAATTGAACTTTTTGTACAGGCATGAATATGTAGGTATTGGTCCAATGTTCATTTTGATATATGATAAAAGGCCATAAATTAAAAGGTCAAGGTCACAGATGTAAACAAGCTCTGAAATGATTAGTTAACGCAAAAAAACTATAAACTTTTTGTTTAGCATGAATTTTAGAATAATTTAGGTACTATCCAATCAGTCATTTTGATATATGAATGAAGGTCATGAGTTCAAAGCTCAAGGTCACATGCATATGAATACCAAAATGATTAATTATCTTGAAAACTATTTACTTTTTGAACATGCATGTATATTAGAATATTGTAGGTATTAACCTAACAACCATTTTGATATATGAATGAAGGTTATGGGTTCAAAGGTCAATGTCACAGATGTGAACAATTTCTGAAATGATTATGACTTAAGGTCATGGGTTCAAAGGTCAAGGTCACAGGTGCGAATGAATACCTAAATGATTAATTATCGTGAAAACAATGGACTTTTTGTATATGCATGTTTAATTAAGGATTGACTTTCTCTTTATTCTGGGACATCATTTGATGTTCCGGAATAAAAATAAAGTGAAATCTTATATTTACAATATTTATTCCATCATTCTTTTTTTCAAAATTCTCGAATGCATCATACAATTAAGAAAAAACTGGTAAATATCGATTCTCTCGGCAGTGTAAACATTCTTGGAACAGCCAATATGCCAATAACGATAATTCTTGCCAACTCATTGTTGATGTGATGTAATATGTGGCTTACAAATAGTACGCTGAAAACAAAAGTTCATTTCTTTAATTTTTATTCGAATAGACAACTAAGGATGCAAATTCATATTGATTGTCAAATTACAACCGTTGAATGTTGAATTTGTTTTAAAAAATCCTGATTACTTAGATTATAGGAAATTAGAAACAATTTGCATTGTTTTGTTGGACTTAGAAGTGCATATGTGTATTAATCCACACAACGAATGTAGAAAGCGAGGTTCATTCTACAAGGAGTTCATCATATGCATTCAAAATGTATTGTAAATATATAGAATATTATTGATAATGACACAATGGTTATTTTGATATATAAATGAAAGGCATGGGTTCTAATGTTACGGTCAAAGATAGAAACAAGTACTGAAATGATTATTTATCTCAAAAACTATAATCTTTTTGTATAGGGATATATGGTAGAAAATTGGCCTTTTTATCATTTTGGTATTTGAATGAAGCTCATGGGCTCAAAGGTCAAGGTCACAGGTGAGAGTTAAGGCCCATGGGCCTCTTGTCGTTTGTTTCAAACCTTTTGATAAGTTGGATCTTTTCTGTCATTTTTGCATGAAGGAAAATACCTCTATGTCAACAGTCAGCGGTTGTCATAAGTAAAGATTGGCTGTATCAAGACAAAAGCTGTGTTGTTTAAATAATAAAATATTATTTTAAATCACATTTCTATATTTTAAACTGAAGTATGACTTATTGTAGGAAAAACTGTGATTAACGTGTGAACATGTACTCCATTTCAATAAATATGAAGTCCATTTTGATCCTTCTCAGTATTTACTGTCCATTTTGGTATTTGAATACGCCTACAAGCATTTAGGGTCAAAATTGGGCCACAATTTAAACACAGGGCGTCTTCACCACAAGAAATTATGGTAATCCCCTGCAGCTTAAAGTTGGTACAGGCATATCTATCAAAACTTTGCAGACTTTATAACTCAACCACAAGAGATATAATTAGGGTATCGATTTATATCCCTTGGTCATGTCATGGGTTGGGGTGGGGATGGAACTTATGGTTTTAGTAGAACATGGTGATGTAGCAAATCAAAAGAGAAAAATTCATTTAGTTTAACCTAAGCACAAAAGAATCAGTAGATATCCCACTCCACTTCAAGCACCACAATTGCTGGTTTGGCCTTAGGATGAGGTCAAAAGGCCAAATTAAGATAGGTTTTTATGATTTATTTTCGGAAACCTGTCAAATTCAAATGAGAAGTAGGTTAGCTTATTTGTAACAGTCATGCTGATGCATGATCTGAGTGCAATATACTCACAGATAAATTAAAAAAAATAGTTGAACTATCATTCATTTAATTTATCTTGCTATTTGCTATTTTTTCAGGGAAACTCATGCAAAGGAATTTTATCACACTATGTATGTAATGGTAAAAAGACTTCTAATTTTATCATTCTTACTGCGACTTCTAATTTTATCGTTCTAACTGCTATGATTTCTGGTTTCTGATTTGTTATTTGCAGTGTTCATTTACATTCAGCATGGAAAAAGCATGAATTCAAACCTAAATTAATAATACTTCTTTTGCATAAAGTCCTCTTTTTTAGCTCACCTGACCAAAAGGTGTGTGTGTGTGTGTGCGTGTGTGTGCATTGTTAACACCTATTTTAGACATCTCCTTTTAAACTAGATGAGAGAAACTTGGTCAGAAGTATGTATGGGTTGGTGCATGGCAAGGCTATCTTAACTAGGTCAAGGTGACCAAAGGGTGCAAAAATCATAAAAAATCAATGATTGGAGAAAAATCTGATGTGATATTTGGCTTCTATAGAGTATAAGCCTAGAGTTTGTTAATTTTGTAAAATTGGGACAAAAAATGGGTTACATATTTTTTCCGTTTGATTTTAAAAAAAAATGTTAAAAAGCTTCAAATTGTTATAACTTGACTATTTGACGAGATAATGACGCAGGGTTTTCAGTTGTGACAATTTCTTGTTATTATCTTTAAAATGAGGTCAAAGTCAATTGTATAGGTCATGAACTGTTTTTTAACCTCAGGTTTTTAATATTTTCTGGAAAACTATCAACTTTTTGTATAGGCATGTATATTAGAATGTTGTAAGTATATATACATGTATTAATACAATAATCATTTTGATGTATAGAGAAACGTAATGGGTTTACGGGTCAAGGTCACAAATATGACAAAATGCCAAAATGGTTAATTATCTCAAAAACTATAAAATTTTTGTATAGGCATTTTTATTTGAATGTTGTAGGTATTGATACAACAATTATTTTTATGTATTGAAAAGGTAATGGGTTCAAAGGTCAACGTCACTGATGCAAAACAATACTGAAATTGTTAATTATCTTGAAATCTTTAAAATTTTTGAATAGGCATGTAAATAAGAATGTTCTAGGTATTTATACAGCAATCATTTTGATGTTTTAAAAATTATCATTGGTTGGAAGGTCAAGTTCACAGATGCAAAACTATACCAAATGGTTAATTATCTCAAAAACTATAAACATTTTGTATAGGCATGTATATTTTAGTGTTGTAGGTATTGATACAAATATCGTTTTGATGTATAGAAAAAGTTCATTGGTTCAAAGGTCGAGATAACAGGTGCAAACCACTACAAAATTAATTATTTTGAAAACTATATAGGCATGTAAATTCAAGGTCACAGATGCAAAATAGTTTAACATTGGACCCTATGGGAAAAATAAATTTTTGGCTATCTTCTCAGAAATGACTGAGGCGAATTTAACCAAACTTTAAAGAAATGATGTATAGAAGGTCCTTTACTTTGATTGCCGAAATTTTTCTGATCTGCCAAAAAAACATGGCTGCCAGGGCAGAAGATAGTTTAACATTGGATCCTATGGGAAAAGCATATATATGCTATCTCCTCTGAAGCTAGTGAAGCAAATTGAACCAAACTTAACAGGAATGATGTATAGAAGGTCCTTTACATAGATTGCCAAAATTTTCTGATTGGCCAAAAAACATGGCTGCCAGCGCAGAAGATAGTTTAACATTGGACCCTATGGGAAAAATGAATTTTTGGCTATCTTCTCAGAAATGACTGAAGCGAATTTAACCAAACTTTAAAGAAATGATGTATAGAAGGTCCTTTACTTTGATTGCCGAAATTTTTCTGATCTGCCAAAAAACATGGCCGCTAGGGCAGAAAACAACTTAACATTAGGCCCTATGGGAAAATGATTCTTAAATTGATTCCTTTTTTAATTTCATTTCATATAAAGTGTTCAAATTATTTTTAAAAGTCATCTTTATAATATTATTTAATGTAACAATTTGTAAATTTCGAATTATTTGTTTTAGTAATTTTTTGCATGATTTTTGTTGCTTTTTGTCCATGTCTCTTCTTGTCACTTCTGGGCTCTAATTAGTGAGACCGCCAGTTCCCGCCATTTTAAGTACTTCCTGTAGGTAAGAATCATGGCTGTCTATGTTATTACAGGGCAGTTAAATAACTGTTTAAGTATTTTATTTAAGACAGAAAATGTAGATAAACACTTGATTTACCCATTTTCATATTATTAGAAAAGAACTATGTTCAAATACACATATGGTAATACACAGACCAAGATTCTGCTAGTGCAGTACCATTGGCATGGCTGTATTAATATGGGTATATATACATCTATGTATGGAACACTTAATAAGATTACTTGACCCAGGTGAGCGATACAGGCCCAGCCTTCTGAGCCTCTGGTTTATATAGGAATGATTCATAGAATATTGTAGGTATTGCATTAACAATTGTTTTCATATATGGTTCAAGGTCAAATATTGAAAGGTCAAGGTCACAGCTACAGAAGAATACTTAAATTGCTAATTATCTTAAAAACTATCAACTTTTTGTATAGGCATGTATATAAGACTATTGTAGGTATTGAAATGACAATCATTTTGATGAATGGTTAAAGATCATATGTTGAAAGGTCAAGGTCACAGCTGCAATAGAAGACTTAAAATTGCTAATTGTCTAGAAAACTATTACTTTTTTCTATAGGCAAATATAATAGAAAATTGTAGGTATTGACATGATGATCATTTTGGTATAGGGTTCAAAGTAATATGTTCAAAGGTTAAGGTCATATCAACATAGGAATACTAAAAATATTAATTATCTTGAAAGCTATTAATTTCATGCATAGTCATGTATATTAGAATATTGTAGGTATTGACATGACAATCATTTGTGGTTTTAAGTCATATGTGTTCAAAGGCCATGGACATAGCTGCATAATTATACTGAAATTGATTAATGATTGCACTACAGTTACTTCATGCATATTTTTAAGCTACTTATAAAATAAGTGAGTGGATCTATTTCTGATTAAGTTTTGTGAGAGTTTTTAACTTGCGAAACTTTTAAAGTTTCTGTATTTAATATATTGTCTAATGCACTTTGCAAACAATATTGGACATATCTTCAGGTGAGCGTTAAGGCCCATGGGCCTCTTGTTTTGTATAGGCATGTATCGTTTTGATATAATGATAAAGGCAATATGTTCAAAAGTCAGTCAGATACCAAAAAAAATGCCAAAATTTGCCTAGTATGTTAAGCTTATACCCTTATTTTCAAAATTTAACCTGAAATAGTAACTATCATGAAATAATTTTACATTTGTCTTTTAAGCTCTTATTTATCAGGTGAGCATATCAGGCCCAATGTGCCTCTTGTTTATAATTATAATTTAAAATGATTTTTAATTGTTTAAAATATCTTGTCTCTTATTTACATGTACATGTAACTGCATTTCAACAATTCAGGTTTCAAAGCATTTGTATTTCAGTGCCATATTTATTTTAAGTATAAAGAGTTATAACTATTTTGAGGAGAATGCTTCTTGTAAAACAGGTTGAACTCTTTGTATCAGCTGCAGTCTCATCTGTAACCATTATATGAACAGAAAAACATGCCATTCTTATCTTCCATTTCTTTCTGTTTATCAGCTTTATTTTCACTTCACCAATCTTTTTATTCGCGAATGATCTTGATCATTCTCGAATTAAGCTGTTACATGCAGATTTCTCAACCCGAATATTCTTCCGTTACAGATAATCAACTCTCTCTCGTATGTAGGTTCAAAGTTGAAATAAAGGTAGATAACTCAAATTTTGAATGCGGGTTATGGACGTTTCGCCCCAATATTAATATTTTGGGTTATGGACGTTTCGCCCCAATATTAATATTTTCCGCCCCAACTATATTCTGCGCTTTATCATACCTGCCAACCCTCCCGATCAGGGATTGAGATAAACGGGCGCCCAGTTTTTCGCTCTGGGCGATAAATGTATCATACACAGGTCTGCAGGTCGCCCAGGGCTGCCAGGTGGCGATTAGAATTTTCAGTTCGGTGTATTTGACATTCCGATCCGTTTACCGATTTCCTGTTTATATTTCTGACTGGCGACAATAATAGTAAAATTGAAAAATGGGTATCATATAGTTAACAAGTGTAAATGGACCGGTGTTCCGACCGGAATTCAAATACGGTGCCATTTCGTTTCCTTTTCTGATATTTATGATACTTCCGGCTTTCTGCCATGTGGAAATTTTTAGGAGCATCGACTCCAAAGGCTAAACAATGACCTGCGGAAAAACGAAAGTACTATCAAGAGTATGATAAGTCCAAACGCATTGGAGCATATAAAAAAGCCATGGGAAGATGGCAGGCCTTGGTTGTATGATACGCAGGACGGAATGAAGTGTGCCGATTGTGTAGAGTTCGACAGGAAAAAAATCTGTATTTACCGAGGGTTGCACTAGTTATAAACTTGACAGTGTAAATAATAATGACATTTCTGAATCTCACAAACAGGCCCAAGCCTTTAGTAATGCAAAACAAGTTCCTGCTAATAAATCAAAATCTGCCAAAATTATAGTCATTGACATTGGCAGTACCTATAGATCAACATTTTCTGCAAAACCATTCGTCAATGTAATTGCAGATGTTGAATATCGAAAAGTAAAGCAAGGGATAGAATAATCCAAATGTATATGCCTGATATATTCAGATCAACCATCACTCTTGACAGTTCATTGTATGGCTCATCGAAAAGTTAAGCTCAATCCCTGCTGATGTAAGGAGTCTCCCCATATTAAGACAAAAATTTTGGAATTTTGTGCTATCATACTGCTTTTCCCGTTTTTCAAAGCATTCCGTGAAGTCGTCCTTAAAAAATTATAAATTGATTAGAGTGAAATCTGGGATAGCGATCACTTTGTAGAGTGGTCATCTGTCAACTACATTTTTATCATGTACAGAACCTTTGTAGAGGGGGCACCTGTCAAACCAGTCAGCGGGGATCCTAACGGCCAGCCGATTGAAAAAATTGTTGTTTACAAGATTTACTAAAATTATGCTGGTCGGGAATAAAAAGTCTTTCAAAAATTATCGAATTCTTAAAACACAACTCTGGTGATATAAATAATAATAAAATAATAGTTAATTTTTTCAAGTTATTAATTATTTAAAAAATATCCTCAATTATGACATGAAAGATATCAGAAGCTTATTAGCTCACCTGAGCCTTTGGCTCAGATGAACAATTGTCATCTATCTTCATCCGTCTTGTATAAACTTTTTAGCTCACCTGAGCCAAAGGCTCAGATGTGCAATTGCCATCTATCTTCGTCCGATGTGCG
This sequence comes from Anadara kagoshimensis, assembly GCA_021292105.1. Classification (NCBI taxonomy): domain Eukaryota; kingdom Metazoa; phylum Mollusca; class Bivalvia; order Arcoida; family Arcidae; genus Anadara; species Anadara kagoshimensis. The sequence continues at coordinate 5,711,197 of CM037861.1, forward strand.
TCATGTATAAACTTTTCACATTTTTTATCAATTCCTCCAAAACTACAGAGCCAAATTGGATGATATTTGACAGTAATGGTCAAGTAAGGGGTTTTCAGATTTGCACAAATGAATGCAAGGATTATGTCCCCTTAGGGCCCCATAAAGGGGAAATATGTGAAAATCTTTAAAAATCATCTGCTCTGAACCTACAAGAGATATAACTTAGATATTTCATGTAAAACACTATGGGCACCTAGTTTTAGATTTGCACATATTGTAGCTTTAGGGGCCAAAATGAGATAATGGCAAGGTACTTGAGGGGAAATTGCAAAATTAATGTATTTGTCACTTTATTTGAAAACTATAAGCTTTTGTATGGGCATCATCATCATGTGTATTGGAATACTGTAGGCATTTGCACAACGGTCATTTTGATATATGAATAGAGGTCATAAGTTCAAAGGTCAAGGTCATAGATGTAAACAAATACTGAAATGGTTAATTATCTCAAAAACTGAACTCTTTGTGTAGGCATGTATATTAGAATATTGTAGGCATTTGCCTTACGGTCATTTCCATATATGAACGAAGGTCATAGGTTCAAAGGTCATGGTCATAGATGCAAACAAATACTGAAATGGTGAATTATCTCAAAAATGATAAACTTTCTCTATAGGCATGTATATCAGAATGTTATAGGCATTTACACAATGTTCATTTTGATATATGAATGTAGGTCATAGGTCTAATGGTCAAGGTTATAGATGCAAATGAATACTGAAATGATTAATTGTCTTAAAAACTATAAACTTTTTGTATAGGCATATATGTTAAAATATTGTAGGTATTGGCCTAACGATCATTTTGATATATGAATGAAGGACATGAGTTTAAAAGTCAAGGTCACTGATGCAAACAAATACTGACATGTTTATTATCTCAAAAACTATAAACTTTTTGTATAGGCTTCTAAATTGTAGGTATTGACCTAATATTCATTGCGATATTTAGATTAAGGTCATGGGTTCAAATTTTTCTTTACCTTTTTAGTTGTTTATAAACAATATATTGTAGCTAGATTTCAGATATATTATATGTAGCACTCTTATGACTAGTTATGTTATAATAAATTTGCAAAAAATCCTTACATATAATTGGCCCTTACTGCTGAAAATTTATTTGGACATTCTCTTTAATTAATGTCAATGACCATTGAACCTCTGCATGAGATATGTACTCAGCTGCATGTGAGCATTAAGGCTCATGGACCTCTTGTTTAATATTGGGGTCTCCATGACGATGGAAGTAACTTTGACCATCCTTGATGGTTCCATACATGCATTTATTCGGATTGAACTATTTCCTACATGAATCCTTAATATTGGTCCAATGTGTGAATATTAAAACAGCCCCATGCTCATAGTCTGCACATTGCACACTACATGAACCGCTATGTTGTGTTGGGAGCACTGCAAGGTGAACATAACAACCTCCTTTCAGTTACCTGACAACTTCATATACCTGACACTACATTGATGGAGACACTGAACTCCCTGTCTTTCTAATCTTTCGCGAATTTTAGTACTTTCAGTACTTTGATTTCTTACCAGGTGCAGGAGGATTATACTTACTGTCTTTTTACTGACATCCTGGTACACAATATAAGGGCCCTAATAATATTTTATCTCAAACCTATTGAGGCTGAAATGTTTACACGAGTACACGATACAGATCTGATTTTGACCTGTTAACATTTACAAAAATAGGTAACTGTTTAAACATAACCTTTGACAGCCATATTGGACTACACTTATTAAGTGCAATATAAAATACATAGAGAATCATTGATTAAACTGAGAAATAAAATGGAGTTCTGATTAATTTTACTTTGAGATCACCTATCGGAACTTGATCTGTCAGTAATTTAGTTATGCATGAGCTGCACAGGTAATATAAAAAGCTGACTAAAAGTTCTTATTCCAACCTTCATTCTTTATGATGATCAATTTGTCTTAATTTTAGCATTATATCAAATATATATATAAAATTGATTATAACACAGAAAATATTAACTGTCAGATGTTTATGCCAAACATAATGATTGAACATTTTTACATACACTGAAACGTTTGTTCGTGTAAAAAGCTTTGTTTCATTTCTGTTAAACGTGTACACATTTACTTATTCTGTAAATGTTTCAGCCTTACCACTTGTGCATGCAACATTCAGAACTTATTATTAACTCATTTAGTTTAATCTGCAATTTTGCAGACTGCACCGGTTTTTGCACCAGTTTAATATTCATGGTGGAGGTTTTGGCAAAGGGCAAAAGTAGCAATATTCATGCCTTTGTTAAAAAAATTGCTGTTTTCTTTGAAAACATATAATGGGCCAATGTGGATTTATTTATGAGCACATACAAACTAGATAGATAGCCATTTAACATGTTATTATTCACATAATATTCAAATTATATGTGTTTTTTAAACTATTTTTTGGAAATCTTTGGAACACTACAATCAATATTTCCAATATCTAATATTGCTTCTGTTCTCAAAAATAAAAACCTATACTAATAAGCTAATTTTGATTTATTTATGGGTCAATTGAAAATAGATAGGTTGCCATTTAACATCAAAACTTGTTTTTCTGTCAAAGATTTGGTGAAAAGAGTTAGATAAAAATTAACACTGCCCAAACTTAATCTTTTGAATGCCTTCAGGCTCATGTTTTCTGGGCGAGTGATACAGGCTCATCGGGCCTCTTGTTTTGATATAAACATTAAATGTTGCAAAATTTTATTTTTGTGATGATACAAATTTGCATTTGAGTAAGGTGTACTTGGTAATTTTCAGATGCAAGAAACTAAGTAAAACTTTTAAGCAATCCATCATCAGTTGAATCTTTGAAGAAAGGTATCCCTAGTAAAAAGAAAATATTTTTTTTATAGGTGAAGAAAAAAGTTGTTGATAATTGTTCTAATTTTGAACAACGAACAACAAGAGCCTCTAGTAAAGAAGATTCCTGTGAGCAACAGCAGGGTAGATTTTCAGCTTTACAGTTGGAAACTGGCTTACTTGGACAGCATGGTGGAGAATTGCTTTTGGAATCACCATTTTCAACATTAACACCAATATGTTAGGTATCATTGTAAAAGGTACAAAGGTAAGTCATTTAATTTGAATAGATATTTCAGTTGCAGTTTCAATTTTAGTCCATGTGGAATATGCAGTCATTAGGCACAGATCCAGAAAAACTGATAATACCCATTATGTTGCTTGTCTTTTATTTTAAAGGGTTGTTTTGAAGTGAAGGACAAGAAAACTGAATGAAGATATTTTTATTATTAAAAAAAGATCTAGCCTCTTCAATCCAAGACAAGAATAATGATTTTTTGAAAAAAGTAATGCTTAGAGTACATACTTGTTTAAGAGAATGTCTGTTTGATGTTACTCACTTTTATTAGCTAACCTGAGGGTCATGTGAGCTTATGGCATAGTGCTTGTGTTTGCATGTGTGTGTGCATGCATTCTTAACATTTATTTTGGACTTCTCCTCTATTACTACTTGACAGATTTCAATGAAACTTGTTCAAAGGTATATATGGGTTGGTGCAGTTTAGATTTTATTGTGTTGTTGCCACGGGTACCAAAAGAAGGTCAAGGTCACCTAAGGGTGTAAAATCTAATAAAAACCTCTTCACTTAATCTGGTGAAGGTAGAAAAATTTGATATCATATTAATCTTCTCTAGGTTGGTATAGTTTGTTCATTTTGTGAAAATGTGTCCGCATTTGGGTAAAGGATTCTTGCGTTAAGTTTTGTAATAACTTGATTACTTAAACAGATAATGACATGCGGTTTTCAGTTGTGGAAAATCCTACAAAATGAGGTCAAATGACAAGGTCATGACATATTTTTAGACATATGTAATTTTACTACTATTTAAGCTATTTTGCTCATATTTCAACATGGGTATAAGTTTTTTTTAACATGAGTAATATGTCAGAGTTCACAGTCATAACCTTCATGATTAAATAAGTTTAAAATTTGTTTCTTCTTTACATGTTAAGATTTTGTCATTGGGGTTTTCAAGATTTGATGTTTCAGGAATGGACTTTCAAATGAAGTCAAGGGCAGAGGTCACAGTCATGCTGTACCATGACATTATTTTATGATTTTTGTTAAATGCAATATACAAAAATTTTATCACGGAAATTGCACATTTCAGCTAGTGATTATTTGTCAGGTGAACGTATCAAGCCATTAAGCCTTGTGTTTCTTTCATGCAAGAGGTAAAACAAACAAAAAATATTTTCAAAAATTAATTATGTATTATGGAAAATTGAAATGGTTAAAACAAATATCCAATTTTATTTTTTTTTAAGATGATGCTGACAATACTCAGGATAAGCAGAACACATTTTCAGAAGTTAGAGGATAATGAAGATCTTATATTCGAAGACAAAGCTTCAATTAGCTACTCAGAATTTTATGATATATTGGATTATAATGAAAGAAATGAGGTTTTAGAGGCAATGTTGAGAATGGGATTATTGCAGCATTTTATGTGGAAACCAAGATAATTATTTATTCACAAAGTGGACAGTCTTTTCATTTTTAATTTCTAGTTAATTTGAAATATCATCTTTGTATAAGATCTTTGTCATAGCTTTGAAAATCAGAGATGCTTTGATCAGCCATACAGCAGACTGATATGAAGGTAAGAATAGGGCATACCTCACAGTGTAGATATCAGGTGAAATGTTGTATATAGCTATCCCTACACAATTTAATAAAGATGAGGGTTATTATAGATCCTCTGTCCAGACATTTAAGCCTTTTGATTTTTCAGCTCAACTAGCTTTATCCAGATGTCTGTTAACAGCTAAATCTCTGATACTACAAGGCCTTGTGAAACCTAATTTACTGTGCAAGTTCCTTGCTTGTGTCTGTTGCTGGATTGTACAGATCACAGTGATTAGATGTCGCAAGCTGGCAGAAGTTACTTAAAATAAAAAATCATCAAAAAAAATCTTTTACACCAGAACCATACATAGGAGCAAAATCAGATTTGATATTTAGTTTCTATATGGTCTTAACCTCAAATTTGTACATTTCCTGACATTCTGACAAAAATAGTTACAGTTTTGCACAAATTGTAAAATAGCTTAAAATTGTTTTAAACTGTTATAACTTGACTATTAGATCAGATAATGGAATGGAGTTTTTTCAGTTTGACATGTAATTACCTTCAAATTTGGGGTCAAGGTCAATTGTGAAGGTCATGACGTATTTTTTTACCTTTCTGGAAAACTAAACTTTTGTTTAGCCCTGTACATTTAAATATCGTTAATATAAATTCAATAATCATTTTGATATAGATTAATGTCATTGGTCCAAAGTTCAAGGACACAATTGAAACAATATGAAAATGGTTCATTACCACAAAAACAAAAATTTTTGTATAGGCATGTATATTGTAATATTGTTGTTATTGATGCAACAGTCATTTTGATGTCTAGATTAAGGTCATAGGTTAAAAGGTCAAGGTCAGAGATGTGAAACTATACTGAAACTTTTTTATCTTGAAAACTATTAACTTTTTGTATAGGCATGTATGATAGAATGTTGTATGTATTCATGATGTATATAAAAAGGTCTTGGACCAAAGGTCAAGGTCACAGAAGCGAAACAATACCAAAACGGTTCATTATTTCAAAAACTTAAGTTTTTTGTATATTACACAGTCATTTTGATGTATAGGTTAGGTCATGAGTTCAAAGGTCAAGGTCACAGATGGAAAGTATACTTAAACTGTTCATTATCTTGAAACTTTTAACTTTTTGTAAAGGCATGTATAATAGAATGATGTAGGTATTAATACAACAATTGTCATCATGTATATAAAAAGGTCATTGGACCAAAGGTCAAGGTCACAGAAGCAAAACAATGCCAAAATGGTTCATTATCCTAAAACCTATGAATGTTTGTTTAGGCATGTATATTTTGATATTGTTGGTATTGTTGCAAAGGTCATTTTAATATATAAATTAAGGATTGAAAGGTCACAGAAGCAAAACAATACCAAAATGTTTTGGTTTTTTAGCTCACCTGAGCTGAAGCTCAAGTGAGCTTTTCTGATCACCTTTTGTCCGTGGTCCGTCTGTCTGTTAACTTTTTCACATTTTCAACTTCTTCTCAAGAACCACTGGGCCAATTTTGACCAAACTTGCACAAAGCATCCTTAGGTAAAGGGATTCAAAATTGTTAAATGAAGGGCCAGGCCCTTTTACAAGGGGAGATAATTAGGAAACATTATTTTTTTGTTCACTATTTTTAAAAATCTTCTTCTCCAGAACCATTTGGCCTGGAAAGCTGAAACTTATGTGGAAACATCCTTGGGTAGTGTAGATTCTAATTTGTTAAAATCATGACCCCCGGGTGTAGGGTGGGGCCTCAGTGGGGGTCGAAATTTCACATAGTAATATATAGAGAAAATCTTTAAAAATCTTCTTCTGAAGAACCATTTGTCCTGGAAAGCTGAAACTTATGTGGAAACATCCTTGAGTAGTGTAGATTCTAATTTGTTAAAATCATGACCCCCGGGTGTAGGGTGGGGCCTCAGTGGGGGGTCAAAGTTTAACGTAGTAATATATAGGGAAAATCTTTTAAAATCTTCTTCTCAAGATTTAATTGACTTGGAAAGTTGAAACTTATATGGAAACATCTTTGCATAGCGTAGCTCCTAAATTGTTTAAATTATTCTTTTAAAACATTCAAAATAAATTGCAAATTTTAATGCATATATTATATTTATTAAAACTTTTTGAAATGAGTATAGTTGGCTAATGCTACTCAGGTGAGCCATGTGGCCCATGGCCTCTTGTTTTTTAAATTTTTTTATAAAGGCATATCTTTTGATGGTATAAATGCAACGGTCATTTTGTTGTATAGATAAAGGTCAAGGGTTCAAAGGTTGAGGTCACAGATGAGAAAGAATAGTAAAATGGTTATGTTGAAAACTAGTATTTTTTGTATAGGCATGTATATTAGAATGTTGTAGGTATTTATATAACCATCATTTAAATGTATAGAAAATATCATTGGTCCAAAGGTCAAGGTCATAAAACCACACAATATAATGAAATGGTTCATTTTTAGCTCAACTGGCTTAGCCAGCTGAGCTTATGTCATGGCGAAGCGTGCGTGCGTGTGTTCGTAAACTTTGATCTTCTCCTCTGAAACTATTTGGCCAATTTGAACCATATTTGGTGTGCGATGTCCCTGGTGGGAGTAGACTAAAGTTTGTACAAATCAACTTCCTGCGCTATCCAAGGTGGCCTCCATTGCTATAAATAGCAAAACCTATGAATGGTCATTACACATTTATTATCAACCGATTTGGTTCAAATTTGGGATATAGAAGGTACATCCCTAGCCATTTAATATATGTAACAGGTTTTTTCCGTACTTTTTCTGTATGCTCGCTATTAGCAGAATATGCAAATTAGATGCTAAATTTAGGCAAATTCTTTGAAAATCTTCTCCTCTGAAACTGCACAGCCAAATAAAATAAAATTTGCTGTGGTAAGACCTTAAGTGGAGTATATTAAAGTTTATACAAATTAACTTCCTGTGGCATCCTAGATGGCCCCCATTGCTATTTATAGCAAAAACCTATAAATGGTCATTATACATATATTTATCAACCGATTTGGTTGAAATTTGAGATAAAGAAGGTACATGCCTAGCCGTTTAATATATGTAACGGGTTTCTCCGCAACTTTTTCTGTATGCTCGCTATTAGCAGAATATGCAAATTAGATGCTAAATTTAGGCAAATTCTTTGAAAATCTTCTCCTCTGAAACTACACAGCCAAATGAATAAAGTTTGGTATGGTAAGTCCTTAACTTGAGTATATTAAAGTTTGTACATATCAACTTCCTGTGGCATCCAAGATGGCTGCCATTGCTATTTATAGCAAAAAGCTATAAATGGTCATTTTACGTTTATTTATCAACCGATTTGGTTCAAATTTGAGATATACAAGGTACATGCCTATCCGTTTAATATGTAACAGGTTTTTCTGTATGCTTGCTATTGGCAGAATATGCAAATTAGATGCTAAATTTAGGCAAATTCTTTGAAAATCTTCTCCTCCCAAACTGCACAGCCAAATGAAATAAAATTTGGTGTGGAAAGTCCTTAAGTGGAGTATATTAAAGTTTGTACAAATCAACTTCCTGCAGCATCCAAGATGGCCGCCATTGCTATTTATAGCAAAAAGTTATAAATGGTCATTACACACTTATTTATCAACCGATTTGGTTCGAATATGAGATATAAAAGCTACATGCATAGCCATTTAATATATGTAACAGGTTTCTCCGTAACTTAAACAAGATGGCCGCCTTTACTATAAATAGCAAAAACAGTAAAATGGCCATTTTGCATTCAATTTTACACCAATTTTCTTAGTATTTGAAATGTAGAAAGTAGGTATCTAGCCATTTAATATATGTAATGGTTTTTCTGAGAAAGTTTTCGTTGGACCCATTTTTTGCTTGTGAGGCAAATGAGTTCCAGTTGAGCGATACAGGCCCTATTGGGCCTCTTGTTCTTGAAAACTATTAGTCATGTATATAGGAATACTGTTGGTATTGATGCAGTGGTCATTTTGATGTAAATATTAAGTTCATGGGTTCTAAAGTAAAGGTTACAGATAGAAATAATAGTAAAACATTTAATCATTTTAAAAGCTATCAAATTTTTGTATTATGTTTAATTGAATAGTGTAGGTATTCATACAGCGGTCATTTTGATGTATAGAAAAAAGGTCATGGGTGAAAAGTTCAAAGTCATACAGTTGAAATCTTTACATCTGCAATACTTTTTTACATGTTGTCACCTTCCCAATTAAAATTACCAGTAAAATTGATTGTTTAACATGTAACCATAATTTGATTTAATAAGTGATGACAGCCCTATAATTAGATTAATTCGAACTTAACTTCACATGTAAAGTTAAATCTTTTTACATGTAACACAGGTAACTGACAGGCCTTATTATTAATGTGCTGTCAGTATAAAATTACCAGTAAACATGTAACAATAATTAGATTTAATGAGTGATGACAGCCCTATAATTAGATTAATTCGAAATTAACTTCACATGTAAAGTTATATCTATTTACATGTTATTAAGTTATGTGTCTAAATAATATGTTTGAAAAATTATATCAAAGAGCCGTTGAATGATCATAAGCTCTTAATTTTTAAGAAATTATATATATAATATATATATATATATATATTATATATATATATATATATATAAACTCATTATCATATTGAAAAATTAACTATTTTTTTTAAAATCAGTTTTTACAGTTGATTCATGTTACACAAACACACATGATTGTACATTATTGTACAAAAATGTACTAAAAGTGTTTTTAATGTTTGAATTTGGTCCCAGATATCCCTGTGGTCAAATATGTAATTAAGCTCTATTCACATTGTCATTTGCCTATCAGAAGTAGATGTGTGTATATAATCATGTTGCATCGGGTTGGGCACTGTTTACTTAAGTCTCTGATAACATATCTGAGACCACAAGAGACATACATGTATGTAAGCAGTTACTATTCCTATTGCAATTAATTCAAGCTCATGCTCTTTCTCTCTCTCTCTCTCTCTCTCTCTCTCTCTCTCTCTGAGAAGGTATTTTCTGCAACAGTGCATTTTCATGTATGATTTTACCAAAATTATTTTCATGATTTTCTGCACTTTCCCTTCTTGCATACACCAAAGTCCATTTCCATCCTAAAGGGTGTTGGAATTGCAAGGGCATGGTTGTACAAATACGGGGGTGGGGGTCGCACAGGGGAGTGATATTATCACGAATCACTTATTGAACAATTATGTACAGTAAATATACTTTTGGAAGTAAAATTAGCATTTTCGTGTAATTTTTCTTTAATTTAATTGCCACTGGCTGTATATGGTCGCTACTACAGCTCAGTGTATTTATATTTATTACTTTTACACATCCTGTTTGATGCTTCCTCTGATACTAAAAATGAAGAATGTACTCTTATTTAAGCATTAAACTTTGTTTGTAAATTGATCTATGATGGTTTAGATCGAATGGCTGTCGCGCTAATTTGAATAAACCTCGAAATGCTTATATTTACAATCCTTCACTTACAACTTAAAAGTTTTTGGACCTAGTGAATACCGAACCATTTTTTGTTGGATCAAACTGGGTTAGTTCCGTCCACCCGTCTTTGAAAAAACGTGTTGCCTGCGATACACAATTATGACGTCAGAAAACGAAAGATAGCATGTGAAGCTTTCAGTCTATGCTGTGTTAGATCGAATCACTCGTCAAAAGGTTTATTACATTTATTTGATTTGGATTGTAAATATAATGTTCATAATTCAGTTCAGATAAAATCATCTCTCTCCCTCAACCTTTGTCCTTGTAAATTACATATAACTAGTACTTTACTGTATGTAATGTAGTTACAGGTGTTCGTCAAAGTTATAATTTGAAATCTTTCGCTATAGACCTGAGGGTTTGGTTCTACTAACAACATACTATTAATGTAAATATCGAAACACTTGTTCACTATCCTAAAGTTGCATCTTTAGGCCCGGTACTTGTATTAAATCAAAATTATGTTTAGTTTAGTTTGATAAAAAAGGATTTTTGACCAAAAATATTGTCATTATTTTTTCAAAGTTCACTATCCTCTCCAAATATTGTAGAAATACAAAGGCATGGGTATATAGACAATATCACCAAATATGTAGGGGTAATTTTGTTCATTAAATATACATTTCAAGAAATCAAGCATGTATCCTACAGTTAGCGAGAAATCTAAAGAGGTGCAGTAGGTGCAAACTTTCACTTATCAGCTTGTACCTCCTATATTATACTTTATATATAGTGGCCTGGTCATGTTTATTTGTATTAAAATAATTTTCTGAAAAATATCTGATCATCAATTGAGAACCAAGTCTTTAAAAGAAAATCAACAGTATTTAAAAGCAAGAGGGGTGATTTTTTTTGGACCTAAGAAAATAAATTTGAATTAATTGAATTATGCCAGATTTTGGGATAGAAATTGATCCAAATTCAAAAGTAGAAGGACTGATCCCGTGTTATGGAAACACTTGGAATCACGTTCCTGTAATTTTTGCACGAAAGTGCATTTTGTTAGTTTTTTTTTTTAAGTCTGGTTTTGACAAGCTGGTATTTTGTCCACAATTTTTGCATTTAACAACAGGCTGTTCAATCAAACTATTTTCATTTTTCAAACAAGATATGATAGAGGACATTGAGGTGTTTCTGCTACCGACAAAGCCTTGGATAGAAGTATCAATATTTTCCTTAATATCTGTGCACGTGATGTCGATGGATTTTCATATGAGATAGATGTCATTAGATTTTCATCTGCTAATAATGTCATTAGTTTTTTGGCAGATGGAATACTAGCAATTCTCTTTTTTGGAGGTTTTCTTTTTTCTGTAGATTTACTTGTTGTGTATGGATCAGCATTTACTGGATTTGGGTGGGATTCAGATGGATATCATTTTTCAAAATGCTGTAAAATTGAAATATAAATTTACTTAATGAAATTATAAATATTAATATTGATGGATTTCTTAATAATTTTTTGAACGTTTTGATAATAAAAAAGCAAATGCAAAAATATTATTTTATACTTAAATTATGAATTATGTTAAGTATTTTGTGATTTATGTTATATACGGTAAAATTACTTTAGTAAAGTGTTATTAATTAAAAATTAAATAATTACACAGACATAAAGGTATTTGTTGATTTTGCTGGTATTAAGTTTGTCATAAGGTCATTCACATGCTTTTATCCACGCTTTGCATTTTTCCAGATTGATCCATGGTTTTGGAAATGGAAAAAATGAGGCTTATGACTAGTAACTGTCACTCCAAGAGAATCGCTTTGTAGGCATGATTTTAACAAAAATGTGATTCTTTCTTAAATAGATATAGCGGTATGAGGACTGTGATTACATGACTCATTAACATGCATTTACTATGTGTGTAGTATATCAGTACAGCAGCTGAGAGATAAAGTTCGTCCCTATTGCCGAATTTGTTTACATTAACACATGTTGTACTACTGGAGTAGGCCTAATAGAAACATCACCCTGTTAAATGCCCCCCCTGAAGTAAAGAGACAATTGTAAACATATGATATTCAGAGTCCAATTAAAATTCTCTCTCTCTCTCTCTCTCTCTCTCTCTCTCTCTCTCAAGATAACTGTAAATCTGAAACAGACCGTACTTTTTCGAAACAGGATTTTTTTATCCAGAAATATTTTCGTGCTTTTTTTAAAAAAAGTTTTGACAGTTTTTGTGCATCTTCCTTGACAACAGAGTTCAATTTATTTTCTACTCCAAATAGTATAGGGAATACAACGGCATGAGTGTACTAATGCAGGGGAGTGACCTTATCTTCAACTTATTAGGGTATTTCCGTTTATTTTAATGTAATTTTAGAAGATAAAACTTCAAAGTTTAAAAGTTTCAAAATATTTTATGTGTTAAAGCCATAATATACACAAATATTTTACATAAATAAAAGCTTTTACATTTCAGCCTAAAAGGCTTATAAGACACATCAAAGTTTAATTCACATGTAATGTCTTTTTCAGGTGTAAAATAGCTATAGAGAGTTACTCATTGCTGGTGCAGCTTACTTATAATTAAGCCACACAGGAGTTTCTCTCATTATACACCCCCCACCCCACACACACACACAAACGAAGTTGGGGGGTATATAGGTTTCAGCCTGTATGTCAATCTGCATGAAGGGTACGCATTTTGTGTAATCAACTCCTCTTGCAGCTTTTAACTAAGAAGTCTGAAATTTTGCAGGATGTTTCTACATGTATATACATTGAACATTTGCACATCCTATTTTGGTTGGATTATATTATTATTTTCATATTTTATGGGTAGTTGAACTTAATGGTTTTTCAACATAATGAGGGATACCCATTTTGTGTAATCAACCCGTCATAGCTTTTAACAAAAATTCTGAAACTCTGCAGGGTATTTCTATATATGTTTCTCTATATTTCTATATTCCTATTTTTTGCCTGTATTATATAATTATTTAATGATGTATGATCCAATTTTTCTGAAAAGTTTGATCAGATGTATTTTGCAGAATTATTGCCATTTCCAGTCACAGAATTTTTCTTACTACAATTTGGCCATACATACAATTTGTCCCTTGATAAATAGCAGGGGGAGGGGTATTAGCCTCTTTCAGAGACAGTTCTATTTTCCGACTTAAACAGATGTGTAAGCATGTAATACAACATGTATTAATGGTTCAGTTATACTCTCTCTCTCTCTCTTTCTCTCTCTCTCTCTCTCCAAAATAATGCGTAAATCGGCAATAGTTTTTCGAAACAGGAGTTTTATCAACAAATATTTTCAATCTTTCTTTTTTTTTGAAACAAAAGTTGTTAAACGTTTTGTGCACTTTTTTTTAGATATTCCCCGTACATATGCGAAAGTTCATGTTCTATTCTAAATGATGTAGGGAATACAAAGGCATGGGTGTACAGATGCGGGAGAGTGTTTTTAGTTCTTAATAATTAGGATACAAGTCTGCTTATCAAATATACTTTTATAAATAAAATTGACATTTTACATGTAATCTAACTTGTACATGTATATTTATATTTAAACCACACATTCCATTTCCTTCCTCAAAACTTTATTTTGACAATGTGTCATCCTTTTTCGTGCTCCTCTGTTATCATAAGATACGTGTGTAAACATTTAATATCTCTCTCTCTCTCTCTTCTCTCTCTCTCTCTCTCTCTCAGATTGCGATGAATGACATCATAACCAATTTACAGGATAATTTTGTACATTTCAAAGTAAACGTTTACATGTATCTCCTTTTAATTTACTTGCTACTGTGAGTTGTTCAGCTGATATATTGCTTTGCAGTTTACTCACAGAGATTTCGCATTTCTTTATTTGACAGACACACATCATCTTGTTGCATGCTTCTTCTGATAACATATCAGAGAATTAAAGAGAATAGTCAAGTTCAGTTAAATCCCCCTTCTCTCTCTCTCTCTCTCTCTCTCTCTCTCTCTCTCTCTCTCCTGCAACAGTGCATATTCATTAAGATTTTAGCAACAAATCTTATGCAGTGAGCACTTTCAGTGGATATATCCTGTCTTACATAAACCAAAGGTCCATTCTGTCACTCCAAAGGGTGTTGGAAATACAAAGGCATGGATGTACAGATACAGGGGAGGGACATTGGTACAGATGCAGGGGAGTGATAATCTCACCAATGACTTATTGAACAATTTTGTACCTTAAATATACTTTAAGAAAAGTAAAGTAAGCATTTATAGCATTTTCTATTTTTAATTTAATTGCTACTAGCTGTTTATTGTTACTACTACAACTCGGTGTAGTTTTTATGTTAACCTTCCGTGTAGTTTTATGTTAACCATCCAGAGATATCACATTTAAGTTACTACCTAATTACTTTATTTTTGAATAGTTCATCCTGTTGCATGCTCCTGACATATCTGAGAATAAATGAGATTCGTATATAATACAAAATAGCTAATGCTTCATTTTTTTAAAATTGTTTTTTCCTGATGAAGAAAATGGTTTTTCTAAAAAATCTGAATTTGTATTTTTCTTAGTGCTGTTTTCTGTTATATTGTGCTCTTAAATAACTTTTGAAGAGACCTATATATATAAGGAAAAGGTACTATATAGTAAATTAAAACTGTTAAGCTATTTTTGCAAAGCTGGCATTTTGACCAATATCACCAAATACTTAGGGTATAATTTTGTTATAGTTTTGGAATTAAGTTAACATTTGCAGGTAACCACTTTAAATTTAAAGTAATCTCACTCTTATCAGTAAAAACATTAAATCTGTCAACATTTAACAATAAATGAAAACACTGCTGTGTAGAATCATTCCTTTGCCTTGTGTTGAATCTCAAAGAATGTTATTAGTCATTGTTTAATCTAATGTTAGATATGTAACTGAAACAAAATCTTAAAATAGTGACCTATAACCTATAACCTTACTAAGTGTACCTTGCGATTATAATTTTGTGCAAAACCACCAACATTGACTAGCTTCTTTTTACTACCTAAGTGGTTTATGATGACAGACACATCATCCTGTTACATGCTCCCTCTGATACCATATCACATAAGTTAATAGATAAGTGTTATCACATAATATTCAGAATTGAGATAAAATCTCTCTCTCTCTCTCTCTCTCTCTCTCTCTCTCTCTCTCTGTGGGGGGAGGGGGGAGGGGGGATTGGGTTAAATCGCCCGTTAAGCTGCAACTAAAAATGTTACAAATCTGGAAATTCGAGTATTTTCATGCTTTTCAAAATGTTTTTTGTACATTCATTCTACTCCAAACAATGTAGGGAATAGGAAGACATGGTTATACAAATGGAGGGGAATAACATCAAGTTTACAAGATATTTTTGTACAGTTTCTTCTGCAGTGTTCAGTGTATTTATATTTTATCACTTTGAGGTTTTGCATTGACACATCATCATGTTACATGCTCATTCTACACCTGCATGTGCACTTTCCGTCGGTGTGCCTGTTACATATTCTAAAAGTCCAGGGGATGTTGGGAATACAAAAGATGCAGGGGGAGGGGCATTATCACCAATGACGTAGGGAATAAAGTTAGCATTTACATGTAATCTCTATTTGAATTTAATTGCTAATAGCTTACAGAGTTATTACTACATCTTATATAAATGATTGCAATGTATTTATATTCTCACAGTTCTTTACCAAAATACTTTATTTTCACAAGTGCATCATCCTGTTGCATGCTCCCTCTGATAACGCTGATAACATATTCAGTGAATGAAAGTGACATGTATAGATGTAAGCTATTCATAATTCCTCTCTCTCTCTTTCTCTCTCTCTCTCTCTCCACTCTGAAGGTAAAATCTGCAACATTACTGGTTCAAAACAGGATTTTTTTTTTATAGAAAAAGCTCATTTGGTACTGCAAACGGTTTAGGAAATAAAATAAAATAAATGTTCAGATGAAAGGCACAGCAAGACAGATATTTTTGTACTATTTATATACTTTTAATATACTTTGTAGTCTTTGTAGAATACACCCTATTCAGTTGCAACTTTATATTTTTCTGTTTCGATACATAATAATCATATAATCATTAATCGATGTATTGAAACTGGTTTGTTACAATAAAGTGACTTAATGATTTGTATCATTAACTTTCATATAAGTAGAACAATGGTGTTATATGTTATGCCCCTGTCAATTGGGGTGGGGATTGAGCACTCACTGCTTGGGTGGATTTCTTTTGATATCATTTGTACAATAACTCCCGATACCCTTCACAAAGGACGAGCTATGAGACACCATGATTGTTCAATAACTTCCAATAATGGGAACATAATGCACTATTTAATTGATATTTTCATAAGAATTTTTCTATGGATCAACCCAGAATCCCTGAAATTTTATGTCTAGTAACCAGCCCATTAGTTTAAAACTCATAAATTCTATCCAATTCTAATCTGATATCTGATATAGATTTTGGGGGGTAATGGCCATAACTTGAAATATGAAGGAACCAATACAAAAGTACTTATCCAAGTAAGTAACAAATTAAGGTTAATGCCAACTCAAATATGCACATTAAAATTCCAAATTAACAGCCACATCTATAATTTATTTTAGTCACTGTAGAGAGTTCACTATCTAGTCCTAACTGACATGCTATTTATACCAGTATAAAGTACACACTTGCAGACATCTGATGCACGTGGAACTTTTCTACTAAAGGCGAGGAAGCATAAATACCGTAAGAATGGCACAAATTAAGTAGATTCATTTAAAATACCCTTAACTAATTAATGGCTAAGAAATTAATCATCTTGAAAAACAATTCATATCACATCAATCAGACTGCCTGTAGCATTCAACAGGCAAGTCCAAAAATTTATATTTTCTACATTTTTATTAGTTATGTATGTGTGTCTGGTTTTTGATGTCCTAATTTCTTGTTCACCTGCTATGTTAAGTACTGAACAAAGGTATATCAATCATGTTAATTATTGAAATATCAAGAGTGTGCACATTTTTATTTTTGAACAAAGTGCTACATAAATGCTGTCAAATATATTGTATGCACAAACAGTGAGATAAACTTATGTAATATTGGTATTTCACATGATGTAAGTTGTCCGACAGACTATACAATATGACCCATGAAAAACTTTTCATAAGATAAACATTCAACATTTTTATGAAGGATGGAAATCTATGTTGCTATAGGCTGATATGTACATCAACGAGCCAATGACTCATTATCTCTTTTGAAAATAAAGAGAATTATAATATATAAAGTGTTTTTCAGATTTACCTCAAGTTCCGAAATGGAATCAAAGTACTTGAAAGTACTGATGACGAGTTCTTTCAGAATTTTCAATTTCTGTTATTTATTATATTAAAAAAATTATCTTAGTTTTCCTTTACAAGAGTGAAAAAGTATTGTATGATTGATCTAAAGTATACGTTTATCCACCTGTGACATATGTGGACCGGTAAAAATTACACTCATTTGGTGTAAAATTTATTTAAATAAAACTTACAAGGACAATAAGAATATTTGGTTTACTGCTGACATATTTTTTTTTAACAATGCATGATTACTCTGCCTTATATGAAAGACTTTACTTTTATCTTATTTCTTAGAATTCATTTCTATTTATATATCTACCGATTTATTTATTTATTATAGCTTTTGTTTGCAAATTTTCGCTGAGTATTTCTGGTGTCATATCCCACTCTGTTACCAATTACCCTTTAAAGTCACTTACATTTGTCATGTGTGCTCTTTAATAGTCATGTTCGTGCAAACTTACACAGTATTTACTGTGTTTTGTAAGCAAGTCTTCTATCATATTCTGATTATGATTTTAAATGGCTAATGGTTTTGAAAAAAAAGAATAATTGGCCTTATTCAAGCAAGTATTAGTAGATTAAACTATAACACCTGAAGAAAACCACCTGCTGCCACCACCCAAGTGGTGAAAAGTTTATGGACAGTGATCACAAGTTTGATGGGGGTTGGAGGTCAGTGTTTTTGGTACCCATTGGTTGAAAGCAAAATTTTAATGGTCCAGAGACAACAGATAAATAACCTTGCTCATCAAATTTGTAGAAATTTTCTTAAACATAAGCCTGATTAAATGTTGTGAATATACCTTTACACATCATTCAAGAAAGTAGTAGTAATGAAACTTCCACAAAATCATAATAAAATAAAATTAAAGATTTGAACAAGAAAATGCTCCAGTCTGCAGAGAGTTTTTACTGAACTAAAACTTGTGACCAGGGACTGGTACACTAAATTGTAGTAATAAAACATTAAAGTCACAGAGAATTGCGATTGTCTGCTTGGTATCTGCAACAGGTTTACGAAGGTTTCCATACTCATTCACAACCATTTGTAGATGTGCATTCTGATAGTGAAATTGTGATCGATCAAGTGATATATCCATATGCTAGCATGTTGAAATTTTAGGCAGGGAAAATATTTGCCATAATATCTCAAAGAATACATAAAGCAGATTTTCTAAACTTGCATTTTGGGTCCCAAAATCCCTTAGCGATGAGCAAATGACAACCAACACATCAGTATGCAGTGCCTTGTTGAAGCATTTAAGGTCAAAAAATGATTTTCCTTTGCATATCATTACTGTAGATGAGACTTGGGTTCATTACAATGAGCCAGAGAACAAAGCAGAGTGTAGGGCCTGGGTACTCACCTACATAATCTTGAGTTAAATACCATAACCCATATCCTAACTTGTTTGCAGATGAGCAATACAGGTCCACTAAGGTTTTTTTGTTAACATCATTGTTAATTTCAATAGAAATAGGTCATGACCTTGACTTTTGACCTCACTTCATTTTGAAGGTCTTTTTCAGAAATCATAAAAACTGAAAATGTCAAGTCATTTTCTGTTCTAATAATCAAGTTATAACAATTTGAAGCCATTTTACGAAATTTTCAAAATTAAACGCAAAAATGCGTTTCCTAATTTTCAACCTAATTTCACGAAATGAACAAACTTTAGGCGATGTAAAACAACATTAAAACCAACCAACCAACTGCATTTATGACTTAGACAAATTTTTACATTATTGACAAACCTGTTGTTACCACTACCCGGTAGTTTTTTATGTGTAATCTCAAATTTTCAGGTATTGTAGAATGTAAACCAAATATTAAATATTATATTGAACTTATGGGGAAAAGGGTTTATAGTTTCATTTAAGTGGGAATTCAGATATTGCGTTCACCCTAGAAAGCAGTACACATAAAAACTACCGGGTAGTGGTAACAACAGGTTTGTCAATAATTGATACAGTTGTTTATACAGTAAGCAACTGTTTCAATACATGAGCAATTTTGACAGCCCCCTCCCCTCCAATGAAAACGTAATGCCCATCCAGCCCGCAACCTTTAACAGTAAAGGGATATTAGGTTGCAGAGATTCAATAATAATATTAATACTAATATTAATTAGTTTGAGACATACAGCTATATCAGTATAGGAGACGCGGATACAAAGTCCGGGACACATGGATAGACAAACGAATTCACAGTACCCAACACCCCGTCCCATTGTGGCGGAGGACAATTGATTGAAGTTTGGCATGTACATTGTGTATCATCTTCAATTAAATATCTGTAATATGTTAAACTTCGCAGATATGCGTTTTGAGAGAATCATATCGGTTTAATATCAGTCAATGCATGCTATATATATTACCATTGGATCTGGACAATTCGTACCCAAGAAGTTTCGTACCCTGGACATTTTGCACCCTTTTGGACAATCCGTACTCAAATGGTTGAGTCCTACATACAGGACGTTTCGTACCCAAACTTAAAGACGTTTCATACCAATTTGTTCAATGAATGTCACGGAGTTTCATAACACAAGCCATAGGACATTGCAATTATTGCCACAATTTTCTCTGAAAGTCTACCACCACCACCCCTTTTTAAAATTTTGAAATTTAATACTATCCAAAGACTTTCGGTGACCATTTGTGACCTGTGATCCTTGATCAGTATGTATTAATATTAATAATTCATTTATCAACATTAATAATTCGAATTATTAATATTAACAATTCTATGGCAAGCCAAAGTGGACAAAAGTACCTTATTTATTCATATTAATAAATGAATTATTAATAATAATGTGGTGACTGAATAAAAACCAAGAAACAGAACAATAACAACAAGTCATCCCGAACTGCATTATGGGGCGACTTAATTAACTATTTTTTTGCAAGTACTGATTATTTTTTTGCCAGAACTCAACCTTAGAAAGTGAAATCATGACTCTTCAGATGAAACTTTAAAAAACCAAGGTCCCATGCCATTGTCTGTGCTGGCAAGAATGAGAACTGTCACTGTAGTTGGATCAGTACAAAGTTCTGCAATCTCAAATTTTATTTTGGCATAACTAGTACTATGTTTAAAAGACGGATACTTTTGGAAGTACAAGTACTTACACAAGTAAAGCAAACTGAAAACACAGATAAATTACACTTGAGCCACTCTAAGTTTGGGTTGTTTTTTGCTAAAAGAAACAAATAAGTGTGTATTTTAGATAATTACTTTTATTTATTAAATCATAGTCTAATCATGGAAACATTAATCACACTGAAACAAGATCGAAACACACTGTAAAAAATATATGATAATCACTTTTTACATGGAAACAATGAAACTGAAACAAGGTCAAAGCATACTGTAAAAATATATGATAGTCACTTGTTTTACAATCACACTCAAACAAGGTCATAGCATACTGTAAAAATATATGATAGTCACTTGTTTTACAATCACACTCAAACAAGGTCATAGCATACTGTAAAAATATATGATTGTCACTTTTTTACAAGGAAACATTATTCACACTGAAACAAGATGGAAGCGTACTATAAAATTAAATGATAGTCACTTTTTTACAAGGAAACATTAATCACACAGAAACAAGATTAAAGTATACTGTAAAAAATATATGATAATCACTTTTTACATGGAAACAATGAAACTGAAACAAGATCCAAGCGTACTGTAAAAATATATGATTGTCACTTTTTTAAACCATTGATTTGGTCAGTTTGAAGTTGACATTTTGGACGCATTTTCCTTTGATGGTTTATTGGACACATTTTCCTTTGTTGGTTTACCTGAAAATAGATAAAAATGATATGTTTTTGTTATCTTTCAGATTATTTAGTACACAAAACTAATCATTTTTACGCACAGTTATCCTTATATGCCAAAAGGAAAAAAAAAAAAATTCATTAATCATTTGAAACATATTGTGAATATATTATACACCTTATATAATTTATAAGTGTTCAACTTTTTCAAAATTCAACAATATAAATTTTTAGTCCAGAGAGCAAAAAAAAAAAAAAAAAAAAAAAAAAAATTGCCTTCAAAAATCAAAATTTTGTTGAAATATAGTCCAGTGGTTTCAGAGACAATTTTCATGAAATCAGGCAACAAATGAACCGAATTTTCATATTCCAGCAATAATCAGCCAATGGAAATGTTTTCCAAAATATGTTTAATGGCCAAGTAAATACTTTGTATATTTGAAATTTGAATGAAATTGAACAATACGTACAACCTAATTGATCATCTATTTTTTTTTGCTCACCTGGCCACAGACTCTATTTTGAAAGTCACTTCCTGAAAACATCAAAACTTGAAAACCCCATGACAAAATCTTTTCATATAATCAAGAAACAGACATTTTAAGCTCAATTCATCAGTAAGGTGATGACTTTAACCTTTGACCATTTACTCCATGTTGAAATACAATGCTTGAAAGCATCAAAACTTAAAATCTAAATTGAAATATGAGCAAAAATACCATAAATAGTAGAAGCATATATGTCTAAAAAAAGGTCATGACTTTGACCTTGACCTCATTTTGAAGGTCATTTAAAAAGCACCAAGACTAAAAACCTGTTCAAAAAGTCAAGTTTTAACAATTTGAAGCCATTTTAGGGAATTTTCAACATTTAACACAAAAACTTTTCAACCAAATTTTAAAAAATTAACATCCAATTTTCAACCAAATTTCACAAAAAGAACAAACTATTGACTTAAAACCCTAGAGAAGCGAAACATCTCATCAAATTTTTTCTCCCTTCATTTGAAATGAGGATTTTTTTTTTTTTTTTTTAGATTTTTGCACCCCTAGGTCACCTTTACCTAGTTTTGGTATCCATGGCAATGCAATCAACAAATCTGAATTGCACCATCCAATATATACATGTATTTCTGTCCAAGTTTCATTCAAATCTGACCAGTAGTTTCTGTGGTGATGTCAAAAATGTGTGTCAACATTACACACACAAGCACACACATACACATACTGCACTATGCAATAAGCTAAAAATTGGTCATTTACTTGGTTTTTTCCTATATTACAGCAGTTTCAGTAGAAGCCCACAAAAGTAAAAATGTCGGCTATTCAATGCATGTTGGCTACTTTCATTAAAAACATGAACCTTGTGCATGTGTTATGTACATAAATAAACCTTATCTGCTGGCTACTTTTTAAGAGTTGTCTGCCACTTCAAAATCTACTGAAAGGGCTGATTTATAGTTACAGAGGTGATCTTGAATTCTGGAAGATCACTGATAGAAGTTTTAATGACTTTCACTTTAAATAACCCTGTATCAAAAGTTTTTTGGTGAGCTGCCGGACCCTTGACAAGAAACTTGCACACTGTTTGCTGCTTGCATTGTGTACAACTTTAGTTACATGTACACCATAAGCAGGGAATTATGGTACTACTGCTAAGAATAGAAAAGTTGACCATTGTGAAATTGAAGCAGTAGTTGTAAATGTAGTTTTTTGTCCGAGTGATGTTCAAGTAATAACTCAAAGCACGAGGCTGAACAGGAAGATTGTGTACTATCTTTTATCTCAGATTCACCTGGATAAATTAAGTCAAATAGTATAAAAACTTTGTATTATTCACTTACTTCCATGTTTCAAATACTTCAGCATTTGGATTGCGCTGCTTCTACACTCGCTCCAAAGTGCTGTTTGTATACATATAGGTATGTCAAAGGTGGTAAATACTGTTTCTGTAAAAAGAAAGAAAGAATATTTGAGTAATCAAGAAATAAATAAGAGTATGTTTCATTTTTATTGTTTGATGACATTAATGTCAAGTAGATCATCATCAGTACCAGTTGTGCACCCATCTGCTATTGTTTGCAGTTGAAATAATTGTAAACAAAGACTAATATTTTCTTCATTGCAGTCTATTTTTGACTAAATGAGTGTTACTAGTAACTATAATAATTTAATGTAAGTTTGCCTGAAAAAATGATTGAATATGCACTATATTTCACTCTATCTTGCCATATGATGTGTGTAGTAAGATATCAATATGCAAATATTAGGTTTTGTTATATGTTTATAATGGAAGTATACAAACATTATTTCAATATACTCAATTAATCAGTGTTTTATATACCTTGTCCAGTGGTAACAATACTTTACTTTGTGGCTGATAAAAGAATTTTTGTCATTAAATTTTGAAAGATTTATGGTTGCCTTTAGGCGCATTTGTTTCCTTCATCATTCAATTTCAATATCCTGATACAGTTGACAAGAGTAATTTGTATAATAAGGGCATCTATTTACTTTTAGTAAAGTGCACGCATGCACCTCATTAGACTTTACCAGATGAGCATCTCCACTAAAGCGAAGTTAATGTTTGGATTACTTTTAGTGATTATATGTGAAATTTGATTACTTTGTATAATATTCAGCCTGTTTTTATCAAAAGCCTTTCCTGCTTTCCCACTGAATGTTGCTGTGAGCAGCTCTTGGTGTGTAAAAAGCTGTTTAAAGAGTGCCCTTGTCAGAGCTTGTGGACCTCTTTCATGCATTAGCATCCATTTCTTCGACTCTAAAACATCTTTTACTGCACTCGAATAATCTGAAAAATACCTTTTTTAAGCTCACCTGAGTTTTAGGTAATTGTCATTACATGATCATAATTAATATATACAGTTTGTGAATAATAATGAAATTGACAGCTAGGAGGTTGTTTTATTTGATATAAGATACTATTTATGAAAAGATGTATGAGAAAGTTGAATTACATGAGGATTACTGTGACCAAGTTTCAAGGTCACAAGATCAAGGTCAGGTCACAATGACCTGTTGACTTTTCACATATTAAAAAGTCCCAAAAGGAGCCAAAAAGGCAGAAATTGGTCAGTTGTGATAATCTTTTCTTTGTTGTTGTACATCAACTACTTTCACACACAAACACACACACACACACACACCATTTACTGCTAAATGTTTTGGCTTGAACACATGCCATCCAAATCATACACTTTGAAGTTCCAGTTGTCATTTTTTAAATGATAACAACCACTTGATTTAGGTTGAATTCAATGACAGTCTATAATCATGTTTCAGCATTTGTGCTCATATGCGTTTAATTCCAATGGGCCTCTAGCTTCTCTGTATAATATTTTGTAATTGATGCATTTATGATTGCTTTGACTGTTACCAAGTAAATGTTTGTCGCATGAAACATTTCAATTTCCTGACAAAAGTACATGAACAATTACATGCATCAGTAATTCATCTATCATGATCCTATTTTAAAGTAAAACATGTAAGGAAGTACATGAGAAAGAGAGTTTCCTCAAGTGAGACTAGTTTGAAGTACACTTTGGATTCCTAAACTACCCACATTTTCAGCTCAAAGTTTTTTTAATTAAAGATATAATGTTTCAGATGTCATTTAAACATAGTTGCGATAGTTATGCATTTGTGAAACAAGATCCATTACAAAATTTTTTTTTCATATTTAGTTTAATAGGTCATAGAATTCTGATCTTATATTTTAAAAAAAATTGAAATACCTTTTTTCGTCTTTAACTGTAGAACGTTCTTGTTCCCAATCCAATCTGAAAAAAATGCACCAAAAAAATTCAGATATGTTATATTGATATGTTGACACAGGCCCAGACTTGTGAAAGTCATTAACAATTCAATGGATGAAGTCAATACCTTATCAATAAATATGACGTCTCTGTATCTAATCCTGTTTTTGGATATATTCGGCATGGCATAGCCTTAGTAATAAGTGTTTCTTCTGTTCCTATTTTGTCATATCACTGATGGGTGTTGCATCCAAGCCAGGAGACACATAACCTTCTGGAGCACCAGGTCCCACCTTAGTTTTTATTTTGGGAGTTATGTGTTTTTAACATAATTCAATACATGTTTCATATTAATATATAGACTTTGAATTTGATATGGATAGGCACTTTTTGTGTTGGGATTGATGATTCAAATAAAGTAAAAAACAATTTGGTAGTCATTTAAATTATAACAAATAGGTCAATTTGATCTGTAGCTCACCTAACATGACGAGTATTGCGAGGTTTTTCCCATTGATCTGATATTTGGTACAAAGGTTTGTTATGATATCGAATTTGACCTTTGCTGCAATGCTGTTTTTTTTTTTTTTTTTTTTTTTTTTTTTTTTTTTTTTTGCTGAAGGTATTGTCCTTTGATAAAAGGTGGGGACGGGGCATCTATGTTTTTACAGACACATTCAAAGTTATCTTAGTTTACGTATAATTGCTTTATTACATGTAACAAACTCAAGATTAGCAATCCATTACTGTTACGGTCAACGCAAATGATAAATTATTAAATAAAATGAAAAACAGAAATTATGTTGTATGTAAAAAAGTATAACAACAAGTAGAAGACATGGTAACAGTATATATTGCAACCCATATTCCTAAAACTCTTGACGTTGGAATTAACATAAGTTACATAATTAACGGTTTAGGTTACAAACCTAGTTCACTGGGTCATGGTTCTTGGGTTAACCTAGGTCAATGCTTTGTCGTCCATGGGTAACCTAGTTTCGTGGGTCATAGTTCGGTTAACCTAGGTCAATGGTTTATGGTTCATGGGTCAACCTAGTTCAGTTTGTTTGAATCTAATTTTTCGCTTCTATGAGCGCCTTTGAAGATAGATACCCTTTGTTGAGGCTGTAAGCTGCGGTTTCTTTGAACGCCTTTGAAGAAGATAAATACCCTTTGTAGAACCTCTCGGTTACCACTTATTTGTTCTGTTTCTAGGCCAATCATTCACAAGATTGCTTTCGACGGACGTAAAACGTAAGAGAGAAAAACGTTGCAAGTATGAGAAAAATAGAACTTATTTTGAGTTAAATGTATTGAATTTACAGATTATGAGAATATAAATAAAAGATATTTTCAGTTTTGTGTTTTGCCCTTTAACTATTTTTGTGTTGATTTTGTAGTAAAGTTACGAAAAATATCTAGGCGTGGTTTGTCTGTCAAATTACAAAACATTTTTTTATAATTCACTATTTTATTGTCCCAGACAAAACATTTATTGAAACTTGAAAGTATGATGCCATATTTACATAATTGAGAAGTACAGCACGTAATACATTTAGCTGGCGGTCAGTCTATAAATAACACTGACAAACAGTATCTAGGCGTAATCTGGTGTCAAACCACAAAACATTTATTGAAACTCAAAAGTGTGCCACTGTGTTTACTTAATCTGGAAAGTTGAATGCGTTTTAATGGCTGCTCCAAGTTCTATATTCCTGTTTGATAGTGATGTGGAATTTGAATTTGTTCGTAACTACTGCTTTTCTCATCAACTTGATTATATGTCTTCCATAATAGCTGGTTTTAACGCCATAATAACATTCGATATATTGCATGCCATAGCCATTGTGCATCACTGCAGGGTACATTTTTTAACATACATTTGGCTAATTCCAGCAAATAACTGAAACAAATTTCCAGGTATGTTTAAAATCAACATTTCATGTATTTATTACAAATGGTCGTAAAAGAATTATAATGGCTAAATCCGTTTCCAGCAGCTGTGCAATTTAAGTCGCAGGTCGATTTGTGGCCTTGAAGCGGCCCTTGCTCGTTCAAGGGTTGAAAACGAGAGACCGCGAAAGAGTCATTTGGCTTAAAAAGTCCCGTGTTGACCGCAATATTTGCTCTTGGTCATGACGTATTGATAGCAAGGGTAGAAATCACGGGTTGGTCGAGTAGCAGAGTGTGTTGGCTCAATGGCGGAGTACCACATGCGTTACCGGACCGAAGCCCAACGCGCATGGACAGGTAGGGATGCAGGGCGGTAGGAAAGCCATTTTCGACGCGCGTGTTTTCTGTTTGTGAATTTTAAGCTCTCGCGACGTGCCTGTGTCATCTAAGATCATTTGTGCCTGGTACGCAGTATGGCTGGCTACAGTAACCGCCAAAGGAAAGAGAATGTAACTTATGCATTACAGGAATTATGGAGTTTATGTTTCGTACATGCTATGCAAGAGCCTGTTCCATATATCAAGATTTTTCAAACAGAACTAGGCTACTCAAAGAAAAGTTATTTCAACAAGAATATTCAATGCAACGTCTTGTTTCAACCCTTAAAAATTTTTTGGCAGGTATATAGAAATGGTACAAAACTATATATATGTTTGACAGCAAGCATAATAGACATTTTTTATTAACAGACACACCTTGTGAGTGATTTGACCGAATTCGGTCGATAGGAAAATGGTTATGTAGTCTTACGTTGCATCAGCAATTTTTCAGTTATTCACGACGAGAGCAAAGTATATATATATTCACTAGTTGTGCGGTGGTGCGTGCGATTGGTGTTGGTTTGGATTTTATGGTCTGTCTTGTGCTAGCGTAAACTAAGAACAATTTAAGTTGCACACTTACATAACATTATAATTGCTAATTACAATGACAACGGGTAAGTCTGTCGTTTTTGTCTATCCCCGAGCGCCATTCGAGGAAGCAGAAAACTGCAAATTTGAACGTCCGGCTATCAAACTCACGACCTCCTGCTAGTGAAAAGGAAACTTTTACTAGACCACCAGGGCGGTCAATGGGTTAGTTGAGATGAAAATTTATGACTTCAAACAGCTGCATACCCGCCAAATACCCGGTTTGGTTCAAGCAGATAAAAATGAATGCAAAAATCTGTATGAGATATAATAGTTCAATGTTAGTAAAATACAATGGAGTTATGAAGTGGCAAAACTTTCATTTAGTAAGCAATTGCTTATTCTCTAATTAACTCGGATTTTTTAAATGTTTATACTGTATTTGGTAGAAAAAGGGAAAAAAAGTAAGGTAAAAAAAAAAAAAAAAAAAAAAAAAAAAAAAAAAAAAAAAAAAAAAACGGAAAAAAGAGACACTTTAGATTAAAATGAACCGATTACATTCTTTCATGTTTCCTTATTTGGTGAAAACCTTGAATACGTTGATGACATTAAAATCAAGAAACATTCTGATTTGGAGCTTTAAATTGAAGGAAGATAATGAAAAAAAACCTTCTGATTACTTCTTATCAAGAAAATCATATAAAACCATGAATTCATTTTAACGTTTCAAAATGACGTATCATTTTTCAAAGTTGAAAAAATGACCGGTATCATTTTTCAGCGTTGAAATATGGTAGGTGTCCTTTTTCATTGTTGAAAATTGGCCGGTATCATTTTTAGGAAAGCATTATAGAAACCTATTGAAATAATGGTCACTATTGAAATATTACTTCAGTTGTGGAAAAAATTACTTCAATAGTGGTTGCAGATTCAGTTCAGTTATGGTTACTATTGAAATAACGTCAACTCTATTGAAGTAATATTTCAATAGTCAACGCGGCATGCGATATCGCCGTTTTGGTTAGACAACTATTGAAATTTTCATTCAAATACAGCCGATGTTGATATAGTAGCCTTTAATTGTTCAGTTTCATTGCAACAATAGGTAAATCCTGATTATAGTCTTGTCAATTTTTATGTCCCCGCCATTGAAAATGGCGCGCGGGGGGTATATTGTTACCCATGTCCGTCTTGTCAGTCGCGTCCGTCACGTCTGTCGCGTCCGTTGAGTCCGGATTTTGTTTCCATACTCTAACATTTGAAAGGATAAATAGATTTCATTAATGTTTTTGTATGCAGTTACATTTTATAAATATCTAGGTCAAGTTCGATACTTAAGAAAATCCATTGATTTTTATCGGAGTTGTGGCCCTTGTCCTTTTTAAAAAATGCAATTTCTAGATTTACGCACATTAACTTTGGAAAGAAAGAATGTATTTCAATTATGTTTGGTGTGCCGTTATGTCATATGAATTTCTAAGTCGACAAAATCCGTTGAATTTTAGAGGAGTTGCGGCTCTTGAGCACTTAGCAATTTATGCAATTTCCAGGTTCATATACAATTGCTTTTGAAGGGATGGATTTCAATAATTATCTAGAGCATGGAAAGTGTGAGACAAAGCAATGATGCATTTAGTGTCGTTGTTGTCATAATCAATAAATTATTATTTACGTAAACATATTTTGTATTTACCTGCCTGATGAATTGATGAAAGAAATGCAAAATAATAGACGCACACGTATTGCTTTCTTTTTTAAAGCAAGCAACTTGTTTTGTTTTTTCCTGCATACAATGTCTTATTAAGGAATGTCTTTTCATCTTTGACTTTTGCGATGATACAGTACTAAATATGTTTCGGATAAGTATTTTGGTCGTTAAAAATTCTTTAGTCTAAAATCATTGTAAATTAAAGATTTTCCTTTTTTATGTATAGAAAAATATTACATTAAAAAATGCATTTTAGATTTAAGCAATTTTATGGAATCGGGCCTTGCTATGCATCTTATCGTTCAACTCCGCGTTCTGTTCCGTTTTCCGTTTTATGTTTTCTAAACTGCCGTAAGAAAAATGGCTACCTCTTCTCGTTCTTGCTCTGATGAATTCAAGAGTATTTTCAAGTCAGATGCAAAAGAAAGCATCCGAGAGTGTCTAATGTTTGACCCAGTTGACCGTCACTTGTTCCTCCCACTAGTTATAAGTAACTGTAACGGTACTGGACCGTGGCCATTCAGTGATGCGACTATTGAATACACCATAAACCATGAAACGGCATTTCCTACCTTGTTTTGTTACATGGGTGTTTTCATGGAAATTGCAGAAGCAACATTCGATTTTGAAGGACGGAAGAAAGAAGCAATACAGTGCTTGCTAGACTCTGCCATGTGTAAGGAAGGTACGTAAAGAATTAATTCTTAATTAAAGAGACAATTGATTTTGTGTCATATTTTGGCGCCTACAGGAAACATTTAAATTGAATTTATTTTTAATCGGCCATAATATAGGAGCTGTTAGAATTATATATTAGGCGAAAATTATTGTCCGATACTGGAACAGTAATGGATAAAATACCACTACAATTTTCCAGAATTGTACGATGGACAATACTAATGTAACAGGAAACAGGAAGTAGAAAAAAATGCAGGGATGGAATACAGGACCTCCCGCACTTAGGCGAGTGCTCTACCAGCTGAGCTATCCAGGCTGCAACATTCTTCCCCTGATTTTCCTGAGTTTCCCACAGTCCCACATGTTGGAAATCTCACATAAGCCCCCCCCCTTTGGATTGACTTTCTCATTGTCAATCACTTCCGAGGGCCACACTGGCCACTAAACTAACAAGAAGGAGAAAAAAATACAGGGTTGGATAAGGGACTGAACCTGAGGCCTCCTGCACTATAGGAGCATGCATTATCAACTGAGCTACCCAGACAGCTATACTAAAATTAACAGAATTGTTTAGGAACAATTCAGAAAAAACCAGTAATGTGAACAAACAATTGTAAAATTGTTGGGTACTTTGTGTCCCATAAAATGGTTGTAGTTGTAGCGGGTCACGGTATTTACCGACCTCCTCTACACTCTAATACACGCTAATACAAGCCCGTTTTTTCTCACGATTTAGAGGGGTTAAAAGATTGATTTTTGGTCACAATGTGTAAAATATGCTATATTTTAAGATTATGAAGTTATTTTTGTAAAAAGGACTTCTTCACTCAACTTAATGAAGGATACGATAATTGCGCACATACCGCATCAATACACATCCCCTTACACTCCTGCGGTATTTACTACGAGCCCGTTATATCTCCCGTTCTACATAACATATAAACTGAATATTTGGTCAGAATGTACCCAATATGTTTTTTTTTTCAATATGTTAACTTGTTTCATGAGTAATTATTGAAATTATGGATTTATAGCCATTTCAATTCTTGTCATTCGCGATCTTTCGACTACGAGCCTGTAATGGCTTCTCTGTTGTTAATTTTATTTACCACGAGCCGGTTATATCTCCCGTTCTACATAGCATATTAACTGAATATTTGGTCAGAATGTACACAATATAAGATGCTGTTATTTATTGAATTTTATTAAGAGAAATTTTCCCCCGCATGAATAAATGAACACTCTAAAACTGCGCACATACCGCATCAATAAACAACACTAGATTTACCGTTTCGAAATACAATTCCTCATCAGTAGTGCTTGGACCAAAAAATTAATTATTATTATTATTATTATTATTATTATTATTATTATTATTATTATTATTATTATTATCA
The DNA here is from genome assembly GCA_021292105.1 of Anadara kagoshimensis. Taxonomy (NCBI): domain Eukaryota; kingdom Metazoa; phylum Mollusca; class Bivalvia; order Arcoida; family Arcidae; genus Anadara; species Anadara kagoshimensis. The sequence continues at coordinate 5,742,859 of CM037861.1, forward strand.
AAGATTAAACAAGGTTTTATTAAACAGCACTAGATTTACCGTTTCGAAATACAATTCCTCATCAGTAGTGCTTGGACCAAAATTATGAAACCAAAATGTTTGGGAGTATGTGCTCGGGGAACACGTAGTTTATGATTATTAGATGTTTATGGAATACTAAACAAGTCATAAGACAATAATTAATTGTATTACAATTTTTTTTATTAAAAAAGGACAAAATTAATTTTTGGAATTAAAAAAAAAAGCGAATTAATTTAAACACATGTACACGGTTTACAGCAAAATCAGCATCGCATTAATTTATTGAAGCATTAAAATTTGTGATTTACAGAATGTTTCAACTGAATGCCGGAAATAAATATTTTCATTACATTATATAATTGCTATATTTATGTCACCATGACTCCTTGGAAAATTTGTGTAATTGTAATTGTAATTTAATTGAGGGTATAGGGAATGTAATTGTAATTTAATTAATTACATTTGAAAGTAATTGACCCCATCCCTGATATGAATACACGAATGTCTATGCACATTCAATTATCTGACTTGGGGTCTCAGGGAGGGTAGGGGATGGGAAAATTCCTGATGTTGTGGTATGTAGCTCCCAAACCATACCTATCTCCATCTAAAAACCATGTATGTTTACAATGTACATGAATAATTGAATACACAAATGCCTGTGCACATTCAATTTTTCCCCTGAGGTCTAGTTTTTGGAGGAGGGTGGAAAAGCGCCTGATGTTGTGGTATGTAGCACCTGTACCATTCATATTTCTACCCATTAACCATATATATTTACAATTTACATGCATACATGAATGTTTTTGCACATTCAATTATTTCCCTTTGGGTCTTGGTGTTGGGGAGTTGTGGAAAAAAATGTTGTATGTAGCACCTTGACTGTACATTCTTTTCACAATGTACATGGATACATGATTGTTTATGCACATTGAATTATTTCTCAGGGTGAGGGTGGGGCTTGGTTCAAAGGTGGTAGGGAAAACACCTGATGCTGTGGTATGTAGCATTAATCCTGTACTCCACCCTGTTGCATAGATATTCACACCAACAAACCAGGGCCTTGGTGGCTCAGTGATCAAAAACTGCAGCTTACAGATCACAGCACCCCAATTGTGTAGGTTGAATCCACTTGGAACAGATCTTTATGCCAGTTTGTGTGTTGAAGGTTGGATATTTTCTTAGTTCTAGAACTAAAGGCCTCAGCATAAGTGAAATAATCTTGACTGGGGTTGAAAATGCAGCCATTGCCATCTAGATTTACACTTCTCTGCAATATTGAAAATGCAGTAAATCTCATCTTTACATAGAAGATTTCAGTGAAAGTCATTTCAAATGAGGTCCAATTTTCAATCTGTTTTTAAGCCATTGCTTATAAGGAACTAGGGCTAGAACGATACACCCCCTTTACGATACCATACCTATCACGATACACGACTCACGATACAATTACTTTTGATACCATACGTTACTTTAAATATTTCTGTCTTTGCTTTCAGGATAGCAAGGATTTGGAAATACAGGAGTAGAACCATGATCTAAAAACTGTTTCAGATTTATCAAAAGAAAATGTCACTGCTTTTTAATAAAAATGCATAAAAAGATTTTGAAAAATGAATTCAGCTGAATCTGCCATAAAAATTATTACCGAACCTTTATCATCCCCAGTTTGATTTGAGATGTTCATCTAATCAGTCATTATATAATTAATATATCTGTGTTTATTTTGTTAAAACTTTTGATTTGAAAAGACTAAATGTGCATCTGAAACTTATGAGTCAATCAGCCGCTGTAGATTCAGTAGGAGATCACTGTAGATTGCTAATTCGTTAAGTCTGGTTGATGACGATTTGACAAGTTTGATTTGTTTCCTGACTTACAACTTATTTCTGTAAAACAAATTTTTATACACCGATTTATTTTTATCGTCGGCCTTAAAACCAAATTATCTCCAAATTGAAGAGCGGTATGTTGCTGGAGCATTTTTTTTAGCTTGTGTAGCGGGTCAATGTTGGTGTCTGCCATCTGTTTTTTTAGTTGACATTAAAAACAAAATCGAACCTGAACCGAATCAAAAATTCCGGAAACGTGATCAATGAACCGAACCAAACAAAAAAATTGTGTTGAATCATATTTTCGGTGAATCGTTCTAGTCCTATAAGGAACAGTGAATAGAGTCCACCACTCTTGTGGGGAAACTAATAGATGCTATGTTCATCAAAGTACATAATCTGAACACAGACACTCATGTTAAGCCAATTTTTTATGGCCACATATTTGTAACGCCTTTGACATTCACTGCACAGATAAGTTGTGAATTAATGTTCATTTAACACTTGTACTAAATATGTTTACTTTGCTTCAATGCCCCAGCTTCTTATTTTTGCACTGTGGGCAGTCAAAATATTGTTTGTTCGGGTGACTTATCTAGCGATTGTGCCTGCTCAATTGCAATGTCTAGTTGAACAGTGTTTTATTTTTTACAGAAAAAGTTTGACTGTGAAAATGGCAAAAGTTAATAAACAACGAAAAAAAGTAAAATTGATTGCATATGCTTAAGTAGTAGTTCATAATGACATATTGTTGCAAAAAGGTTTTCATTTCTTAAAGCAATCATCATGTAGAAATATGAAGATTAATCTATTTGATTAATTAAACATTCATGAGTCAAGATTCTTTCCAACCACTTCCTTTTCTCTCTCTCTCTCTCTCTCTCCTTGTGGTTTGTCATGCATAAAATTAAGTTACACATTTATTTTTCCAGATAAACATATGAAATGTCTGAGGTCCTTGTTAGCAGAAAAAGCAAGCGAAGCAAAGGTGAAAACTATTTTAGCACTTCATTATTTCCAACCATTGATGCCTCATAGTTTCTATATTGTTGATAAAGGAAGCCCTACTACATGTGAATTATGTCATGAAAAAATTAATTATGGTGATACATCTTTTGGTAAGTGAAAAAAAGTTTGTAACTTCATAATTCATTGAATACAGGTATTCAATATTTAAATAAAGTTTTTAGTCATATATTCCCCCTTATCTATAGATGGGGGTAGGTAGTGGGAGTTTATTATTTGTGTCCTGTCTAGAGGAGTGCAGTGTTTCACCAATATATCTGTAAACAGGATTACATTTAATTTTTGTTACCGTGGTACACTTTTAAATACTTGTAATTTGTTATTCATAAAATATCAATTAAGAGAAATTGTAGGTCTATAAAACCATGATTTTCAATAAAGTTAAATTATTCAGAATTGTACAAATCTGTTAACATGTTTCATTGATTGCATATGCTTACTGTCATCAATATGCAGTTAATTAAAAACTTCAAAAGATGTAATTCAATTGATGTCATACATGATGTTTTATGGCATTTATAAAATGTGGCTGAATAATTGCCAACACAAGAGATGTTAATGGATTTAGTCAGATGAATCAGTTTAATTTTATGCTCAAATATACAGTAAAAGTTCTAAAAATTCAACATTCTAAAATTTCGACCAAGGGTTTTTCTTGCAAAATTCTTCCTTTTTAAAGCTTTAAAATTTCAACCATGTTCATTTTTGGAATTCAGACAATTTTCTTAAATTTCAACCACCTCTTAAATTTACATTTTTCATTCCAAGATCGGCAAGAATATGTTTTTAGAATGTTAAAATTTTGTGATATATGCTTGTAAGAACAATCACTAAAGTTTGAATCTTCCGGAAAGTAGCTATGTAGAATTAATAAAATAATCGTGAAGAAAGTGTTGTCTTCTTTTAATCGATCAGCTGTTGTGGACAGGTACCCCGATAAGTGGATGGTATATCTATTGCCCTTTACATTTTAAGCAGACCATGCAGGAAAATTATATTTTTAAGATTGGTAAAAACGAAACGAAAATATTATGAAATGGTCCTTTTACTTATTTGACCAATTCACATTGTGCTGTCCTCATGATTGGCATACTTACCATTGTTATTGTATTATTTTAAGTAATTTTATGAAAAGATTAACAAGACAATGCATAAAAAATACAAATTTTCACGTTAGTGCTTACTAGCATTTTACTTACACAATCTGTAAAATAGATCAACCATTGTCTGTAAGCAACAAATATGACGATCGACCGGTTGGCCAATTTTTCTCTGGATTTTTTTTTTTACCTCATCTATGTACCTGCTGTTTGAAACGACCTCCCCATTCAGAAATAAAGATTTTTAGGCAAAAAATTACGTCTTAGGCGGGGATATATGGTACAAATTGTCCAAATAGAAAAAATCAAATATCGATCTAAAATTTTGACCACCGTCACGTTTTTTAAAAGTTGAATTTTCTAAAAATTTGACGACGCTGAAAATAATTAATTTTTTTTGGTCGAATTTTTAGAAATTTTACTGTAAGTAAGATTGTGTATTTGAGAGTATTGTGGTATAATGGACATTCCATGTTCTCATCCCACTGACATGTGTTGCAATACAATCCTTGATTGTCTTGTCTGCTTCAGCCACAAATATATTTCAAGTCATTTCAGCACGTTTTTGCTTGGAAGTGCTCATCTGTTGAAAACCAGGGATCATCATTGTTCACCTGGATAATGATGTGAACTTCTCCCTCAGCCAAGATTAGGGAGAAGTTTTTCTGCATTGAAACATTCAATGTTTCCAGATGTTTGATTTTAAATCATCATATTAATATATTAGACTTGCATCTTACAAACAGTGTAGTATTAATTCTTTACTCCAACTAGATGTTCTTGTTTTATTCTATATTGTTGCCATTGTTTTTTTTTCTCCAAGCACTCTTGTTAATCAACCCAGTCACCACTGGTTTCCATCTTCAAACTTTTTAAAATTTTTATTTTTTATTTTATAGTTATTAATTAATTTATTTATTATTATTTATAAATTTATTTTATTATATTAATTAATTTATGGTTGAGCAACATTGATATGATTTCAATAAAAATGTGGTAAAAATTGAAGCATATAGAATCTTGTAGAGTTATTCCCCTTGTTCTAAACATACACATGGTCATGGCTTCCCTTTCAAGAGATGATTTTGCTTATTTTACATCATGCAGTTGGAAAATGCTTTTAATTATGGATTCCTTTGTGACTTGAGAACATTTTAAGAGGGTCTGATATTTTATTAAATTTTCATATCAAAAAACAAAGTGTATTATTGTTTACATTGACACTTCCTATTTCAATCATTGTACATAAACATTGATAAAGACATTTTTATTGCATATTTCTGAGGACCTTTGATCATGATTGGGTCTAATTACTTCAATCAACAGATAGATGGATCCCTGTTACGCAGGGGTGACTGTCAGTATGGCTAATTATCAGATTAACACACCTGGACATACCGGGAGTTATATGCATGTGTGTGTAATATACAGAGGCGCCTCAGGGGTTGAGTAAACTTGTCAAATATTAAGGCAACTAGAACTTCGCTTTTAGGCAGTTTAGGGCAAAGTTTTTCTAAAAAGGGCGAAGATATCACCCAACTTCGCCCTTATTTTGATCCCTGGTACTGACTCAGTGAGCTAGCATGGTAAAGTTGCCCTGAGTGCGCGCTAGTACAAGACAGACCAATAACACACTCGCACATCTCACGCATACATGAATTGTTCTTAGATTAATCCTTAGAGATTAATAAACCTGTTCTCATCGCGAATAGCTGAAAAATTGCTGATGCGACGTAAAACAACATTACAACCAACCAACCAACCTTTCAAATGACATATTTTTCTACAGTATAGCCATATATTACTGTTCATATGATCTCCCTTTGATTATTTATAAATGTTTTCTTCTGTTGAAGCATTTGATAGTTAATGTGCCTTAAAGGTAATTTTTTCGGAAATGTACACATAAATCACGGGGGCCCAGGTGAGCAATATAGGCCCTTTTGGGCCTCTTGTTTCATAGATTGATGTCCCTTTCAATTTTCAATGAAAAATTCTTGTCTGGGATAATTCTAATAAGTATTTGATAGAATTTCATGAACTTCATGGAAAAGTGAAAGATTAGCATATCATGGTTTTTTTTTATTTTGTTATTTTTTTTTTTTTACTTTTAGGACATAAACGTGTATGGCATGGTATTGCAGATATTGTTTTGCTTAAAAGTGTGGTAAAAATTTCCACAGAAGATAATGATGATTCTGAGAATGACTCTGATAGTACAGTCGATCTTTCATGTGCATCACCTCCAAAGCAGAGAAAGACAAGTGGTAGTGAGAGTGAAGAGGACAGTTTGACAAGCATAGTAGAGGTTAAACTTCAGAAATCAAAGAATAAGAAATCAAAATCACAGGCTTTATCACAGTGTATTGTGAATGCATTTTGTGAAGCAAAGAGAGATAAAACTTTATTTGACAAATTTATACCATCATTCTTAGCCACAGAGGAATATATAAGAATCATTCTTTATAATTGTTCATCAGATATTCTTCTTCTCAGTGAAGAATTACCAATTTGGAAAGAAGCAGAACTGGATACCAGAACTTTGCTACAAGTTTGGCTGTTTCTTAATTTTGAGAAGTTTGAAGTTCTTGCACCTGGCTTTATTTATGAAGACATGCCATCATCACAGTTCAAAAATGTTGTCCGTGATGTTTATTCAGTTTACCTGGAGAAGGTGACTAGGCCTTTGGAGCCACTTGGTACTGTGTCAAAGAAGTCATTTTCATATGCTAAATTGAATATCGAGAAGCACAAAAAGACTCAAACTTTCTTAACAGATTACTACTCAAAAGTAGACAAACTGTAGTATGAAATGGTTAGGAGTAGTGCAACTTATATGCCATTGGGGGAATGGTGCAAAGATATTGACATTTTATAAACTAATTATTTTGATTGATATTTAAGTGTAATAACACATTATTAAGTTATTTTTAGCCTGCCGGGCTATTGTTCTACCCCCAGCATGTGTCAGCACCAGCATCAGCGTCCATTGTTTAAGATTTTGGTTAAAGTTTTTTGCCTGTTTAATGACCTAAATGTGCTACTATGCTGTTCTTCTGACACCTCTTGTTTTTTTTTTTTTTTTTTTTTTTGCTACATTAATACAAGTTAAATTTTTTTTTTTCTTCCAGTAGCTACACAGTATGGTTCTAAAATATCTGTTGATTATATAGTTAGCTAATTTTATGCGGTAAACATGGTTTTATTACAAAATGAAATTAAATGTAGAATATATTATGAACTTTTTGAAATTAAATAAGAATTTAAATAAAATTGCATATGAACTTATATGAAATAAAATCTGAATTTAAAATCAATTATTATGAATTTTATTGAATTAAATATGAATTTAAATTGAATTATATATGAATTTTAGTAAAGTTAAATGAAATGAGATATACATTGTAAAGATAAAATATGAATTTAAAAAATTAAATGTGAATTTTAATAATATTAACTAAATATTTTTTTAAAAGTTTTTATTAACTATGGATTACAAAATAAAAAAAGGAAGATGAATTTTAATTTAATAAGAATTGAAAAAAAAATTATGATTTCAAAATAATTAAAAAAATTAGGAAAGTTTAATGAAATTAGATATAAATATGAAATACGGATTTAAAAAATTAAATGCGAATTTTATTAAATTGAGTTTCAAATTTTTCAAAATTGAAATTTTCAATTAAATATGGATTCCAAAATGAAAAGGAATATGAATTTTTAATTAAATAAAAATTTTAATGAAATTAAATATTTAATAAGGTATGCTTTCAAAATAATTAAATATGAATTTATACAAAATAAGTTATTTTGCATTAAATATGAATTTAAGGTATATGAACTAAATCATCAAAAAGAGAAAACAATTCAAATAAATAAATAAATTTCAGATAAACAATGCACTTTTTAAGAGAAATTCATAAAATTTCTTGTCTTAAGATTCCGTGCCTTAATTAGCATTTATTTTTATAATTATACCATGACAAATGAAGTTAAGGGGTACATAGGTTTTAGCCTGTCTGTCTTTCTGTTTGTCTTTCTGTTTGTCCACTTGAAGGGTACCTATTTTGTGTAATCAATTCTTTTACACTTTTCAACCACTGAGTCTGAAACTTTACAGTGTGTTTTACAGTGTGTATGTGTATACATTGATCATGTGCACCTCTCATATTGGTTGTATTGAATATTTTCAGATTTTATGGAGAATTGAATTTGGTGATTTTTAGCTCACCTGACAATAGGTCATGTGAGCTTATGGCATAATGCAGTGTGCTTTTATATGTATATACATTGAACATGTGCACCTCAAATATTGTTGTATTAAATATTTTCAAATTTTATGGAGAATTGAATTTGGTGATTTTTAGCTCATCTGACCATAGGTCATGTGAGCTTATGGCATAGCACAGTGTGTGTGTGTGTGTGTGTGTGTGTGTGTGTGTGTGTGTTTTCAACTTCTCCTCTGAGACTACTGGACAGATTTCAATGATACTTGGTCAGAAGCATGTATGGGCTGGTGCAATTCAGATTTGTTGCCATGGCTATCAAAACTAGGTCAAGGTGACATAGGGGTGCAAAAATCTTTAAAAATCTTCTCCAAAACCAATGATGGGAGAAAAAATCTGATGTGATATTAAGATTCTCTGGGGTCTGAAGCCTTAAGTTTGTTCATTTCATGAAATTTGGACAAAAAATGGGTAAAGCGTTTTTGAGTTAAATTTTGAAAATTTCGTAAAATGGCTTCAAATTGTTATAACATGATTATTTGAACAGATAATGACATGGGGTTTTCAGTTTACAAGTTTAAACCAACAAGTCTGAAATTTTGCAGGATGTTTCTATATACATTGAACATGTGCACCTCCTATTTTGGCTGTATTTTGATCCAGTTTTTCTGAAACTATTATATATACAGATATTAAGCATCATAAGAATGTGTGCACATGTCATTATCAGTTTGATCATATATATATATAGCAGAATTTTTGCCATTGGCAGACTTTGAATTTTTCACATTACTATTTGGCCGTACATATAATTTGTCCCAAGACCAACATTGGGAGCAAGAGTATTAGTCTCCTTCAGAAACAAGTCTAGTTATCATTGCATTGCATTAAAACCAGAGGCCAAGGGACTGTATTGATACATATACTTGAAAATATGTCCAATTTTGGATCATGATATATTGTGATGGTTTACCATTTGTCATGTCATCTTATTTTTTTTCATTTGAATCCTCTCCAAAATTACTGTAATATTTAAGGGCTTTTTTGTTAGCATAATTGAAGGAGTTGCATGCTTTTGGTCCCCAATAACAGTTGGAGAGTATGAAAATCTTCTCTAAGAGTGTTAATGAATTGTGCTTAAGATATTTTAAATTTAAAATTCTTGGTGCTTGCTGTTTCTTATTTCAATAGATTGTAGCTTTTGGGCTAAAAATGGGGAACGGCAAAAATTTCTAAACAGTTTTTTTAATCTGAAATGCAACAGAAATTTGACATGTTCTCTGGTTAGTGAAAATACCGATTGTTTCCTTATCAGTAGGGGTGAAACAATACAAGTGTTACGGTTCAGTTTGTATTGCGGTAGAGTGTCCACCTCGAGAGTGGGAGGTCGCGGGTTCGAACCCCGGCCGGGTCATACATAAGACTTAAAAATTTGAGATACTGCTTCCTCACCTGGCGCTCGGCATTAAGAGGATAGAGTATTGACTGGTTCACTTGGTGCCAGGATAATGTTACTGGGGGAGTGGTATGCTTGTCTGTGGCGTACTGACTCTGTGAGCTAGCATGGTAAAGTCGCCCTGAGTGCGTGCTAGTACAAGACAGACCAAAAACACACTCGCACATCTCATGCATACATGAATTGTTCGTAGATTAATCTTTAGAGATTAATAAACCTGCTCTCGTTGCGAATAGCTGAAAAATTGCTGATGCGACATAAAACAACATTACAACCAACCAACCAACCTTATCAGTAGGGGTGAAACAATACAAGTGTTACGGTTTGGTTTGTATTGCGGTATGCTAGCCTCGGTTCGGTTTGTATCGTCAAACAATAGGTTAACTGGGGAAAATTACCAAAAGTAGCCAAAAACAAACTTTTAGCCGAAGTCGGCTGGCCATCTTTCAATTCTGGCAAATCGGATGCCATTTCCATGCTTTGCGTGTGATACCATTGCAAGTACTTGCATCATTGCATATGTCGCCGTTATTGATTGGGAGTATTTACCATAAATAAGTATTATAGACCTATCAGAGGAGGTGTCTCAAATGTCAAGGGAAATAACTCTAATAACAAACTGAATAACGGTTTTAGTAAAATCAAAACCGAAAACCGAACCGAAGCATAAAAAAACGCAATTCAACTTATACCGCGGTATATTGTTTCACCCCTACTTATTAGGTACAAAGGAAATGGTGACATGTAGACATGTTTTACAAAATTTTCTTATCTACTTAGATTCTTTTCAGCAATAATATCTTTATATCTTGCGTATACATGACTTGTTCTTAGATAAATAAACTTCCCGTCATCACAACAATCTGAAGAATTGTTAATGCAACATAACATTTAAAGTTTTAAAACATTAAATCATTTTCTTGATATAAGCTAGAGTAGCAAAACCTTCAGACATCTTGTCAAGGACAGAAAGGTCCTCAGGTGACTGTTCAGGCCCATTGGGTCTATTGTTTAATTGTTATAATATTGCTTGTAAAGTTTTTGACTGGGTTGCATGAAGTACAAATCTGGTTTATAGTATGGTGAATGTCGGGATGGGTGGGCAGTTGGGAAAGATACTGTACCTACTTTGTAAACTCAACTCCTGCTACAGTTTTCAACCAAGAACCTTGAAACTTCACAGAATGTTTCTATATACATGTATATTGAAGATGTGCACCTGACTTTATGGAAATATTTTGGGATTTTTTCCCATTTTTCCAGACTTTGAAACTTTTTGTCACTTTATAGCAAGTTTTTAAACTGGGGGTATCTATCTACTTTGTGAAATCAACTCCTCCTACAATTTTCAATCAGTAACCTTGAAACTTCACAGAATGTTTCTATATATATTTTAGTTGTACACCTGACTTTACAGCCATTCAATAAAAATTAAAAAAAACAACCTGGTTTATTGAGTCTTTGACCCATTTTTCTTCATATTTTTAATTGTTTTAACTTTTAATTAAACATCTGCTAGAAACAATGTGTCTTCAAGTATTGCTTACTGCACTTAAATGCATATCTCTGATTGCAAAGTTCCTTATGATGAGCTGTGTTACAGTAGGCATGGCACACTGAAGAATCCAAACTGTCCATTGCTCCAAGTGCACTGCAAAGGTATATATTTCGGCCACTTAACCTAAAAGTGTGATGTCTTGATATATCTGGACTGATGTAAAACTCTGTTAACTCAATTGTCATACTGACTTCACACATCTAGCAAGTCCTGTCATTTTTTGTTCCCATAGTTGTGAGTCACACTGCATAACTATACCCCAAACTATGGTGTGGAGGGTATAATGTCAATCTATCCATCAGTCATAAGTTTTCCGCACTTTTGCACATGTGGGTGTGGGGTACTTTCAACTTCTCCTCTGAAACTATTGGATGGATTTCAATGAAACTTGGTATGTGTATATATATATATATATATTATATATATATATATATATATATATATATATATATATAATATATATATACAGTGCAACTTCCGAATACCGGCCCTTCTAAAAACAGATCACCTCTACATACCGAACACACGAGACCAGTCCCAAATTTATCCTTCTTTGTTTATACTAAAATAAACTTCCATAAACCGGCCCCTCTGAATTCCAAATACCGGCCTTTTTTAAGTACCGAAATCATGTTACATCTTAGAATTTACCTCCAAAAACCGGTCGTCGGAGTCACATTATATCATTGAACCGTAACAGACAAGTGATTAATCCGATTACTGAAATAACAATGTGTCGTAACACATGGTTCCGTGCAAGTGTACATGTATAAATAACAAAATCGATCTTAATTGTTTCTTTTATTTGATCGATTATGAAATTAATACAGCTATTGTCTTTTTCGATTGTAGAACAAACAAACGATTAACACCTGATTTTCTTTAGTACCCGAATTTTCATTAAGTGCTTGTAAACCGATTTAATTTATTTACATTTTGTATACTGATCTTTACCGAGTTTTTTTAAACTTCAGATTTTAAGGCATTGTCACAAAAAATAAAATAAAAACAAATATTCTTTTTAAAAAATGAGTTGCCGATATGATTAAAAATGGTTTCATTTCAGTTACCATAAAAGGTTAATATTCATTATTACGGTCAGATTGTTCTATTAAGTGCAAAATGCCACCAGCTAAACCCACAGAGTACCCCTCACATGACACAAGGTCATTGACATTGGTTTTCTGGTACTGGTGATCGGAACGTTTTATAAACAATTATGTTTATCCCACTCCAGCAGTGTGTATATGTTAAGAAATGTTTTTTCTTTAAAAAATCATTAAACTTAACAAAATTTTCTTCATGTTTTATTTTTCCTTTTTAAGATCAAAACATTCTTGTCACCACGATCCGAAAACTGTACCTCGTGTACCTATATCAACACAAGCAGCAATCCATTTTAGTTACTGTAAAGCTGTTATATATTATTCTGTCAGCTTGTAAACTTTGGATTTATACGTAATGTACTTGTCAGGATCAAGAACAGATTTTCACATTACATGTACGATCAACGCTTCAGTGAATGTAACGAGGTTTATATTTCTTTTGTCTATACCTTATATAAAAAAAGTCTGAAACGGAAAAGAGTCGGATAGGATCGGACTTCCGGATTCATAAGACCCTCTTAATACCGACCCCTCTGAAAACCGGCCAAATTGCTCGGTCCCACACTAAGCCGGTTTTCGGAAGTTGCACTGTATATATATATGTAAAGATTTTGACATTTTTAGCTCACCTGGCTAAGGCCATGTGAGCTTATGGCATGGCAAAGCGTGTGTCAGTGCGTCAGTAAACTTGAATCTTCTTCTCTAAAACTACTGGACCAATTGAAACTGTAGTTGCTAATACTTCATTATGACATAGAGACATAATTAATAAATCCATTTGTGGTGTCTCTGGTTTATTACATAATTGTGAAACCCATTATAATCGACAAATATTTTGACTGATCATGCAGTACATGTGCATGTAGTATGGACAGTTTATCATAACTCAGGACTGATTAAATAATATTTAAAAATATATTAATATAAATTTTCTTTTATTTTTTTAAAAAAAAGTCTTTTTCATGGCATTGGGTACATCTATTCCATAACCCGGATATTAACAGATTCTGAACTTCTATTCATTTACTCCATGTGTGTTTGTTTACATATTGATACTCTCGCATTTTCTGTACTACATAAATAACTTTCTTGTTTACAAATCATTTGCAAAATTTCACTCTATTAAAATGATGAAAATCTGCTGATTGGAACTACTAACAGGTTAAAACAGTACTCGAACAGTTAACTGAAAGTAATTTTTTTAATAATTACTAACTACAGTAATAACTGTCTGCTAGACAACTGCAGATTTTATGCCTGATCATGTCTATGTTCCTTAATTCAACATGATTTCTACAAGCTTGAATTGTAAACATTGCAAAAATTGTGAAAACTGCCTGATTACAAATGTAAAATGTCGACAGTGTACTCAGCCTTATGCAAGACATAAACTTCGTAGTTTATACAAGTGATCTAAATACATAAATAACAAACCTGTTAAGTGATCTTTTCCTGGTTTATCAGACTGTATTTAATTTCTTCATTTTTGGCATACATGATTTAAATTGGACAACATTAATGTTTTGAGCAAACCTAAGACTTGGTAACTCTCAGAATTTTCAAATTCATCTTCAGCTGAGACAGATGGATAAACAAAACATGACCGAGCAACATTTCTTTTTGTTTTTTAACACAGCTGTACCACTACCAATGGTTTTGGTTTTTGAAGCAGAGTTTCCTCCTTTGTGAATGTCATCATCACACTTTCAGTTTCTGGTTCTTCTTCCAAATTTTCTTCGGTAGGGTGAAATGTTCCTTTAAATGTTGACGAGATAGATTGAGACAATGGTTCATGCTCTTCTTCAATTTCTGGCAATACTAATTTTGGCATTTTCAGGACATGACCGTGACCTCAATCTATTTGTAAATTTCTTTTCACCTAAAAGTTGTTCTAGGCAGGCTAAAAATTGATTTATTAAAATATTACATCATAGTAGCATGTGTAGTTTTCCTTTTCCTGTGGGTTAGACTGAAGAGCAATGAAACAGATTTTTTTGGCTCATGTGAGTGAAAGAGTTCTTTTTTACCAGACCTAGACCTTCTACTGACTTTGGGAGTGTATCTACTGGAAATGAACCCACAACTTCTGTTGACTGATTACACAAAGCATTCTTTCTTCTCAGTGGTAACAGATCCCACTACTTTCAAGTGTTTCTCTTCCTCTTAAATGGCATCAGCACTCTGACTAGCTTTTTTGGAATGTCTCGGACTTAGTTTCTGTAATGGAATCAAAACAAAGTCACCAAGCTGCTGACTGTCGGACAGGAAGCGGGGGCGTAACTGCCAATAAGGTTAAAAGAAACATGCCTTCACTTAATTTTATCAAAAAAAAAAAAAATAAATAAAAATAATAATAATAATAATAATAATTATCTGGGTTTTTTTTTTAAATTGAAATAAAAACCACAATAGGATAAAAATTTCATAAATCCAAATTCCACCTTATAAGCTTACTTTATTAACTTAAAGCAAGTGCATGAACTTCAGGCATGGATCAAATTAAATTTCAATGCAATGCATTACATAAGAATTACTTTGAAACAAAAGGCCCAAAAGGGCCTGTGTGGCTCAACTGGCAGTTAATTTACAAATTTCATAAATAACATGCAAATATTATTAAATATTACACCTCCTTTCTTTATTTCCAGTTGGAATAAAATTGGTTGGAAGATAAATCTACAAATGGTCATTTTCTGTTTTTTGTATTTATATCAATAACCACCAACTTGGATTTAGAATGGATATACAACTTTTAATCACTTTTACCTAAAGACCTTCCATGCTAGATATAGTTCCCATATTGGACCAAAAAAGCCAGAAGCAATGTTTATCCTTACCCAGTAGGGACCTATCACACTAAATTTTGTTTAAATTGGTACAGTAGTTTCAGAGAAGATTTTCAAAGAAATATAAGCCTTAAAGCGCATCTTATCTACATGTAACTAAAGACAATATTAGCATAACATGTAAATTAGATGCACTTTAAGGCTTATATTAATTTGAAAATCTTCTCTGAAACTACTGTACCGATTTAAACGAAATTAACAAAAAATTTGACACCAAATCCCATTTTACATGTTAAATGACTATCTGTTAAGTTTCTAAAATCCTTAATTAATAACAAAATCACTAAATTTGGAGGTGGTAAATAACCAAGTATCATAAAATCACTCAATTAACACCTGTCAATCAATTTTTAGCTCACCGGACGAAAGTCTGGAGAGCTATTGCTGTCACCCCGGCGTCCCGTCCGTCCCATACGTAAATGTTAAAGTTTTGGGTGCAAGTATAAAAAATGAATGGTAAGTCCGGTGAGCTTTGGTGGCATTGACACCTCTCTTGTGTTTATTGTAAGGTCACATCCTGTTAATTACAGGTGTGGGTCTCAATCAAAGGAATGTGTCAAATAAACAATTTTATTGGTAGGTATCAATTGGATGTAAATTCCACTTCATCAAATAAATTTATCATGAAATAATGAAAAGAATATTTAAGTGTGAGTTTGGATCTTCCTTGTTTAGTATATAAGTAAAGAACATTCTGTGGGGCTAAGTACTTCTATGACATCACGGCATGGGGTCCGAAACCGGGCTTTTCGATTTAGATTAACTTAAAGTATTAGAAATTGCCTCATAACTTCTTTATTTCACAAATTTCATGAAATTTTCGCTCAAGCCATATTAAAGTAAAATAAATAAGTTAAATAAAATATGTGAAAATGAAAAATCATTACATGTACCCTTTTAGACAAAATTGAGTCTTTACAAGTTAAATTTTACATGTATATATTAACCTTAATTCCTACATTTCCATGTACATGGATATTAATGCTTTGGTATTCTGATAACAACTGAAAAATACAGTCCTCATTGCAATGATGTTAAAAATTATAATAGTCTGGAAATGTGTTAACCTTTTTAAGGTAAGTGGTTAAAGTCACAGATTCTTGATTCAAGGGTTGTGGATTCGAGCCTGAGCAGGGCTGTGTGGTATCTTTGCAAACTGAACATTTCATTCCACATTACTCCAGTCAACTCTGCTACCAAATGAATGGGTACCTGCAAATAAGCTGGGAGTAGTGAAATCTCAGTCACTTCATGTTGCTGACACCAGGCACTGGCCTGATGAGCCAAATGGCTTGGGACATACTCTAACTTAAACATTTAATACAAAATTAAGATTTTAACAACATTGATTAATTATCTTGAGTGTTTTATTGAAAAGTAATGTTTTTCCTTACCTTATCCAATTCATCAGTTACAGGAGGTGTGGCTCTGGGTGTTCCAAGGGGTAGTGTCATCAGTGGTGCATTCCCATAAGTTCCTAAAACATTCACAAAAACTAAAATGCATAATAACTGGATGATTAATTAGAAAATAGAAGACAGACTTTTGATTTTACAGATTAATGTAATATTATTCCAACTAAAATATGTAAAATATGCTTAAAGGTAAAGAATACCTGATGTTAAAACTATAACAAGGCACCACATATGGCAAGCCAAATGGGTTTTTATTCAGAAATCTTTATTGAAATTTAATTTTTTATTGTAGATATCTGTATCAAAATTAAAGATATCTCTAGTTTGAATAGAGATATCTATTTCAATTACAGATAATTCTATTTGAAATAAAGATATCTCTATTTGAAATAGATATTTCTATTTGAAATAGAGATATCTACATGTATTTTTGTGTTTATGTATATGTGAAATAAAGATATCTCCAATTCAAATACAGATATCTGTATTTATGTGCACTTATAATTATTTCTTTAACAACCACTCCCTCACAAGTAGTGTGGGAAAATCATTTAATTGTGTTGAAGGTTGTAGTGCTACTGTATATCTCCATTGATTGAAAATTTGCATAGGCATGTAGTATGTTGTTAGACAAGGAAAAATGTTTACTTTTTGAACATTTTAAAGTTTGGTTGATAATTCATTGGGGAAAAAAATATTTGGACTAAAAACCAAGGCAAGGTAGATATCTGCACTCTGTAAAGTTGGGCACCTTGTGTTATTTTTTTTGGAGTTTTTTTCCTTTAATAACTAAAATAACTGAATGTGCTTTTGTAGAGTATTTGTTTTTGAAAAAAATTAATGGTGCAACAGTCTGGCAGTTTCCGTCAACAGAGTCCGCATTTTTCTATCGCGCAGTAGCCACTACACTTTATAACTTGCTCCCCGGGTAGCACTACCACATGGGAGCGGTTATTAATCAATAATAAAATATGAAACAAAAATAATGATAACTGTTTTTGAAATAAAGATATCTCTGTTTCAGCATTTCTGTGACACAAATAGAGATATCTGTTTTTGAATTAAAGGTATCTATTTGAAATAAAGAATATAGATATCTCTTTTTGGAATAGAGATATCTCTATTTGATATAGAGATATCTATAAATTTAAGCTTTCATGTTGGTGTTATAGAGATATCTGTATTTCAAATATAGATATCTGTAATTATTGCCGTCACAATAAACAGGTATACTGGTATATTGCGATTTTATTAAATTCGTATGTGTACTGCAAAACAAAAATTTAATACCGGTATTTGGTGATATATTAGCAGATCGAACACTATTAATTATTGATACGTTTTCTGTTTTATACTTGTCATAAACTCGAGACAGAATTCACGACACTTCATAAGGACATACTGTCTTACGATAAAACATCTCCATCACTTGGATGTTTGTTTAGTGCAACCATGTACATCAAGCGTCCCAGTAATATTGTTATTATTTAAAGTTTATTGTTCAAATCTATGGATATTTTCATTCATTTTAAAGCCAAGATACATGCTCAAACAAAAATATTTTCAAAGACAATATATTGTGGTACGTATTACAATACACTCTGCTTGTATCGCAATATATTGTGGTACAACATAGGCATATCGTGACAGCCCTATCTGTAATTCAAATAGACATATCTATATTTCAAATACAGATATCTATATTAAAGTAAATCAATTACAGATATCTCTATTTCAATTAAAGATATCTCTATTTTTGACAAAAGATATATGTATTTGTTTTACAGATATATATATTTAAATGTAGATATCTCTGTTTTTTTAATAAAAATTCTCTTTTGGCTTGCCATTGTCACAAGGGATACAAATCCCTTTGCACTCACCATGTACATGTAAGTGCCGAGAAAATAAACTGATTGAAATAAAGGACAATGACTCTTTAAATAAGACAGATCTAATTCTTACAGAAACTAGTCCAAGATATTTTCACAATAAACAGGGCTCCAAGTAGCAAGTAATTACTTGCATAAGTCAGATTTGGCTAGTAAATTTATCAGGGTCTGTACAGGTTTAGACTGACAAAACATGAAAATTCAAGGACTTTTCAAGGACTTTTCAACCATTTTTTATGACACAAATGTAATGAATGTCAAAAAAAATCTTACTTTGAAGACATAATATTCAAGTGAATACAAATTTAATGAATAAATCTTTTTATAAACAAACAAACAAAACAGTATTGACAAATACATATATTGTACAAAGGCAATGTCTGTCTCCTTTAAATGCCTGAATCAAGCTGAAATAATTTGCATTTTTGGTCCAGTTGCCTTATGTTAAAGACACTATTCCGTTTTGCGGTTGCCATAATACTGGTATCTGGTAGGTTCCTCCTTTATTAGGAATACTCCCTTATCCGGATCATAACTATCAACTTATTTACATACCCGATGTATGCATGTGTGCATGTAATTTGCGTGGGGATTTATGTGTATTATTGTTTGTGTTGAGTGGACTTGTTATAGCCCATGCCAGGATTAGAAAATCAGATCTTAAAATTGTGAGTCCTGAGCAAAGTTGAATGAAACTTCAAAGAGTTATACAATCATACAGAGCCTGAAAAAATAAATTTGGCCCAGATTATTTGGTAACCCAGATGAATGATTATCGCCCCTGATGATAGTACCTTTGGAAGTCATACCTCGTTTTAACGTTCAGTTTTAATGGTAACTTCAAAATAGGCATCCAACAATTGAAAAATAAATCACTGCATGCCTGGTTTAACTATAAACAAAAACTGTATTCAAATGCAAATGCATCCCTGAATACCCTGCTTAAAATATATAATGCAATTGTAAAACCTATCGCATTGTATGCAATCGAAATTTGGGGTTTACAGTTAGTAAAACTGAAAACGATAAATTTATTTCAGAACTGGGTTAAAAACACCTGTAATACAGTGACTGTTAAAACATGCAAATCAATACTTGGTCTACCCAAGAGATGCTCCAATATTGGATCACTTGCAGTACTTGGTATCTATTCAATTTCTTTATATTAAATATTTGGAAATATGAAAGAAGATAGGCTTCTTTACAAAGCACACCTGGAATATCTTGTACTTGCTCAAGTTTCTCTCAGTAACTCCTAAACATAGTGAAGGATATTTCAAATCTATTAAATCTAAAATGAAAAATTCATTTTCTTTTTAAACCCCCTGATTGACACGCCACCTTTGTTGCAAGTTTGAATATAATTGCAACTGTCTCAGGAAAACCTTGCATTAATAAATGTGAATATTAAATATTAATTGTTATTGATTGTTTTTCTGTGTATTTGTTTTGTATTGCTTAGTATTATTATGTATTTTGTAATCAACATTGTATAGGCTGTACACAGCCCCTTGAGGGTGTATTTGTACCATTTAATATTTATATTTGTATTAGATGTAACTTATAGCATAGGAAAATAGTAAAGGCTGATTACAACTGACTTTTTCGGTTTATTGGAAAGCATATATGGAGTCGGGAATGAAACTGTCTTCCAATAAATAAAGAAATTATCATTATCTTCTATAATAGCTCAGATATAGCATTCAATGCCAAATGTATAATATGTTCTTTAAAAGTTCTTCTGTTGTGACCTTGAACAAAGGTCAAGGTAAACCATTTGAACAAATTAAGTAGCCCCAAGTCCACTGATAATATATATGTAGGTTTTATGTTTCTAACCATTTCCCCTTTTGATGAAGATTTTTTTTTTTTTTTTTTTAGATTTTTGCACCCAAAGGTCACTGCAACCTTGAACGAAGGTCAAGGTCATTCTTTCAAACAAATCTGATAGAACATCAAGTGTAGATAAAATATATATATATATATTAAGTTTCAGCCTTTTAGGCCTTTTGGTTCATGAGAAAAAGTCATTTAAATTTGACACATTTAAGGTCACTGTGACCTTGAATGAAGGTCAAGTTCAATTGTTTGAATACATCTGAAAGGGATTGACCTAAGGAAGCTTGGTACAAGTTTCATTGAAATATGTTCATTGGTTTCAGAGGAGAAGTTGTTTAAGTAAAAAGTTTACGGATGGACAGAGGACATTCAATTTATGATCACAATGGTCTCTGTAGTAATACAAATTTTATGAAACTTGGTCGTTATAAAGACGATTGACTGTATTGACTACATGAATAAATTGTGTTGACAATTTCAAGTATCTAATGCAAAATCCTTTTGGTTCTAAAGAGAATTTTATTAAAATTCTTTCTTAACCCCCAATTTAAATACAAATTCCAGTAATTCAGGTGTGTTTGGTATTCATGATTTTCCAAAGACGTATATGTTTCTCTAAACAGATTTTAAAAAACCCCTTGTTCTAAGGATTTAATTGTTTGGTTCAACATTTAACTTGTAAAGGAATACACACCACACACAAACATATGCACAGCAAATAATGAAAGATCAAAAGGTGTTCAAAATGAACAAGGTAACACCCCTCCCCCCTCGTTGGACATGAGTGAAACAGATTAGTTTAGGTAATTGGTGTATTATGGTGTAGTGTGCATTAGCAAATTATAGGACACAAATATATGGTAAGTTTTTGGGAAAAGTTTCTTTTTAATAGATCCCTTATTTTAGTGGTAATTCTGAAAAATGCAAAAACCGTCTTTATGAAACAAAATGAATTTGCTCAAAGAGGTGTAGTGAAATGTCAATCACTATTTGTAATATATTGTTCCATGGAGAAAGTTTTGCAAATCCAGTTTGAAAAAATTTCACACAATCACATTAGATGTTAAAAAAGAAACCCAAATGGGCCTGGTATCGATGGCTGTATCGACTTCTTTAAAGATAAATCCATTATTACTATTCATAGTAAAAGCAGGTATCTCAAATGCAGGATGGGGCTGTTGTTTAATTGTATATGAAGTATTGTCATAACAAAATTACTACTGTAAATTGAGCTCAATCAGATGAACGTTTTTTTTTTTTTTAAGCAGAGAAACTAAATCAAGTTAATTGTTTAATTATAGTAACAACACCGGGATCGTGGATGCATGACAGAAATGTTGAGCAATCACATTTGAAGTACTGACTAAATTTGATCTCAGATAGATGAATAGTTTTATTTTAAATGGATAGACACTATGTCAGATTAATTATTCTATTTTTAGTAACAGTGGCCATCTTAGATCCAACCAATGCAAAATAAATGGTTTTCTTTTAAATGCACAGAAACTATAAATATGGTAAAATGTAACTTTTTTAAATAAATGTGGCCATCTTGGATGCACAATTAGACTGTCAAGCAATCCAAACTTACATGTAACTATTGTCATAACCAATCAAATGACCACTTTGAACTCAATCCGACCAACAAATTTCTTGCAAATTCATAACTATAAATGTGGTCAGATGTTCTATTTTTAGTAACAGTGGCCATCTTGGATGCATGATTAGGCTGTCGAGGGATCCTTACTTACCCTCTTGTTATAACAAGTATAGATCAATCAATGGTTTCTTTTAAATGCACAGAAGCAATAAATATGGTTAGATATTCTATTTTTAGTAACAAAGGTCATCTTGGATGAGTGATAAGCTGTCCAGCAATCCCAACCAAACTATTGTCATAACAAATCAACTGACTAAGTTTGAGATCAATAGGATCAATGGATTTCTTTTAAATGCACCAAAATCAAATCTGGATATATATACACACACATATTCATGGACACCAGTTTTACTATATACCCCTAAAGATTGGTGGCAGGGGGATAATTAAACTGAAGAACATGTATTGAGAAATTTAACTGCAAATACTGGTACACATTTCACATGTAAAAATATCATCACATGTAAATATAATTTAATTAATGGTTACATGTTAATATAATTTAATAAAAGAGTTACATGTTAACATAATTAAATTAGTTTGAGGTCAAGGGGGTTACTGTCTGTCACATTTGACATTAAATACAAGTTGTATTTAAAACTACATGTAAAATTAATTTGATTATAATTTGATTGACAGTTTACATGTTACTATAATTAAATTATAGGAAAGGTTATAACATGTAAAAAAGCATTGCAGATGTAAAGATTTTCAACTGTAGAAGCAAAACAATAATGAAATGGTTTTTTATCTCGAATAAATAAACTTTTTGTACAGGCATGTATATTAAAATGTTTTAGGTATTGATAAGACAGTTATTTTGATCTTTAGAAAAAGGTCATGGGTCCAAAGGTCAAGGTCACAGTAGCAAAGAACACCAAATGGTAAATTATCTCAAAATCTATTAA
The DNA here is from genome assembly GCA_021292105.1 of Anadara kagoshimensis. Lineage (NCBI taxonomy): Eukaryota > Metazoa > Mollusca > Bivalvia > Arcoida > Arcidae > Anadara > Anadara kagoshimensis. The sequence continues at coordinate 5,765,744 of CM037861.1, forward strand.
TTAATTAATTATGTCTTGCATATCAGCCAAAACCCAAGGTAGTTTCTGTTCCTATAAATACCAAAAGCACAAATGGTCAATGCAGATTTATTTTTCATCAAATTTTGTACCAGTTGCAACTGCAAAAAGGAGTAAAAATGCCATTTAACAAGATTTGCATGTTATTTATCAAAAATGTAAATAACCTGCCAGTTGAGCATCACAGGCCTTATTGGGTCTCTTGACCCTTTAGTTTTAATTTCTGATTTTTTTCTGCTGTTAATGCTCATTTTAACCACTCTGATGCCATAATTTTTTTTCCGGATTGGCAAAATTTTACCTTTGATGTTAAAGTTAGGTTTAACAGATTGTGTTATTTATTATAAATTTCTTTACTTTGCTCTTACTTTAGAGTTTTCTACTTCAGAGTATCTGTTGCTTAGAATTTGGCTTAATTTACTACTTTGTTATTAATATCATTGACATTTTAAATTGCCTTGCTTTTTTAATATATTTATTTCATAAGTTCAACTGATGAAGCCAAGTGAGCTTATGGCAATGCAAAAGGATGTGCTGTTCATCCAACATTGAAGTTTTTTAAAAAAAAAAATTCTATGAAAATGGTGGACCCAAACAAATTCACTGTAATACATTTAAATCACTTGGAGTTAATGAACTGAAAAAAGCTAAGAAGCATGAAATTTCAAATATTGCGTCTACATTTGAATGGTTATGTAGTTTGCTGAAAGAAATTGTTGGAAAATCTTTTTTTAACGATTTTTCATAATTTCAAAGGTCTGCAAGCATGAAACTTCATTTATATGACATCTAAATATTAGCTTCTATGAGAATTGTTCATTGAAATGTCTTTGGCTTTCCTTTAAATTGACTATAATTACATGTATAGGTGAAAATCATATTCTTTTAACCAGATGCCCAGATGACAATCATATAAATTTTACTTATAAAGGGAAAAAGTACATGTATGAATCTTAGTAGCTCTTTTTACAATGACCATTTTTCTTCAATTTAAATGAGTTTACATACAAATTTTCTAGAATCAGAACTCACCAGGTGAGCTAGAGAAGCCAATTGAGCCTCTCCAAGACATAAATATAATAATTGTTATACATGTAATTTAATAAGAATAATACCAGTATTGTTGAAATAATTTTCGAATACACATCATTTGATGGCTTCAAACAATTGAATAGCTGTTCACGGTTTAAGAAAAGCTTTGTGTTAATGTTTTTATGGATATGTCTCTCAGTACAAGATAGACATGTCTTCTTATTGGAGGAAAGAAAAATGATGAAAAATATTAATATTAACGATGAAAAATATTAATTTTATTAACATGGTTTTGATATATTATCAGGTAAATCAGTTTGTGTAATCGCATCAATTATTGTTTTTAAATTAACTTATATTCTTATCTACAAGTGTATATACAAATTTTTGTTTGTTTATGTATACTTCTCTATTATTCTTTTCTTATTGTTGAACAGGCATTATTTTACAAATTCTTGAATATATTTCTTTCTTTAATGTGCTCAAATCCTGTGAGCTTATGGCATGGCGAAGCGTGCGTGCATGCGTGCGTGCGTCCGTGCGTCAGTAAACTTTAATCTTCTCCTCTGAAACTACTGGGCCAATTGAAACCCAATTTGCTGTGGAAGGTCCTTGATAGAGTCTAACTGAAGTTTGTTCAAATCATGGTGATCGGATATCCAAGATGGCCGCTGTTACTAAAAATAGACAAAACCTAAAAAAATCTTTTTCTCTTGAACCGCTCATTGGAGGCAAAATCTGATGTGATATTTGGACTCTTCATAGTCTTAACCTTATAGATTGTTCATTTCGTGAAATTCGGACAAAAAATAGGTTACGCGTTTTTGCGGTTAATTTGGCAAAAATCGTAAAATAGCTTCAAATCATTATAACTTGAACATTTGATCAGATAATGACATGGGGTTTTCAGTTTTGACATATACGTATAATTACCTTCAAAATGGGGTCAAGGTCAATTGTGAAGGTCATGACCTAAATTTGACCTGTCTGATTTTATTTATTATCTGGAAAAGTATAAACTTTTTGTATAGGCATGTATATTAGAATGTTGTAGCTATTGCTGCAACGATCATTTTGATGTATAGTGAAAGGTCAATGGTTCAAAGGTCAAGGTCACAGATGCGCATCCGTGTGTCAGTAAACTTTAATCTTCTCCTCAGAAACTACTGGGCCAATTGAAACTCAATTTGCTGTGGAAGGTCCTTGATAGAGTCTTACTATAGTTTCTTCAAATCATGGTGATCGGATATCCAAGATGGCCGCTGTTACTAAAAATAGACAAAACCTAAAAAAATCTCCTTCTCTTGAACCGCTCATTGGAGGCAAAATCTGATGTGATATTTGGACTCTACATAGTCTTAACCTTATAGATTGTTCATTTCGTGAAATTCGGACAAAAAATAGGTTACGCGTTTTTGCGTTTAATTTTGCAAAAATCGTAAAATAGCTTCAAATCATTATAACTTGAACATTTGATCAGATAATGACATGGGGTTTTCAGTTTTGACATATACGTATAATTACCTTCAAAATGGGGTCAAGGTCAATTGTGAAGGTCATGACCTAATTTTTGACCTGTCTGATTTTATTTATTATCTGGAAAAGTATAAACTTTTTGTATAGGCATGTATATTAAAATGTTGTAGCTATTGCTGCAACGGTCATTTTGATGTATAGTGAAAGGTCATTGGTTCAAAGGTCAAGGTCACAGATGCAAAATAATTCTGAAATGGTACATTATCTTGAAAACTAGGAATTTTTTGTATAGGCATGTATATTAGAATATTGTAGGTATTGATGCAACGATCATTTTGATGTATAGTGAAAGGTCATGGGTTCAAAGGTCAAGGTCACGGATGCAAAACAATTCTGAAATGGTCAATTATCTTGAAAATTAGGAAATTTTTGTATAGGCATGTATATTAGAATGTTGTAGGTATTGATGCAACGATCATTTTGATGTATAGTGAAAGTTCATGGATTAAAGGTCAAGGTCACAGATGCAAAACAATTCTGAAATGGTCAATTATCTTGAAAACTAGGAATTTTTTGTATAGGCATGTATATTAGAATGTAGTAGCTATTGATGCAACGGTCATTTTGATGTATAGTGAAAGGTCATTGGTTCAAAGGTCAAGGTCACAGATGCAAAACAATTCTGAAATGGTCAATTATCTTGGAAACTAAGAATTTTTTGTACAGGCATGTATATTAGAATGTAGGTATTGATGCAACGATTATTTGGATGTATAGTGAAAGGTCATGGGTTCAAAGGTCAAGGTCACAGATATCTGTTCAAAAGTTAACCCTTCACAATTTTTAATGAAACTTGGCAGCCTATGACAAGAGCTTGTTTGGGATTGATTTTCAGGTCACTAGGTCAAAGGTCAAGGTCATTGTGACTATAAATAGAAATTGGTTTCCAGTCATTTAAAAGTTAACCGTTCAAGATTTTTTTCCTCTGCTTTCACTGAAAGGGAAACAAACAAAAGATATACCATAGTTCCAATTTCCCTCTTTGCAGTTTATGCTAGGACTCAATATTACCCCTCATATATCGTTACAGTTACAGAAGTCTATTTCATTTTAAAGCGGGGAACATAAATTCTATGAATTTTGCATATTTTGAGTGTTGATATTATATGTCAGGTATTTAATCTCATTTAGACTTGATATAATTATAAAAATCTTACATCTTGAATTTGGGATCAATTACCTGTGCAATGGAAAATAAAAAATAGAAATATCTATTGTTTGACCTGGCTGAGAACTGCCAGAGGATGGATATTGAATAGCTCCTAACAAAACTGAAGCCTATAAACAACTGTTTTTAAAGGTTTTGAACATTGCAGAATTGAGTTGAAATTTTGACTATTAGCCAACTCAAACCAAATGTCATTTCTGCAAGTGGAACCGTTTGATATGCCTTAAAAACAGTTAACCACACCACTTGATCTAATTTGCCCGGTGCCCATCCAAAGTCTTTACATCCAGTGGTTACTTAAACAGATGTGCACAAACAATGTAAATCATAACATTCTACACTGGTGAAACTGAATTTCATCAAAGTATTTGACTAGAAACCATCTGAAAACCATAATTTTTCCACAACTTCATAATAAAACCCTTAACTTCCTGTACATATAATAATCTACTATCAGCCACATGTCTTCCGATCAAGACTAAAAACCACAGCTTATTCTGTTTATTATTTCCGAAACTGAGTAAATTTCCGTAACAAACAAAAAATGGGCACCAGGTGAGCGATACAGGCCCTATTGGGCCTCTTGTTTTTATTTATAAAACAATATGAATGAACTCTCAAACTTATTATATACATGTATATATATTATCTTATACACAGCATCAAATCAATTTTATTAGAAATAAATTTACATTCATCTTATATTGGATTTGTTTTATTTAAATCTATCCAATTTTTTAGCTTAGCTACATGCAAGTGGATAGGATATAATGTCTTACCCCAAAGGGGGACTACATGCATATAATACAAAATATAATCTTACACTCATGTTTATGTAACATTGAATTAAACTTGTTAAATAAATTCAGTATATCTTAAAGCACTCCTGTAAGATATTCTATTTATTTAGTAGTTACATTTTACCATACCAAATTGAAATGTATTCATATTTAGTTTACTCATACAACCTTGACACTTGCATCAGACATTTTTCCTTTCACAACCAGTGTCAGTAGTCATATTTCCTTTTATCTTTGTTGATTTAATTATATTTGTTAGTATAACAAATTATAGTCTTTTAACATTCAAAGATAAAAATTCAAAAACCTTCTTGTTGCTATCTTGGCATATGTAAAATTTGAGTGACAGTTCAACAAACATAAAAAAATTCTTGGCCTAAGAATTATACCGAAACAAATAATGTTAAAACTTTAGTTTCATTTAAAGTCTTCATTTTGTAAATGCCCACATGATGCATATTTCAATTTTTTTAAGGTAAAGAATAATCTTTTCCATGTACTTTATCAATCATTCAAAGCATTTAAATATAAAGTATTTAGCATGCAAAAATTCACAAATGAATGTAAAGGCATACAAGTGTGATTTGTAAATTAGTACCAAAGACCTTCTGTCCTTTCAGGTAAAATTTCAAACTTTGGGGATGTTCTTAATTTAGCCCTCTCAATGATGAGCTTGAATTGGAATAGATAATTAATACATTTAAAGAAGTAAATGATCTGGAATTGAACTTGGCAGAATAATTGCTGAGTATATTCAAAACTTTATTATTGTTTTGGAGATTTTCATCTAGTCAGCCATGAATGGCACTTTACACCTTTTCACAAGGAACTTATAAAATTTTATTGTTTTCATATCTCTGTAATCAGAAAAAGAGGTAGATCAAGTTTTAAAAGTGCTTAAGTGATCTGTTGCGATAAATCTCTGTCAATCTTCTAACACTAGAGCCACACTTTTCTCAATCCTCATCAAAGCCATCCATCTCCATAAAGAAGGCCAAGTTTATTTGATGATTTTTATCAAACTTAGTTATATGTACAATTTAAGATGCTTTACATGTTGCAACACAAAATACTTTATTGAGACCTTTATTTTCTAGGTCCATTGATTTGTAAAGTTCACCAGGCCTGTGTATGTGCATGCATGTGTGCATGGATCCTTAAACTTAACTTAAACAACTTTTTCTTCTGAACCATTCAACTGATTTTGATGAAACTTTGTAAATTGGTTTACAAGAAGTGCCATTTAAATATTGCAAAAATTCAACCTTGATTCAAGTGCAAGGTCACAATGACAGAATCTGATAAACCAAAAGACCTAGGATCCCCAAATTGCATATATGTAATCAGCATGTTAAGTTTTACAACTTTTGAGAATAGATTTGACCCTGGCTTAGTTCCAAGTCACATCGACTCTCTTTGTAAAATACTAAAATTGACATCTTTTCATAAACCAAAAAGCCTATAGACTTCATACTTTTTATATATAATCAGTGTGTAGTCTTCCACAAAATTTGCAAATAAATTTGACATTGACCTTGGTTGAATGGTCACAGTGATCTTGTACTTAAGAAATGTGATCTTAGGTGGAAATTCAAGACAACTACAGTAGTTTTTAAGTTATATCAAAATGTCTAAGATGGCTGTTTGTTAATACCATTTTATTTGTTAAATTGGTAAAAAAAAATTGATTTAGACACCACAACATGTCAAAAATAAGGGCACCGCCAAGCAATATATGGCAATCACTATTTCGTTGGAGATTAATCTGACAAATGGTGCATATTGAAATACACAGGATTGAAATACAATTTTTTTTTTTAATTAAAGGTGTTGTAAATAAAACCTTTATCCTGACATCAGGGAATTTGATTTCTTTCTTTATATTGTACTAAGAACTATAGTTTTACACTATGTGATATATTTTCTGATTTCGCTCTAATGTAGATTTTTAAATGCCTGGAGTTCAAGATTCATATTTTCAAATACTATATCTTATCTGTAATTTCGCCTTTATGCAGATATATATACATATATAAAGCAATGTCTCTTCTACACTAATTAATCTTAAATTTGTTATTATATTTACCGAAATACAAAATGTGCACAAAAAGTGTTTTGAAAATACGATTTGTCTTCAAATCAAGAAGAAAAGTACCTTGTATTATGTTCTATCTCTAATTTCACCCTTATTCAGACGACAATACCAAATTGCATTTAGAAGTCATTCCTTCTGAACATCTGCTAATATCAGTATCGTTCTGCACTTGCATTAATATTTATAAGTTTATCAGTATTAAACTTGAAGCTTTTTAGAAAGCTTACCCTGAGTTAAGAACCAATAAATTGAATTATTTCATCTTATCTGTAATGTCGCCCTAATGCAGGTATTTATAGGAAGATGTTTTTTACTGTTCCAGCATTGACATCAACATATCAACATTTAAATTTGTTATAATATATGTGAAGTAATCGAAATACAAAATTTGTTTTTAATTAAAGGTGTCGGAAATAAAACACATCAAGGAATTTGATTTCTTTCTTTCTATTGTACTAAGAACTATAGATTTGCGCTATGTGATATATTTTCTGATTTCGCTCTAATATAGATATTTAAATTCCTCGAGTTAACGATTCATATTTTTCAAATATTATATCTTCTCTGTAATTTCGCTTTTATGCAGATATATATACATATATAAAGCAATGTCTCTTCTACACTAATTAATCATAAATTTGTTATTATATTTACCGAAATACAAAATGTGTACAAAAATTGTTTTGAAAAGAGCTTTTGTCTTCAAATCAAACAGAAAAGTCCCTTGTATTATGTTCTATCTCCAATTTCACCCATATTCAGACGACAATACCAAATTGCATTTAGAAGTCATTCCTTCTGAACATTTGCTAATATCAGTATCGTTCTGCACTTGTATTAACATTTATAAGGTTTTCAATATTAAACTTGAAGCTTTTTTAAAATGCTTGTCCTGAGTTTAGAACCAATAAATTAAATTATTTCATCTTATCTTAATGTCGCCCTAATGCAGGTATTTATAGCAAGATTTTTGTTACTGTTCCAGCATTGACATCAACATATCAACATTTAAAGTTGTTTTTATATATATGTGATGTTATCGGAATACAAAATTTGTTTTTAATTAAAGGTGTCGGAAATAAAACCTTTATCCTGACATCAGTGAATTTTATTTCTTTCTTTATATTGTACTAAGAACTATAGTTTTGCACTATGTGATATATTTTCTGATTTCGCTCTAATATAGATATTTAAATGCCTCCAATTCACGATTCATATTTTTCAAATATTATATCTTCTCTGTAATTTCACCATGATGCAGATATATAAACATATATAAAGCGATGTCTCTTCTACACTAATTAATCATAAATTTGTTATTATATTTACCGAAATACAAAATGTGTACAAAAATTGTTTGAAAAGAGGTTTTGTCTTCAAATCAAACAGAAAAGTCCCTTGTATTATGTTCTATCTCCAATTTCACCTATATTCAGACGACAATACCAAATTGCATTTAGAAGTCATTCCTTCTGAACATCTGCTAATATCAGTATCGTTCTGCACTTGTATTAACATTTATAAGGTTTTCAATATTAAACTTGAAGCTTTTTTAGAATGCTTGTCCTGAGTTTAGAACCAATAAATTGAATTATTTCATCTTATCTGTAATGTCGCCCTAATGCAGGTATTTATAGCAAAATTTTTGTTACTGTTCCAGCATTGACATCAACATATCAACATTCAAAGTTGTTAATTTATATGTGATGTTATTGGAATACAAAATTTATTTTTAATTAAAGGTGTTGTAAATAAAACCTTTATCCTGACATCAGGGAATTTGATTTCTTTCTTTATATTGTACTAAGAACTATAGTTTTACACTATGTGATATATTTTCTGATTTCGCTCTAATGTAGATTTTTAAATGCCTGGAGTTCAAGATTCATATTTTCAAATACTATATCTTATCTGTAATTTCGCCTTTATGCAGATATATATACATATATAAAGCAATGTCTCTTCTACACTAATTAATCTTAAATTTGTTATTATATTTACCGAAATACAAAATGTGCACAAAAAGTGTTTTGAAAATACGATTTGTCTTCAAATCAAGAAGAAAAGTACCTTGTATTATGTTCTATCTCTAATTTCACCCTTATTCAGACGACAATACCAAATTGCATTTAGAGGTCATTCCTTCTGAACATCTGCTAATATCAGTATCGTTCTGCACTTGCATTAATATTTATAAGTTTTTCAGTATTAAACTTGAAGCTTTTTAAAATGCTTACCCTGAGTTAAGAACCAATAAATTGAATTATTTCATCTTGTCAGTAATGTCGCCCTAATGCAGGTATTTATAGGAAGATGTTTTTTACTGTTCCAGCATTGACATCAACATATCAACATTTAAATTTGTTATAATATATGTGAAGTAATCGAAATACAAAATTTGTTTTTAATTAAAGGTGTTGGAAATAAAACCTTTATCCTGACATCAGGGAATTTTATTTCTTTCTTTATATTGTACTAAGAACTATAGATTTGCGCTATGTGATATATTTTCTGATTTCGCTCTTATGTAGATATTTAAATGCCTCCAATTCACGATTCATATTTTTCAAATATTATATCTTCTCTGTAATTTCACCATGATGCAGATATATAAACATATATAAAGCGATGTCTCTTCTACACTAATTAATCATAAATTTGTTATTATATTTACCGAAATACAAAATGTGTACAAAAATTGTTTTGAAAAGAGGTTTTGTCTTCAAATCAAACAGAAAAGTCCCTTGTATTATGTTCTATCTCCAATTTCACCTATATTCAGACGACAATACCAAATTGCATTTAGAAGTCATTCCTTCTGAACATCTGCTAATATCAGTATCGTTCTGCACTTGTATTAACATTTATAAGGTTTTCAATATTAAACTTGAAGCTGTTTTAGAATGCTTGTCCTGAGTTTAGAACCAATAAATTGAATTATTTCATCTTATCTGTAATGTCGCCCTAATGCAGGTATTTATAGCAAAATTTTTGTTACTGTTCCAGCATTGACATCAACATATCAACATTCAAAGTTGTTAATTTATATGTGATGTTATTGGAATACAAAATTTATTTTTAATTAAAGGTGTTGTAAATAAAACCTTTATCCTGACATCAGGGAATTTGATTTCTTTCTTTATATTGTACTAAGAACTATAGTTTTACACTATGTGATATATTTTCTGATTTCGCTCTAATGTAGATTTTTAAATGCCTGGAGTTCAAGATTCATATTTTCAAATACTATATCTTATCTGTAATTTCGCCTTTATGCAGATATATATACATATATAAAGCAATGTCTCTTCTACACTAATTAATCTTAAATTTGTTATTATATTTACCGAAATACAAAATGTGCACAAAAAGTGTTTTGAAAATACGATTTGTCTTCAAATCAAGAAGAAAAGTACCTTGTATTATGTTCTATCTCTAATTTCACCCTTATTCAGACGACAATACCAAATTGCATTTAGAGGTCATTCCTTCTGAACATCTGCTAATATCAGTATCGTTCTGCACTTGCATTAATATTTATAAGTTTTTCAGTATTAAACTTGAAGCTTTTTAAAATGCTTACCCTGAGTTAAGAACCAATAAATTGAAATATTTCATCTTGTCAGTAATGTCGCCCTAATGCAGGTATTTATAGGAAGATGTTTTTTACTGTTCCAGCATTGACATCAACATATCAACATTTAAATTTGTTATAATATATGTGAAGTAATCGAAATACAAAATTTGTTTTTAATTAAAGGTGTCGGAAATAAAACCTTTATCCTGATATCAGGGAATTTTATTTCTTTCTTTATGTTGTACTAAGAACTATAGTTTTGCGCTATGTGATATATTTTCTGATTTCGCTCTTATGTAGATATTTAAATGCCTCCAATTCACGATTCATATTTTTCAAATGTTATATCTTCTCTGTAATTTCACCATGATGCAGATATATAAACATATATAAAGCGATGTCTCTTCTACACTAATTAATCATAAATTTGTTATTATATTTACCGAAATACAAAATGTGTACAAAAATTGTTTTGAAAAGAGGTTTTGTCTTCAAATCAAACAGAAAAGTCCCTTGTATTATGTTCTATCTCCAATTTCACCTATATTCAGACGACAATACCAAATTGCATTTAGAAGTCATTCCTTCTGAACATCTGCTAATATCAGTATCGTTCTGCACTTGTATTAACATTTATAAGGTTTTCAATATTAAACTTGAAGCTTTTTTAGAATGCTTGTCCTGAGTTTAGAACCAATAAATTGAATTATTTCATCTTATCTGTAATGTCGCCCTAATGCAGGTATTTATAGCAAAATTTTTGTTACTGTTCCAGCATTGACATCAACATATCAACATTCAAAGTTGTTAATTTATATGTGATGTTATTGGAATACAAAATTTATTTTTAATTAAAGGTGTTGTAAATAAAACCTTTATCCTGACATCAGGGAATTTGATTTCTTTCTTTATATTGTACTAAGAACTATAGTTTTACACTATGTGATATATTTTCTGATTTCGCTCTAATGTAGATTTTTAAATGCCTGGAGTTCAAGATTCATATTTTCAAATACTATATCTTATCTGTAATTTCGCCTTTATGCAGATATATATACATATATAAAGCAATGTCTCTTCTACACTAATTAATCTTAAATTTGTTATTATATTTACCGAAATACAAAATGTGCACAAAAAGTGTTTTGAAAATACGATTTGTCTTCAAATCAAGAAGAAAAGTACCTTGTATTATGTTCTATCTCTAATTTCACCCTTATTCAGACGACAATACCAAATTGCATTTAGAGGTCATTCCTTCTGAACATCTGCTAATATCAGTATCGTTCTGCACTTGCATTAATATTTATAAGTTTTTCAGTATTAAACTTGAAGCTTTTTAAAATGCTTACCCTGAGTTAAGAACCAATAAATTGAAATATTTCATCTTGTCAGTAATGTCGCCCTAATGCAGGTATTTATAGGAAGATGTTTTTTACTGTTCCAGCATTGACATCAACATATCAACATTTAAATTTGTTATAATATATGTGAAGTAATCGAAATACAAAATTTGTTTTTAATTAAAGGTGTTGGAAATAAAACCTTTATCCTGATATCAGGGAATTTTATTTCTTTCTTTATGTTGTACTAAGAACTATAGTTTTGCGCTATGTGATATATTTTCTGATTTCGCTCTTATGTAGATATTTAAATGCCTCCAATTCACGATTCATATTTTTCAAATGTTATATCTTCTCTGTAATTTCACCATGATGCAGATATATAAACATATATAAAGCGATGTCTCTTCTACACTAATTAATCATAAATTTGTTATTATATTTACCGAAATACAAAATGTGTACAAAAATTGTTTTGAAAAGAGGTTTTGTCTTCAAATCAAACAGAAAAGTCCCTTGTATTATGTTCTATCTCCAATTTCACCTATATTCAGACGACAATACCAAATTGCATTTAGAAGTCATTCCTTCTGAACATCTGCTAATATCAGTATCGTTCTGCACTTGTATTAACATTTATAAGGTTTTCAATATTAAACTTGAAGCTTTTTTAGAATGCTTGTCCTGAGTTTAGAACCAATAAATTGAATTATTTCATCTTATCTGTAATGTCGCCCTAATGCAGGTATTTATAGCAAAATTTTTGTTACTGTTCCAGCATTGACATCAACATATCAACATTCAAAGTTGTTAATTTATATGTGATGTTATTGGAATACAAAATTTATTTTTAATTAAAGGTGTTGTAAATAAAACCTTTATCCTGACATCAGGGAATTTGATTTCTTTCTTTATATTGTACTAAGAACTATAGTTTTACACTATGTGATATATTTTCTGATTTCGCTCTAATGTAGATTTTTAAATGCCTGGAGTTCAAGATTCATATTTTCAAATACTATATCTTATCTGTAATTTCGCCTTTATGCAGATATATATACATATATAAAGCAATGTCTCTTCTACACTAATTAATCTTAAATTTGTTATTATATTTACCGAAATACAAAATGTGCACAAAAAGTGTTTTGAAAATACGATTTGTCTTCAAATCAAGAAGAAAAGTACCTTGTATTATGTTCTATCTCTAATTTCACCCTTATTCAGACGACAATACCAAATTGCATTTAGAGGTCATTCCTTCTGAACATCTGCTAATATCAGTATCGTTCTGCACTTGCATTAATATTTATAAGTTTTTCAGTATTAAACTTGAAGCTTTTTAAAATGCTTACCCTGAGTTAAGAACCAATAAATTGAAATATTTCATCTTGTCAGTAATGTCGCCCTAATGCAGGTATTTATAGGAAGATGTTTTTTACTGTTCCAGCATTGACATCAACATATCAACATTTAAATTTGTTATAATATATGTGAAGTAATCGAAATACAAAATTTGTTTTTAATTAAAGGTGTCGGAAATAAAACCTTTATCCTGATATCAGGGAATTTTATTTCTTTCTTTATGTTGTACTAAGAACTATAGTTTTGCGCTATGTGATATATTTTCTGATTTCGCTCTTATGTAGATATTTAAATGCCTCCAATTCACGATTCATATTTTTCAAATGTTATATCTTCTCTGTAATTTCACCATGATGCAGATATATAAACATATATAAAGCGATGTCTCTTCTACACTAATTAATCATAAATTTGTTATTATATTTACCGAAATACAAAATGTGTACAAAAATTGTTTTGAAAAGAGGTTTTGTCTTCAAATCAAACAGAAAAGTCCCTTGTATTATGTTCTATCTCCAATTTCACCTATATTCAGACGACAATACCAAATTGCATTTAGAAGTCATTCCTTCTGAACATCTGCTAATATCAGTATCGTTCTGCACTTGTATTAACATTTATAAGGTTTTCAATATTAAACTTGAAGCTTTTTTAGAATGCTTGTCCTGAGTTTAGAACCAATAAATTGAATTATTTCATCTTATCTGTAATGTCGCCCTAATGCAGGTATTTATAGCAAAATTTTTGTTACTGTTCCAGCATTGACATCAACATATCAACATTCAAAGTTGTTAATTTATATGTGATGTTATTGGAATACAAAATTTATTTTTAATTAAAGGTGTTGTAAATAAAACCTTTATCCTGACATCAGGGAATTTGATTTCTTTCTTTATATTGTACTAAGAACTATAGTTTTACACTATGTGATATATTTTCTGATTTCGCTCTAATGTAGATTTTTAAATGCCTGGAGTTCAAGATTCATATTTTCAAATACTATATCTTATCTGTAATTTCGCCTTTATGCAGATATATATACATATATAAAGCAATGTCTCTTCTACACTAATTAATCTTAAATTTGTTATTATATTTACCGAAATACAAAATGTGCACAAAAAGTGTTTTGAAAATACGATTTGTCTTCAAATCAAGAAGAAAAGTACCTTGTATTATGTTCTATCTCTAATTTCACCCTTATTCAGACGACAATACCAAATTGCATTTAGAGGTCATTCCTTCTGAACATCTGCTAATATCAGTATCGTTCTGCACTTGCATTAATATTTATAAGTTTTTCAGTATTAAACTTGAAGCTTTTTAAAATGCTTACCCTGAGTTAAGAACCAATAAATTGAAATATTTCATCTTGTCAGTAATGTCGCCCTAATGCAGGTATTTATAGGAAGATGTTTTTTACTGTTCCAGCATTGACATCAACATATCAACATTTAAATTTGTTATAATATATGTGAAGTAATCGAAATACAAAATTTGTTTTTAATTAAAGGTGTTGGAAATAAAACCTTTATCCTGATATCAGGGAATTTTATTTCTTTCTTTATGTTGTACTAAGAACTATAGTTTTGCGCTATGTGATATATTTTCTGACTTCACTCTAATATAAATACTTAAATGACTCGAGTTCACGATTCATATTTTTCAATATTATATCTTTTCTGTAATTTCGCTTTTATGCAGATATATATACATATATAAAGCAATGTTTCTTCTACACTAATTAATCATAAATTTGTTATTATATTTACCAAAATACAAAATGTGTACAAAAATGTTTTGAAAAGAGCTTTTGTCTTCAAATCAAACAGAAAAGTCCCTTGTATTATGTTCTATCTCCAATTTCACCCATATTCAGACGAAAATACCAAATTGCATTTAGAAGTCATTCCTTCTGAACATCTGCTAATATCAGTATCGTTTCTGCACTTGTATTAACATTTATAAGGTTTTCAATATTAACTTGAAGCTTTTTTAGAATGCTTGTCCTGAGTTTAGAACCAATAAATTGAATTATTTCATCTTATCTGTAATGTCGCCCTAATGCACTTATTTATAGCAAAATTTTTGTTACTGTTCCAGCATTGACATCAACATATCAACATTCAAAGTTGTTATTATATATGTGATGTTATCGGAATACAAAATTTATTTTTAATTAAAGGTGTTGTAAATAAAACCTTTATCCTGACATCAGGGAATTTGATTTCTTTCTTTATATTGTACTAAGAACTATAGTTTTACACTATGTGATATATTTTCTGATTTCGCTCTAATGTAGATTTTTAAATGCCTGGAGTTCAAGATTCATATTTTCAAATACTATATCTTATCTGTAATTTCGCCTTTATGCAGATATATATACATATATAAAGGAATGTCTCTTCTACACTAATTAATCTTAAATTTGTTATTATATTTACCGAAATACAAAATGTGCACAAAAAGTGTTTTGAAAATACGATTTGTCTTCAAATCAAGAAGAAAAGTACCTTGGATTATGTTCTATCTCTAATTTCACCCTTATTCAGACGACAATACCAAATTGCATTTAGAAGTAATTCCTTCTGAACATCTGCTAATATCAGTATCGTTCTGCACTTGCATTAATATTTATAAGTTTTTCAGTATTAAACTTGAAGCTTTTTAAAATGCTTACCCTGAGTTAAGAACCAATAAATTGAATTCTTTCATCTTATCAGTAATGTCGCCCTAATGCAGGTATTTATAGGAAGATGTTTTTTACTGTTCCAGCATTGACATCAACATATGAACATTTAAATTTGTTATAATATATGTGAAGTAATCGAAATACAAAATTTGTTTTTAATTAAAGGTGTTGGAAATAAAACCTTTATCCTGACATCAGGGAATTTTATTTCTTTCTTTATATTGTACTAAGAACTATAGATTTGCGCTATGTGATATATTTTCTGATTTCGCTCTTATGTAGATATTTAAATGCCTCCAATTCACGATTCATATTTTTCAAATATTATATCTTCTCTGTAATTTCGCCATGATGCAGATATATAAACATATATAAAGCGATGTCTCTTCTACACTAATTAATCATAAATTTGTTATTATATTTACCGAAATACAAAATGTGTACAAAAATTGTTTTGAAAAGAGCTTTTGTCTTCAAATCAAACAGAAAAGTCCCTTGTATTATGTTCTATCTCCAATTTTACCCATATTCAGACGACAATACCAAATTGCATTTAGAAGTCATTCCTTCTGAACATCTGCTAATATCAGTATCGTTCTGCACTTGTATTAACATTTATAAGGTTTTCAATATTAAACTTGAAGCTTTTTTAGAATGCTTGTCCTGAGTTTAGAACCAATAAATTGAATTATTTCATCTTATCTGTAATGTCGCCCTTATGCAGGTATTTATAGCAAGATTTTTGTTACTGTTCCAGCATTGACATCAACATATCAACATTCAAAGTTGTTATTATATATGTGATGTTATCGGAATACAAAATTTATTTTTAATTAAAGGTGTTGTAAATAAAACCTTTATCCTGACATCAGGAAATTTGATTTCTTTCTTTACATTGTACTAAGAACTATAGTTTTACACTATGTGATATATTTTCTGATTTCGCTCATATGTAGATTTTTAAATGCCTGGAGTTCAAGATTCATATTTTCAAATACTATATCTTATCTGTAATTTCGCCTTTATGCAGATATATATATACATATATAAAGCAATGTCTCTTCTACACTAATTAATCTTATATTTGTTATTATATTTACCGAAATACAAAATGTGCACAAAAAGTGTTTTGAAAATACGATTTGTCTTCAAATCAAGAAGAAAAGTACCTTGTATTATGTTCTATCTCTAATTTCACCCTTATTCAGACGACAATACCAAATTGCATTTAGAAGTCATTCCTTCTGAACATCTGCTGATATCAGTATCGTTCTGCACTTGCATTAATATTTATAAGTTTTTCAGTATTAAACTTGAAGCTTTTTAGAATGCTTACCCTGAGTTAAGAACCAATAAATCGAATTATTTCATCTTATCTGTAATGTCGCCCTAATGCAGGTATTTATAGGAAGATGTTTTTTACTGTTCCAGCATTGACATCAACATACAACATTTAAATTTGTTATAATATATGTGAAGTTATCGAAATACAAAATTTGTTTTTAATTAAAGGTGTTGGAAATAAAACCTTTATCCTGACATCAGGGAATTTTATTTCTTTCTTTATATTGTACTAAGAACTATAGTTTTGCGCTATGTGAGATATTTTCTGATTTCGCTCTTATGTAGATATTTAAATGCCTCCAATTCACAATTCATATTTTTCAAATATTATATCTTCTCTGTAATTTCGCCATGATGCAGATATATAAACATATATAAAGCGATGTCTCTTCTACACTAATTAATCATAAATTTGTTATTATATTTACCAAAATACAAAATGTGTACTAAAATTGTTTTGAAAAGAGCTTTTGTCTTCAAATCAAACAGAAAAGTCCCTTGTATTATGTTCTATCTCCAATTTCACCCATATTCAGACGACAATACCAAATTGCATTTAGAAGTCATTCCTTCTGAACATCTGCTAATATCAGTATCGTTCTGCACTTGTATTAACATTTATAAGGTTTTCAATATTAAACTTGAAGCTTTTTTAGAATGCTTGTCCTGAGTTTAGAACCAATGAATTGAATTATTTCATCTTATCTGTAATGTCGCCCTAATGCAGGTTTTTATAGCAAGATTTTTGTTACTGTTCCAGCATTGACATAAACATATCAACATTCAAAGTTGTTATTATATATGTAATGTTATCGGAATACAAAATTTATTTTTAATTAAAGGTGTAAATAAAACCTTTATCCTGACATCAGGGAATTTGATTTCTTTCTTTATATTGTACTAAGAACTATAGTTTTGCACTATGTGATATATTTTCTGATTTCGCTCTAATGTAGATTTTTAAATGTCTGGAGTTCAAGATTCATATTTTTCAAATACTATATCTTATCTGTAATTTCGCCTTTATGCAGATATATATACATATATAAAGCAATGTCTCTTCAACACTAATTAATCTTAAATTTGTTATTATATTTACCGAAATACAAAATGTGCACAAAAAGTGTTTTGAAAATACGATTTGTCTTCAAATCAAACAGAAAAGTCCCTTGTATTATGTTCTATCTCCAATTTCACCCATATTCAGACGACAATACCAAATTGCATTTAGAAGTCATTCCTTCTGAACATCTGCTAATATCAGTATCGTTCTGCACTTGTATTAACATTTATAAGGTTTTCAATATTAAACTTGAAGCTTTTTTAGAATGCTTGTCCTGAGTTTAGAACCAATAAATTGAATTATTTCATCTTATCTGTAATGTCGCCCTTATGCAGGTATTTATAGCAAGATTTTTGTTACTGTTCCAGCATTGACATCAACATATCAACATTCAAAGTTGTTATTATATATGTGATGTTATCGGAATACAAAATTTATTTTTAATTAAAGGTGTTGTAAATAAAACCTTTATCCTGACATCAGGGAATTTGATTTCTTTCTTTATTGTACTAAGAACTAAAATTTTACACTATGTGATATATTTTCTGATTTCGCTCATATGTAGATTTTTAAATGCCTGGAGTTCAAGATTCATATTTTCAAATACTATCTTATCTGTAATTTCGCCTTTATGCAGATATATATACATATATAAAGCAATGTCTCTTCTACACTAATTAATCTTATATTTGTTATTATATTTACCGAAATACAAAATGTGCACAAAAAGTGTTTTGAAAATACGATTTGTCTTCAAATCAAGAAGAAAAGTACCTTGTATTATGTTCTATCTCTAATTTCACCCTTATTCAGACGACAATACCAAATTGCATTTAGAAGTCATTCCTTCTGAACATCTGCTAATATCAGTATCGTTCTGCACTTGCATTAATATTTATAAGTTTTTCAGTATTAAACTTGAAGCTTTTTGGAATGCTTACCCTGAGTTAAGAACCAATAAATCGAATTATTTCATCTTATCTGTAATGTCGCCCTAATGCAGGTATTTATAGGAAGACGTTTTTTACTGTTCCAGCATTGACATCAACATACAACATTTAAATTTGTTATAATATATGTGAAGTTATCGAAATACAAAATTTGTTTTTAATTAATTATGTTGGAAATAAAACCTTTATCCTGACATCAGGGAATTTTATTTCTTTCTTTATATTGTACTAAGAACTATAGTTTTGCGCTATGTGATATATTTTCTGATTTCGCTCTTATGTAGATATTTAAATGCCTCCAATTCACGATTCATATTTTTCAAATATTATATCTTCTCTGTAATTTCGCCATGATGCAAATATATAAACATATATAAAGCGATGTCTCTTCAACACTAATTAATCTTAAATTTGTTATTATATTTACCGAAATACAAAATGTGCACAAAAAGTGTTTTGAAAATACGATTTGTCTTCAAATCAAACAGAAAAGTCCCTTGTATTATGTTCTATCTCCAATTTCACCCATATTCAGACGACAATACCAAATTGCATTTAGAAGTCATTCCTTCTGAACATCTGCTAATATCAGTATCGTTCTGCACTTGTATTAACATTTATAAGGTTTTCAATATTAAATTTGAAGCTTTTTTAGAATGCTTGTCCTGAGTTTAGAACCAATAAATTGAATTATTTCATCTTATCTGTAATGTCGCCCTTATGCAGGTATTTATAGCAAGATTTTTGTTACTGTTCCAGCATTGACATCAACATATCAACATTCAAAGTTGTTATTATATATGTGATGTTATCGGAATACAAAATTTATTTTTAATTAAAGGTGTTGTAAATAAAACCTTTATCCTGACATCAGGGAATTTGATTTCTTTCTTTATATTGTACTAAGAACTAAAGTTTTACACTATGTGATATATTTTCTGATTTCGCTCATATGTAGATTTTTAAATGCCTGGAGTTCAAGATTCATATTTTCAAATACTATATCTTATCTGTAATTTCGCCTTTATGCAGATATATATACATATATAAAGCAATGTCTCTTCTACACTAATTAATCTTATATTTGTTATTATATTTACCGAAATACAAAATGTGCACAAAAAGTGTTTTGAAAATACGATTTGTCTTCAAATCAAGAAGAAAAGTACCTTGTATTATGTTCTATCTCTAATTTCACCCTTATTCAGACGACAATACCAAATTGCATTTAGAAGTCATTCCTTCTGAACATCTGCTAATATCAGTATCGTTCTGCACTTGCATTAATATTTATAAGTTTTTCAGTATTAAACTTGAAGCTTTTTGGAATGCTTACCCTGAGTTAAGAACCAATAAATCGAATTATTTCATCTTATCTGTAATGTCGCCCTAATGCAGGTATTTATAGGAAGATGTTTTTTACTGTTCCAGCATTGACATCAACATACAACATTTAAATTTGTTATAATATATGTGAAGTTATCGAAATACAAAATTTGTTTTTAATTAAAGGTGTTGGAAATAAAACCTTTATCCTGACATCAGGGAATTTTATTTCTTTCTTTATATTGTAC
The DNA here is from genome assembly GCA_021292105.1 of Anadara kagoshimensis. Classification (NCBI taxonomy): domain Eukaryota; kingdom Metazoa; phylum Mollusca; class Bivalvia; order Arcoida; family Arcidae; genus Anadara; species Anadara kagoshimensis. The sequence goes on from CM037861.1 coordinate 5,786,301, forward strand.
TAAGAACTATAGTTTTGCGCTATGTGAGATATTTTCTGATATCGCTCTTATGTAGATATTTAAATGCCTCCAATTCACGATTCATATTTTTCAAATATTATATCTTCTCTGTAATTTCGCCATGATGCAGATATATAAACATATATAAAGCGATGTCTCTTCTACACTAATTAATCATAAATTTGTTATTATATTTACCAAAATACAAAATGTGTACAAAAATTGTTTTGAAAAGAGCTTTTGTCTTCAAATCAAACAGAAAAGTCCCTTGTATTATGTTCTATCTCCAATTTCCTCATATTCAGACGACAATACCAAATTGCATTTAGAAGTCATTCCTTCTGAACATCTGCTAATATCAGTATCGTTCTGCACTTGTATTAACATTTATAAGGTTTTCAATATTAAACTTGAAGCTTTTTTAGAATGCTTGTCCTGAGTTTAGAACCAATGAATTGAATTATTTCATCTTATCTGTAATGTCGCCCTAATGCAGGTTTTTATAGCAAGATTTTTGTTACTGTTCCAGCATTGACATAAACATATCAACATTCAAAGTTGTTATTATATATGTAATGTTATCGGAATACAAAATTTATTTTTAATTAAAGGTGTAAATAAAACCTTTATCCTGACATCAGGGAATTTGATTTCTTTCTTTATATTGTACTAAGAACTATAGTTTTGCACTATGTGATATATTTTCTGATTTCGCTCTAATGTAGATTTTTAAATGTCTGGAGTTCAAGATTCATATTTTCAAATACTATATCTTATCTGTAATTTCGCCTTTATGCAGATATATATACATATATAAAGCAATGTCTCTTCAACACTAATTAATCTTAAATTTGTTATTATATTTACCGAAATACAAAATGTGCACAAAAAGTGTTTTGAAAATACGATTTGTGTTCAAATCAAGAAGAAAAGTACCTTGTATTATGTTCTATCTCTAATTTCACCCTTATTCAGACGACAATACCAAATTGCATTTAGAAGTCATTCCTTCTGAACATCTGCTAATATCAGTATCGTTCTGCACTTGCATTAATATTTATAAGTTTTTCAGTATTAAACTTGAAGCTTTTTAGAATGCTTACCCTGAGTTAAGAACCAATAAATCGAATTATTTCATCTTATCTGTAATGTCGCCCTAATGCAGGTATTTATAGGAAGATGTTTTTTACTGTTCCAGCATTGACATCAACATACAACATTTAAATTTGTTATAATATATGTGAAGTTATCGAAATACAAAATTTGTTTTTAATTAAAGGTGTTGGAAATAAAACCTTTATCCTGACATCAGGGAATTTTATTTCTTTCTTTATATTGTACTAAGAACTATAGTTTTGCGCTATGTGAGATATTTTCTGATTTCGCTCTTATGTAGATATTTAAATGCCTCCAATTCACGATTCATATTTTTCAAATATTATATCTTCTCTGTAATTTCGCCATGATGCAGATATATAAACATATATAAAGCGATGTCTCTTCTACACTAATTAATCATAAATTTGTTATTATATTTACCGAAATACAAAATGTGTACAAAAATTGTTTTGAAAAGAGCTTTTGTCTTCAAATCAAACAGAAAAGTCCCTTGTATTATGTTCTATCTCCAATTTCACCCATATTCAGACGACAATACCAAATTGCATTTAGAAGTCATTCCTTTGAACATCTGCTAATATCAGTATCGTTCTGCACTTGTATTAACATTTATAAGGTTTTCAATATTAAACTTGAAGCTTTTTTAGAATGCTTGTCCTGAGTTTAGAACCAATAAATTGAATTATTTCATCTTATCTGTAATGTCGCCCTAATGCAGTTATTTATAGCAAGATTTTTGTTACTGTTCCAGCATTGACAATCAACATATCAACATTTAAAGTTGTTATTATATATGTGATGTTATCGGAATACAAAATTTGTTTTTAATTAAAGGTGTTGTAAATAAAACCTTTATCCTGACATCAGGGAATTTTATTTCTTTCTTTATATTGTACTAAGAACTATAGTTTTACACTATGTGATATATTTTCTGATTTCGCTCTAATGTAGATTTTTAAATGCCTGGAGTTCAAGATTCATATTTTCAAATACTATATCTTATCTGTAATTTCGCCTTTATGTAGATATATATACATATATAAAGCAATTTCTCTTCTACACTAATTAATCTTAAATTTGTTATTATATTTACCGAAATACAAAATGTGCACAAAAAGATGTATATAATAACCCAACTTGATTGTAAAAAGAAAACATACGCTAAATACCGGTAATCCTTAATCGACTCTCTCTCTCTCTCTCTCTCTCTCTCCTTATTACATAATACGCAGTGTGAATTTTGTAAAAATATAGCAAACAGTTAGGTAGAGAGTGGCTTAGGGAGAGAGTTGCATTTAAAACAATTACAGATATGTCTTCATGATATACGTGTAAGGTTTTCCATACCATTTTCAAAAATACCCAGATTGTAAAATTCTAACCAGTAGAAGTTGAAAAAATCACGAAAATTTCATTCAGATATACTTCTCCTTAATGAAGTATACTAGCGGCCTCTCCCTAACCCATAATCCGTAAGTATATATATATATATATATATTATATATATATATATATATATATATTATATATACTGTTGTCAAATTAAAAAAAATAAAATTTAGAAAACAGTTTTATAGGGAAACATCCAAATTTTAAAACGTTACTGGGATCGGAACCTAAGTACAAGTAAAATCACAATATTTAAATAATTTAATTACTGAGAATAAATCACATAAACATGCTGAAATTTACAGTTCATGTAAAATGTCTATTATAGCTTCTAAACTTATTGCGCAAATAATAAAATCTGCCGTCACAGTGACAGAAAATATTTGATTTCACCGGAACTTGTTTAAATCCATGTAACTTTGTTTTAAAAAAATACCCGTTGTTTTCATAAACCCAACAAAAAAAATTAATAACATTTAGTTTTACTAATAATAACATGATCAGTTGGATCGATTTTCCAGGCTAGGGGGTAAAGTCTCTTGTTATATATGGACTGCACGTGGGTTTATAAATGATAGCATACTGTTTGACTAATTAAAAATACTTATCAAAAAGAAAACAGTAAGGTATTTTGTTTTAAATTGTTTAAACAGGTTTCAGAATATTTAATCTTTACCAGATATAACCCTTTATATGGATAACTTTTGTTCCTTCATTTTAAATAGTCAATGTCAATAAAAAACAAACATACTAATCCATGTCCGAATCACAATCCAGAAGCAAAGTAAAAACTTTGGAACGAAAAAGTGAGGTTAGACATGAGAACTTCCTCCAGAGAAGTGAGACCGGGTGCTGCGAGAGAGAGTAAGCATCTCATTTTTTGATAGCTACACCCGCCACGTGTGTAATCAAAATTGTGTGAAAGGAACATGGAACTATGGGGCGTCAAATATATCCAGGGCAATCCTGGACATAGAGACATCAAATTTATCAACAATACTGTGATAACGATCATAAACTTTCTGAGGACCTTGATAAGCCTGGATTTTTAATATCCCTGACTTAACAATTTATTTGCAATCAGCCTGCTTCGCTGCACAAAGTCCCGTAGTGGGAACAAGATGTTTATGAATAACTTAAAAACAATAGATTTTATGAATAACCGAATTCACGTGTCTAACCTAACTTGTCAGTTCCAAAGTTTTTACTTTGCTTCTGGATTGTGATTCGGACATGGATTAGTATGTTTATTTTTGATTAATAATAAAAAGTATGTGTTTGCAACCTACATTATTATGTATTGGTCTTATTGACATTATTATTGCACTTTTTCTGGTGTTCGCCTTTGTGTCTTATATAGAGTATAATTAAATGATGTCAGATTTTCTGGCTCTAATGCAAACTTAGTCTTCTTCTGGCAATGATCATTAAACCTGTGTTAAAATGGAAGCAAAAGGCGGGTCGTTTCGGGTATGATTTATCACACGTAGTGTTTGGAAAACAATTATGGAACATTAAATAATTTTATGATGTTGAAATGAGAAAATAGAGGGACCAAAATGTGAATGATAAAGCATAGCTTATTTTTTTAAATTTAAAAATTTAAGTAGCAGATATTTTTATGAACAATGTTGATTTGAAAATACTATATATTACCTGCTGGGTTAACGATATTCTCGGGGATGTTTAGTCCAGCAGAAGAGACATCATCCCAGCGGTTGTAATGATTAAATCTGTTTTAATATTTCAGCATCGCATAGCCGTTTTGGAATAAAATTTTTCTTCAAACAAAAAATCAATGCAGCTTATATCTGTACACGATTCCACTGTAAACAACATTGTTTCTTAGAATCTTTTTTACAGATTATATACGTTTTAAAGGTACATGATGTTTTTAAACAAATATATTGCCAGAAATAGCAGTATTACTGCTATACCTATGCTATATAGCACATTTTGAAATATTCTCACGAAAGTCATGCCAAACTGCATTACTGTTAGCAGTATAAGATGAATATCTTTTCAACATCTTGTAAACAATTTTGGTTTCACAACTACTGATAAGGAATTGTATTCTAAAACGGCCATCTAGTGCAGTAAAATTAAAACTGGTATAATATATAACTGAAAATAAACAAAATCGAATAACTATTTTATCTGGAGGACGAGTAGTGTTAACATCAAGGTTAGACAAATAGTTACTACTTTGATTCAAGTTCACATATTGCTTATGGTAAATTTGTTTTATGGTTTATACGCTATGGTAAAGTTTTCCCCACTGACTTCAAACAACAGCTGCTTACAAAAAATTAATTGTTGACACAGGAAACACGTGAAACGTTTAATGGGGTGAATGGATAATTAAGGCTTAGAGATTGAATATTTGGAACTTAAAATGATATAAATTTAGGAATTTTAGTATTGTACAATATTGGAAGCGCGTGGCCTAGTGGTTAAGGCGTTGGACTGATGATGCGAAGGTCGTGGGTTCGATCCCTGGACCGGTCGATGTGTTGTGTCCTTGAGCAAGACACTTAATTTCACGTTGTTCCAGTTCACTTAGCTGAAAAATAAATGAGTACCAGCAAAAATGCTGGGGGTTAACCCTGCGATGGACCGGCCTCCCATTTCAGGGGAGAGTCTTTTACTCTCAGTCGCTTAACGCCACCGAAACCGGGATAAATTCCGGCCTGATGGGCCTAATGGCTCGGGACAGATTTTAACTTTTTTTAATATAAATTATATTTAGACTTATACCTGAATTATGACGCACAAGAAAGGCTACATTTGAAACTTTATGACAAACGTGATGACTTCAATTTTTCTATTGTCAACTTTCCTTTTTATGCAGCAATATACCTGCTTCTCCTGCTTATGGTGTATTTGTTTCCCAATTAATACGCTATGGTAGAGCTTGTTCCCACTACGGGGACTTTCTACAACGAAGTAGGCTGCTTGCAAATAAATTGTTGACTCAGGGATATTGCAAGCCTAGGCTTAGCAAGGCCCTCAAACAGTTTTATGGCCGTCATCACAGTATTGTTGATAAGTTTGATGTCTCTGTTTGCAGGATTGCCCTGGATATATTTGACGTCTCATAGTTCCATGTTCCTTTCACACAACTTTGATTACACACGTGACGGGTGTAGCTAGCTAAAAAGGGGGTGCTTACACTTCCGGAGCACCCGGCCTCACTTCCCTGGTGGAAGTTCACGTGTCTAACCTAATTTGTCAGTTCCAAAGTTTTAACTTTGCTTCTGGATTGTGATTCGGAAATGGATTAGTATGTTTGTTTTTGATTTCAACATGTAAAATCCCTAACTACGTAACCACTAACGAACTATAAAAGTATGGTTGTATGCGATATTTAGATTTAGTAATGCTATCCTTCAAGTAAGTCATACAAATGTGACAACTTCAACTAAAATGACATCTAACAAAGTATCAGTAACACAGTTTATTTCCTCTAATAAATAACAATGGATAATGTTTGTTTTAGATGCATACTTCGGCATTCTGTGTTTTCTGTGTTTTCAGTCCTTCTGTCAGTATTTTAACGAATGTCAGGGAGCATGTTTATCAGTATCAGAACCATCATTAAACCAAAATACCCAAAGTAGCAGTGGTGTTTGTGCGCCTGCAAATAAAAAGGAAATACAGTTAATTACACAATTTGTCTTTTAATAGAAACTACAAAAACTAGAATTGTTTCTGGACCCAAATACTCCTAATCAATTTTAATAAAATTTGACTATGTGACCTTGCCCTGGGAGCCATATACGGTGAAATCTGCCTTAGCGGTCACCTGGAATTAATGGTCACCTGCCCATAGCGTCCAGTTTGCAACCCCCCAAATTAATTTTACTATATATTTCACCTGAAATACGCCCAATCAAAAGATAGTCCAACAACCAAATCCTAAAATAAACATGTTAAATGCCAAAGATACTTCGATTATGCACTATATTAAGTCAATTTCCAAATATATACTGTATATTATGATTAATATGGTTGGCGTGATTCTTGTTTCAAGAGTACGTGAAAAATGGCGAATTTAGAAATGAAATCAGTGTTCTTAGTTATTATAATGTTTATTTAGTCAAGTTTTGTTGTTAATTGTTTCGTGTTCTTTATTGCTTCCATGTCATTGGTTTCATTGCCTCCACTACATCAATGAAATAAAATTGTTCCCTTGTATACAATAGATTTTGCACTGTTTTCGACATTCGATCATATTAGATATAATGTGCTGCAAACATTTGTGAGAATTTTGAATGATTTGCCTATGGAAATTATCTCTTTTCCAACCGTCTGTTATTTAACTTTAGTCGTGGGAACAATATACTCACTATTGTTCTTACTATGAATTTGTGCGTAAAATATAATACATTGAAAAATTAATATCCGCATTTATTTATTTATAATAAAATTAAAGATTCTTTTACTTATATCGAGACGGGTAGTTCGGGGAAGGTTAAGGTAACCGGGTTGTTCAGAGATAACCACAGACATTCGGCAAGCTAACTGATACACTTTCTCATAAGATGATAGTGGGGTAGACATTATACATGACTTAATTAGTAATTGGTTTCTTGATTAAATTTACAAAAAATGCAACCATTCAAAAGAAAATAATCGACGTGAAAGTCATGTGAATGAGTGGTTGAAAAATTAGAAAAAAGTGATTTTAAACATCTGGTGTAGCTCTACTTCAAATAATTATCTTATGTACAAAGTAGTGCAAAATACATTGTCAATTTGATTAACTATATATATTATTTGTTAATTGGCTCTTCTGTGTACCAGAATAATTTTTCCTACCTTGGAATCTGATACAGATGGTTTTACGTTTGATTGTGTCGAGTTACTTTCCGTTGACTGTATTGTTGAAATCCTTGAGGTAATGCTAGTATTTTGCGTCAACAATGCTGTCGTCACCCCGGGACGTGAACTCTATGAATTATAAATCAAAATGTTCAGTTATAAATGAAAAAACAAAACAAATATTTAATGCTATCCTTTAGTTTTCCATCGAATATATAATCAAAAACAAACATACTAATCCATGTTCGAATCACAATCCAGAAGCATAGTAAAAACTTTGGAACTTAAAAAACAGTTTAGACATGTGGACTTTCACCAGAGAAATGTCCCAATTAATACGCTATGGTAGAGTTTGTTCCCACTACGGGGACTTTCTACAACGAAGTAGGCTGCTTGCAAATAAATTGTTGACTCAGGGATATTGCAAGCCTAGGCTTATCAAGGCCCTCAAAAAGTTTTATGGCCGTCATCACAGTAGTGTTGAAAAGTTTGATGTCTCTGTTTCCAGGATTGCCCTGGATACATTTGACGTCTCATAGTTCCATGTTCCTTTCACACAAATTTGATTTAACACGTGGCGGTTGTAGCTAGCTATACAAGACGTTCTTACCCTTCCGGAGCACCCGGCCTCACTTCCGTGGTGGAAGTTCACGTATCTAACCTAACTTGTCAGTTCCAAATTTTTACTTTGCTTCTGGATTGTGCTTCGGACATGGATTAGTATGTTTGTTTTTGATTAAATATTTTTTTATTTTTAAACAGTACAAATTATTAATAGAAAGCCTGAAACGTCTTCCGCTATAACAAGATTTCTTGCTAGTACTATGGTCATTATATTAGCAGTTAATATTTGTGTCCTTCGAATTATCTTTCAGAGCATTATTGAAATGCCGTTCTTTGCTAGTTCTGACTATAGCTACTTTTACAACGATTTACGGAAAAAATACAATACAAAACTCAACACTGAAAAGTTTCGTATATTTGTAACTACGGTGATAATTTAACATCATGTAGCGTTAGTTGAGACCAAATCATTTATTTATCATTATTATCTTTATCTTATTGTCATTCAATAAAGCCACTGCCAGTGTATGCATTTAATAGTAAAATGTTCTGCAAATATCTATCGTAATTCAATATGTTAAAGCATATATTCATCGAATATACCGAGCAATGAGACAGGTATGTAAAGGTCCAGCCGAAAGTTTGGAAGCACCTTTACACTTGGTTTATAATATTTATATTCAACCGTTTGTAAACTGTAAAAACATCTCATGTTTTAATTACTTTGTAATATGAGAAAACATGTTATTTTAATAGGTGACAAGTTGAAGCTCAGTTATAAGTTAATTTATGACAGAATAGTAAAAAGTTTCAGTTGCACCGTTGGATTAATCAAAATACCCAATCTCCTCTAGATGTTAGTTATCATAAACAAATATACTAAACCACATTCATTATTACTAAAACTTTTATAGAGATAGTGGCTACATTATACAAAAAGTTTCATGTTTTCCAGTGACATTATTTTATTATGAAGTGACCTAATATAAAATGTCAGTGTCTGCTCAAAATTCCATTTTAAAAAGTCTGCACAATCCGTACAATTTTCTTTTTATCCTTGAAAAGAACGATCGATAGCTAGTAATGTGCATTAGATCACAAATTACCTGATCCAATTATAATGATAAAAGAAAGTGGTATTGGGCACCTGTCAACCTTGATCGTGTGACAAAGTGATCAATTCCACTTTCTTTAATCATTATAATTTGTCCAGGTAATTTGTGATGTAGAAGCTATTAAAGAATCCGTTTAAGGATAAAATAAAATGCTGGCATATAACTTGCATCAGGGAAGTGCGACCAAGTGCTCCAGTTTCGCTAGTTTAACCCGCAACGAATTTTATCAGAATTAGGAATAAGAGGAACATGGAACAATGTGACAACAAATATATCTCGGATTGAAAGCAAAAATGAAACATAAGGTAACACTTAGACACCCATACTCTAATAAATATAGGTGTTGCTTAAAAACATGAACTTCCATCAGGGAGGTTTGGCCGATTTCCCAGGAAGGGTAAGAACCTCCTGTTAAGCTAGCTACACCCGTCACGTGTGTAAACAAAATTGAGTGAAAGGAACTATGGGACGTCAAGAATATTTCGGTCAATCCTGGACACAATGACTTTAAACTTATCAACAATACTGTGGTAACGGACATAAAACGTTTTGAGGGTCCTGATAACCCTGGGCTTGCAATATCCCTGCCTCAACAATTTATTTGCGAGCAGCTTGCTTCGTTGTACAAAGTCCTGTAGTGGAAACTAGCTTAACAAAAGCGTATTTATTGTGAAACAAATACACCCTAAGCAGGAGAAGCAGGTGTATTGCTGCAAAGAAAAGGAAAGTTGACAATAGAAAAATTGAAGTCATCAAGTTTATCATAAAATTTCAAATGTAGCTTTTCGTGGGCGTCATAATTGATGTACTAGTCTAAATATGAAGCAGAACTTGAGGAATAAGTCGTATCTTTTATTTCAAGTTCACTAGGAAAGATGGCATTTACATATCCTCAAAATTTCAAATTGTTAAGAGACATTAATATTATACATAATGTTACATCACAGACATACCGTACAGATAGTGTCTCTGTTCGTCTGGCATGTACACCCATTATTCATTGCTTCACTACAGTTTTTACCACAAAATCCCGGTGAACATCCCACGCTTACTTTAATGGTAAATCTAAAAAGGAAAATGAAATAAGTTACATTTTCAGTAAACCATTTTCAGTACAAATCTTGCATGGTAACAAATTATCGGTAAAAAAATGAAAAGTCTCACTCCACGCGGCAAATATTTGTCCACGGAGTAAAAAACTTTATTAACCAATTACCAAAATGACCGAATTTATTTAGCTAGAAATGACAACATTGAAGAAACAGGGTTTAAAATCAATAGACTGTGATTACAATCTTGGAATTGGTTTTTGCTATGCAGGATTATTAATAGGTCACTCGGCGTTGTTCAAGTGCATAAATACATGCGAGTATAACCATTCAGTGTTTGATTCTAATTGTAATTAGTTCTGAAAATTTAGAGTGGTCAATTTGAGAATAAGTGTAAAATTTATTATTGAAAAGTCATATATAATTTTCTATGTTTTGAATGATAAATTCAAAAAGAAGGTACTAGTATATGACATTGATAACTAAAATGACATATATAGCTGTCCATCAATACAAAATTACTTTACTTATATGTATATCAATATAGCAGTTATAATGATCAATAATTAACATGTATGTTAATGAGCATTTAAAACACACTACAACATCTATGGCAATACTGAAATAAATTCTTGTATAAAAACAATATCTACTAACATTTCAAAAATTTAATGATTTTCAAAAATATGTTAAAACGGTTCCTTATACTTTTTCTAAGTTGTCTGATACAAAGGTATGCTTTAAAAATAAGTGCATGTTTAGCTAAAATAATTTGAGGCTGAGGATTTAGGTGCAGACATATTCTAATAATGCTGCTTCACGGGGAAAATAACGTTCACGAATCACGAATGGTAATGTGTGATCTCGACCCTGCAAATTGGATAATATGGGTGTCACTTGTTCACGAAAATAACATGTCAGTAACATTAATGTAGTACTATAATTATAATGTTGAAGCAAGAGGAAAACCAAAAAGAAAACATTTATTTGGAAGGGATAAAAAAGCTGTAATATTGCTAGAACAAGGATGTAGATGGGTCATTACAAAACATGAATTATACAAGGTGACTCTATTTTCAAGAACAAATGGTTTTAAAAAATATTTTACAATGATACTCACGATGGTGTGCCAATCGGTTTGGGTTGTACTGTTATAGAAAGACTGGATAACGAACTATTACCAAACTTGTATATGTCAAAGGGTTGAAGTATGCCTAGGCCGGATTCAGTATCTTTTCGAAACATAAAAAGTAGTGCTTTATATTCCTACAAATCGTAAATGTATAAAATACTTTCTAAGATTGAATTTTTAACATATAATGTTTACCCTTATGGGCACCCCTCGTTAAAGTTCACGTGTATATCCTAATTTAGTTTTTCCTTTGCATGGGAAATGTGATTTAGACATGGATTAGTGTATTACTTTTAATATAGTTGCATACATAATATGTAGAAGTTAAGATAAAAATGCCGTACACATTGTAAAAATAAAAATATTAAATACTAAAAGGAGTTTTAGCCTTTTGGGACTTTTCAAGGTATGACCTTACAAAATGTTTATAAAAATTTAGAAAAAGTAAATTGTGAGGCTGTTAAAGAACAAAAAGGAGAAACTACCTTCTGTTTTGTTTACTTAGTATGCAATGTCTGAAAATACCAACCATTTTTTATTAGAATTAGCGTCAGCTTGGTCTATATAGTTCTGAACAATTGTAGAATTTGGATTTTTATTATATTTAGTTGTATATAACAGTCACATAAAATCTCACCTTTACAGCAAACATACATAACATTATAAACATAGATATACACATATTTGAATCTTTGAAACTTTTTTGTGGTTGTTTGGGAACTTTGTGCGGTCAACTCGTATGAACATGATACAAGTTATATATTTCCATCGAAACCAAAATATTGAATTGACATAAAGTATAATAAAAACTTGAAAGATACAAGTTGATAGCCCGTAGTATTGAGATTGTTTCATCTGTTGATATGACTTTCTTTGAGAAAATATTTATACGCCTACTTTTTTAATAAACGGAGCCTTTTATAGGTTTATTACAGTCATCTTGCTGGTTTCGATATAACTAAGATTTGCCAATGTGTTAATATTGCAATTTTGACAGGTTACCGGAGAAATTCGCCTCGGTTTCAAATGAATTTCTCAGGGTAACAATATGGACTGTTACCCTATGAGAAATGTAATATTTATTTTTATACCGATTGTTGGTTCGGCTGTCGTTTGAGCAACTAATAATTTATTATCGAGACGCTTGTAACATTAATTTCACACTACTTCAGAAAAGCGTTGTAGTGCTTCAGAAGACTAATGCGTTCGAACCGCATGTGCAATATTTCTACTCCAAGCGGGACAATATACGTCCGTCACTATCAATGATGTGAGCCAAAAGTATAAGTAAAAAAAATTCAAGGGACAAATCATTTATCTGCTAATTTCATGCAAAAACTCTGCGGAAATATGTTTTTCGTCTGGTTTCTTATATGGACTTTGGACTTTAACACAAACATTCACACCTCACACCTGATTGGAAATCCCCGTACCTCGGACAGAAAAATCTCACGCGTACACAATTGCTAGATTTTTTTGTCTTGTCCACTTTATTTGGTACTGCCTCACGCGACAATTGACGAATTAGGATGACGTACCCGATCACTGTACTTGACCTCGTCAAAACAAAAAGTATCTTTATTTATTTTTCAAAGTATGTGTTTTATTTTATTTTATATTCCAAATGTTTTATTGTCAGAACTGTCTTATATTTGCATTGATTTCAAATCATTGACATCTTTTAATTTTAAGGTATTATCAATGGGATTATTTTCAAAGGGCGGATTTGTTCAATGCATAAAGTGTCCAAAGGAATGCAAGAGGCCCCAAGGAAGGTACGTGTTTTGTTTGGTACTTATCATAGTAATAAAGGTTTTAATGATACGAGAAATAGAATCTGTCAACTGTTTGTGAGCGGTACCGGTTGATCTCAGTCTCGAGTGATGTGATGTGACATATCCCATCACCCTCGACTGAGAACATAATCTATTAGTCTTGTAACAAGTTGACTAAGTATTGGATCAATCGGACAAATGGTTTGTATTTAAATGCATGGGAACTGGATTTCTATGTATAGTAGCTGTGACTTTGACCTTTTACCCAGTAACCTGATTTGTAATTCTAAGCATTGTCTTGTCACAGGAAATAAATTGACCAAATTTTATATCAATCTTTAAATGCAGGAAACTGCATTTCTATTTATTGTAACTATCATTTTGACAAAGTTTGAGATTGATCGGACAAAAGGGCATCATTAAAAGCACAGAAACTGAATTCATATTTATAGTAACTGTGACTTTGAACTTTGATATGTGGTCCTAAATTGCATGCCATGCGTTGTTTTGTTACAAGGAATAAGTTTGAGAACCATCGGGCAAAAAGTGCGTCTTTAAATGCTCAGAAACCAAGTTGTTAACAGACAGCCGTACAGACGCCCATCCGGACCTTGCGCCATAATACACTATGACCCGTCAATATTGATGGTGTATAAAAACAGGGTTTTGAGTTTAACAGCACATGCACACTTATCATCTATGAATTGATTGGAGATGTTTATCTAGACAGCCATGATAGAGTCTTCAATATGGCACAAGTTACTGCTCTCCCCCACAGAGACACGACACCCTATATTACTTAGTGGTATTATAAAGGATATAATAAATTGTAAACCTGTTAGAACATAACAGAGTAACTTCCTTATGTTTTGTTTACAAATTATTCAATGTCAATAGTTGCAAATCATTTTTGGTAAGGATTTTCTTCAAGATGATCTATATAGCCCTTGATAATTGTAAAAGTTTGCCTTTCTTGTCAGAATAACATGGGCAAAATATTAGGTTTTTGATAAATTGGCTACAGGTGTAAATGATATATCTTAACCATGTGCACAGCAAAACATGCTGAATCGTACTTAAAATGATCATGGTATTACTGGTAATAACTTTTCCTCGTATTAATATAATGATCCTAATATAACAGGACTTTGATTAAAAAAATGTAATCATGCCTTATATAAATCACTTCAGGTGACACTGACTTACCTTTTCTTTTGTCGTTTCGATAGTACACCCTGTGTGGTTAGCTGTAGCTGTATAAGGACATCTAGTATTGAAAAATGGACAATCACGGTCACAGTTTTGTGCTAGAGGCAGCCAAGTTTCAATATCTCTAAAACACTGTGGACGAAACACCCGATAATTATTTCTGAAAAAGAAAATCAATATGAAGTTAGCTGCAACAAAATGAAAACAATAAGAAAGCAAATCATACATAGTTTGAATATTTGAGGTATACTGAATGTTTTAATAATGATATCTAAAAATCCATAAAAATTGAGTTACAACAGTGTCTCACTAGACAATCCATATGTGACATATGTGTACCTCAAACCAATCCAAGGTACCATAGTGTACATCTAAGCAATCAAATTTTATGCGGCGTCTCGAATAGATCATATTTCAAAAAATATTTCAATTTCCTCATTCGAATTTTCATGTGACGAAGATTTGCTGCACGAATATGTTTCGTATAAAGTAACTTTTTGTCGAAAACAACAAGAGCAACCTATAAAGACATCAAAAAACGAACAAAGTATGATAACAAGACAAATGATAAAAATGATATAAGACAAGATATAAACTGTCATTCGATTGATACTTGTTGTATTGTTAAATGGTATGCAGAGGTGTCGTGAAAAATTGAAGCATATCCTCTCTCTCTCTCTCTCTCTCTCTCTCTCTCTATATATATATATATATATATATATATATATATATATATATATATATATATATATATATACAATACGTACGCAAGGTTGGTTGGAACAATGAACAACATTCCATTATTACTGCATGTCATGTTTTGTATTAAAAAGTGAAAGTAAAGTTAACAGACGTTATCTACAATGTAACAAATTAAAAATAAATAAATAATCATTTTACAAATACAAAATATAAACGAGTCAGTATCGACATGCAATACCTAGACCCCTAACGTTGATAAACATTCTGGGCGATGCTCGAATCTGAAGTGTTGCCTGGACAAAACGTGTCATTAATTTACCGATATGCAAAATTTAATAAAAATTGCCAAATTAAACAATCACTAACTCTAAAAAATAGAAAAAATCCTAAACAGTCACATACACATCTTCGGTAGCTGTAGATAAAAATAACATTCCTAGAAATCTTTAGGAGCAATTGCCGGACAAAACATGCATTACCCATGCACAACTTTCTAAGTTAAACAACCAGTAGTTCCTGAAACATAAAAAATGATAATAATAAAACCCTCATCACTTCCACATCTGATATCTTTGATATCTGTAGATATTTTCTGCAAAATAATAATTTTATTGCTAAAAATATGTAATAGAGTTGCAGGGGTTACACATGTTGCTACAAGTGTGACGGGGGAAAAAATAGAGTTCAAACATTTAGTCTTCTCAGGTTAGGAACCATTTAATTAGCTCTTCTGTGTACCAGAATAATTGTTCCTACCTTGGAATTTGATACAGATGGTTTTACGTTTGATTGTGTCGAGTTACTTTCCATAACACTACTTTCCGTTGACTGTATTGTTGAAATCCTCGAGGTAATGCTAGTATTTTGCGTCAACAATGCTGTCGTCACCCTGGGACTTGAACTCTATTAATCATAAATCAAAATGTTCAGTGATAAATTAAAAAAACAAAACAAATATTTAATACTATCCTTTAGTTTTCCATCGAATATATAATCAAAAACAAACATACTAATCCATGTTCGAATCACAATCCAGAAGCATAGTAAAAACTTTGGAACTTAAAAATCAGGTTAGACATGTGGACTTTCACCAGAGAAATTTCCCAATTAATACGCTATGGTAGAGTTTGTTCCCACTACGGGGACTTTCTACAACGAATTAGGCTGCTTGCAAATAAATTGTTGACTCAGGGATATTGCAAGCCTAGGCTTATCAAGGCCCTCAAAAAGTTTTATGGCCGTCATCACAGTAGTGTTGAAAAGTTTAATGTGTCTGTTTCCAGGATTGCCCTGGATATATTTGACGTCTCATAGTTCCATGTTCCTTTCACACAATTTTGATAACACACGTGGCGGGTGAAGCTAGCTAAACAGGAAGTGCTTACCCTTCCGGAGCACCCGGCCTCACTTCCGTGGTGGAAGTTAACGTGTCTAACCTAACTTGTCAGTTCCAAAGTTTTTACTTTGCTTCTGGATTGTGATTTGGACATAGATTAGTATGTTTGTTTTTGATTAAATATTTTATTTTATTTTCAAACAGTACAAATTATTAATAGAAAGCCTGAAACGTCTCCCGCTATAACAAGGTTCCCTGCTAGTACTATGGTCATTATACTAACAGTTAATATTTGTGTCCTTCGAATTATCTTTCAGAGCATCATTGAAATGCCGTTCTTTACTAGATCTGACTATAGCTACTTTTACAACGATTTACTGAAAAAATACAATACGAAACTCAACACTGAAAAGTTTCCTATATTTGTAACTACGGTGATAATTTAACATCATGTAGCGTTAGTTGAGACCAAATCATTTATTTATCATTATTATCTTGATCTCATTGTCATTCAATAAAGCCACTACCAGTGTATGCATTTAATAGTAAAATGTTCTGCAAATATCTACCGTAATTCAATATGTTAAAGCATCTATTCATCGAATATACTGAGCAATGAGACATGTATGTAAAGGTCCAGCCGAAAGTTTGGAAGCACCTTTACACTTGGTTTATAATATTTATATTCAACCGTTTGTAAACTGTAAAAACATCTCTTGTTTTAATTACTTTGTAATATGAGAAAACATGTTATTTTAATAAGTGACAAGTTGAAGCTCAGTTATAAGTTAATTTATAACAAAATAGTAAAAAGTTTCAGCTGCACCGTTGGATTAATCAAAATACCCAATCTCCTCTAGATGTTAGTTATCATAAACAAATATACTAAACCACATTCATTATTACTAAAACTTTTATAGAGATAGTGGCTACATTATACAAAACGTTTCATTTTTTTCCAGTGACATTATTTTATTATGAAGTGACCTAATATACAATGTCAGTGTCTGCTCAAAATTCCATTTTAAAAATTCTTGAAAAGAATAATCGATAGCTAGTAATGTGCATTAGATCACAAATTACCTGATCCAATTATAATGATAAAAAAAGTGGTATTGGGCACCTGTCAACCTTGATCAAGTGAGAAAGTGATCAATTCCACTTTGTTTAATCATTATAATTTGTCCAGGTAATTTGTGTACAAGCTATTAATCATTCCGTTTAAGGATAAAATAAAATGCTGGCATATAACTTGCATCAGGGAAGTGCGACCAAGTGCTCCAGTTTAGCTAGTTTCACCCGCAACGAATTTGATCAGAATTAGGAATAAAAGGAACATGGACCAATGCGACAAGAAATATATCCCGGGTTAAAAGCAAAATACAAACATAAGGTAACACTTAGACACCCATTTCTAATAAATATAGGTATTGCTTAAAAACATGAACTTCCATCAGGGAGGTTTGGCCGATTGCCCAGGAAGGATAAGAACCTCCTGTTAAGCTAGCTACACCCGTCACGTGTGTAAACAAAATTGAGTGAAAGAACTATGGGACATCAAGAATATTTCGGTCAATCCTGGACACAATGATTTTAAACTTATCAACAATACTGTGGTAACGGACATAAAACGTTTTGAGGGTCCTGATAAGCCTGATCTTGCAATATCCCTGCCTCGACAATTTATTTGTGAGCAGCTTGCTTCGTTGTATAATGTTCCTGTAGTGGAAAATAGCTTAACAAAAGCGTATTTATTGTAAAACAAATACACCCTAAGCAGGAGAAGCAGGTATATTGCTGCAAAGAAAAGGAAAGTTGACAATAGAAAAATTGAAGTCATCAAGTTTGTCATAAAATTTCAAATGTAGCTTTTCGTGGGCGTCATAATTGATGTACTAGTCTAAATATGAAGCAGAACTTGAGGAGTAAGTCGTATCTTTTATTTCAAGTTAACTAGGAAAGATGGCAGTTACATATCCTCAAAATTTCAAATTGTTAAGAGACATTAATATTATGCATAATGTTACATCACAGACATACCGTACAGATAATGTCTCTGTTCGTCTGGCATGTACACCCATCATTCATATCTTCACTACAGTTTTACCACAAAATCCCAGTGAACATCCCACGCTTACTTTAATGGTAAATCTAAAAAGGAAAAGAAAATAAGTTACATTTTCAGTACAAATCCTGCATGGTAACAAGTTATCGGTAAAAAATGAAAAGTCTCACTCCACTCGGCAAATATTTGTCCATGGAAAAAAAACTTTATTAACTAATTACCAAAATGACTGAATTTATTAAGCTAGAAATGACACCATTGAAGAAACAGGGTTTAAAATAGACTGTGATTACAATCTTGGAATTGGTTTTTGCTATGCAGGATTTTTAATAGGTGACTCGGCGTTGTTCAGGTGCATAATTACATGCGAGTATAACCATTCAGTGCTTGATCCTAATTGTAATTAGTTCTGAAAATTAAGGATGGTCAATTTGAGAATAAGTGTAAAATTCATTATGGAAAAGTCATATATAATTTTCTATGTTTTGAATGATAAATTTAAAAAGAAGGTACTAATATATGACATTGATAGCTAAAATGACATATACAGCTGTCCATCAATACAAAATTACTTTACTTATATGTATATCAATACAGCAGTGATAATGATCGATAATGAACATGTACGTTAATGAGCATTTAAAACACACTATAACATCTATGGCAATACTGAAATAAATTCTTGTAAAAAAAATGACTACTAACATTTCAAAAATTTGATGATTTTCAAAAATATGTTAAAACGGTTCCTAATACTTTTCTAAGTTGTCTGATAAAAAAGTATGCTTTAAAAATAAGTGCATGTTTTAGCTATTTACTTAGCTAAAATAATTTGTGGTTGGGGATTTAAGTAATGAGTGCAGACATATTCTAATAATGCTGCTTCACGAGGAAAATAACGTTCACAAATCACGAATGGTAATTGGTAATCTCGACCTTGCAAATTGAAAAATATGGGTGTCACTTGTTCACGAAAATAACATGTCAGTAACATTTAAGTAGTACTATAATTATAATGTTGAAGCAAGAGGAAAACCAAGAAGAAAACATTTATTTGGGAGGGATACAAAGCTATAATATTGCTAGAACAAGGATGTAGATGGGTCATTACCAAACATGAATTATACAAGGTGACTCTATTTTCAAGAACAAATGGTTTTAAAAATTATTTTACATTGTTTAAAAATCAAATCAAGTTCAATCTTGATTTTACTGTTGTATTTAATTCATACTCACGATGGTGTGCCACTCCGTGTGGATTGTACTGTTATAGAAAGACTGGATAACGAACCATTACCAAACGTGTATATGTCAAAGGGTTGAAGTATGCCTAGGTTGAATCCAGTATCTTTTTGAAACATAAAAAGTAGTGCTTTATATTCCTACAAATCATAAATGTATAAAGTACTTTCTAAAATTGAATTTTTAACATATAATGTTTACCCTAATGGGCATCCCTCGTTAAAGTTCAAGTTTTTCCTTTGCGTGGGAAATGTGATTTAGACATGGATTAGTGTTTTACTTTTAAAATAGTTGCATACATAATATGTACAAGTTAAAATAAAAATGCCGTACACATTGTAAAAAAATAAAATATTAAATACTAAGGGAGTTTTAGCCTTTTGGGACTTTTCAAGGTATTACCTTACAAAAATGTTTATAAAATTTAGAAAAAGTAAATTGTAAAGCTGTTAAAGCACAAAAAGGAGAAACTACCTTCTGTTTTGTTTACTAAGTATGCAATGTTTAAAAATATCAACCATTTTTATTAGAATTAGCGTCAGCCTGATCTATATAGCTCTGAACAATTGTAGAATTTGGATTTTTATTATATGCAGTTGTATATAACAGTCACATAAAATCACACCTTAACAGCAAACATACACAAACATTATAAACATAGATATGCACATATTTGAATCTTTGAAACGTTTGTGTGATTATTTGGGAACTTGAACGCATGCGCAATATTTTACTTTCCAAGCGGGACAATATACGACCGTCACTATCGATGATGTAAGCAAAAAGTATAAGTAAAGAAATCTTCAAGAGATAAATCATATATCTGCTAATTTCAAACAAGAACTCTGCGGAAAATATGTTTTTCGTCTGGTTTTCTATATGTTCTTTGGACACAAACATTCACGCCTCACACCTGATTGGCAATCCCCGCACCTCGGACAGAAAAATCTCATGCACACAAGTGCTAAATTTTTCTGTCTTGTCCACATTGTGCCCGACGTCATGAAAACAAAGGGTATCTTTATTTATTTTTCAAAATATGTGTTTTATTTTATTTATATTCAAAGTGTTTTATTGTCAGAACTGTTTTATATTTGCATTGATTTCAAATCATTGATATCTTTTAACTTTAAAGTGTTATCAATGGAATTATTTTCAAAGGGCGGATTTGTTCAATGCATAAACTGTCCAAAGGAATGCAAGAGGTGTTTGTTTGGTACTTATCATAGTAATAAACGTTTTAATGATACGAGAAATAGAATCTGTCACCTGTTGTGACCGATACCGGTTGATCTCAGTTTCGGTTAATGTGATGTGACATATTCCATCACCCTCGACTAAGAACACATTCTATTGGTCTTGTCACAAGTTGGCTAAGTAATAGATCAATCGGACAATGGTTTGTATTTGAATGCATGGGAACTGGATTTCTATATATAGTAGCTGTGACTTTGACCTTTTACCCAATAACCTGATTTGTAATCCTAAGTATTGTCTTGTCACAGGAAATAAGTTGACCAAATTTTATAGCAATCTTTAAATGCAGGAAAAATGCATTCTATTTATTGTAAATATAATTTTGACAAGGGTTGTGATTGATCGGACAAAAGTGCGTCATTAAAAGCACAGAAACTTAATTCATATTATTAGAAACTGTGACCTTGAACTTTGATATGTAGTCCTAAATTGCATGCCATGTGTTGTCCTGTCACAAGGAATAAGTTTGAAAACCATCGGACAAAAAGTGCGTCTTTAAATGCTCAGAACCAAGTTGTTAACAGACAGCCGTCCCGACGCCCATCCGGACCTTGCGCCATAATACACTACGACCCGTCAATATTGATGGTGTATAAAAACAGGGTTTTGAGTTTAACAACACATGCACACTTATCATCTATAAATTGATTGGAGATGTTTATCTAGACAGCCATGATGAAGTCTTCAATATGGCACAAGTTACTGCTCTCCCCCACAGAGACACGACACCCTATATCACTTGTTAGAACATAACAGAGTAACTTCCTCATGTTTTGTTTACAAATTATGCAATGTCAATAGTTGCAAACCGTTTTTGATAAAGATTTTCTTTAAGATGATCTGTATAGTCCTTGATAATTGTAAACAAATTGCCTTTCTTGTCAGAATAACATGGGCAAAATATTGATTAGGTGTTTGATAAATTGGTTACAGGTGTAAAATGATATACCTTAACCATGTGCACAGGAAACATGCTGAATCGTACCTAAAATGATCATAGTATTACTGGTAATAACTTTTCCTCGTACTAATATAATGATCCTAATATACACCCTTCCGATAAATCGCGACACCTGGCGGGAGTGCCATGATTGATAGTAGAATGTGATGTCATACAGGGAATACTAGCATTTCGTATTTTCCCTCAATATAATATTTTTAAAATTAAATATTAAATTTCAATTTTAATTACATATCGCTGGTATTTTATTTCATGACTTCTTGAAAAATAATTTGAAATTATATATTTTTTCATTAAAAATTTTAAAAATGCATTTTAATTGTTACATAATAATAACTGTTCCATGACATATTTGATATTGTAATACCAAGTCATGGGCAGTCATTCGGAACTAATTAGGGCACTGATTTTGATTACCTGATTTACAGGAGAGAAAATGCATCGGTCCAACCTAAGGACAATTTGCTTATGCATGAATGAATCCAGGTGTGTCAGAAGTAGCCTAAGCTTTTCGTTAATCTCGGTAGAATTATTTAAACGAGAGAGAGAGAGAGAGAGAGAGAGAGAGAGCTACAAACATTGCATTTTAAGTATTCTGTAACTCAGTGAATAATTATATAAACAAACAAATTAAATTATCTATCCGAAAAATTTATAACGAGTCATAGGATAATTATTTATCCGACATTTTGAAACTTAACATATTTGTGTTACAGTTTAAAGATGGTAAATAATAATAAACATCGCATAATTAGTATTAAAAGTTATTTATTTATTTATTTTCATTTTTATACTTTTTGATTTTTTGACAAATAAGTATAATATAGCCAAAGCAGTGATACGACTACATGAGAATAAATCAGATATTTATCACTGTATTATAATCAGGTGTTGCCTTGTTCATCTCGTAATCAGATAATCTAGAGAGGTAAGCGTACTTGTATTTTCCTGTTAATTGCAAATTGGATTAATGAAACCAATTAAAAGTCATATTTTTCAAGTCAACATAGGTAAGGATGCCATCATTTCTACTTAGAATCAGTTGTTATTTTGATCGAACTTTTAACCATACAACCAAAATTTCAAGGTTGTTTTTTGTTTTTGTTTTTGTTTTTTTTTTAAATATTTTTATTAATAATTTTGAAAATAAATATTCAGAAACTTAAACATTTTTAGCAATAACGGATCTTTCTTTGATTAAAGTTTAATCCGTTGAACAATGATTTTTAAATACAACTTTAAGATGTCGCTACTTTGTAATCACAGGAAAATTTAAGTTTTCAAATTATTTTGACTATCAATTATGTATCTCAATTGTTTAATTTAAATCAATATTTTGTAAATAAGTTTTATGAAAATTTCGATTTTATAAAATAAATAAAAATAAATAATAAAAAAGTGGAAGGTGAACGTTTGTAGTAATTTGCTTAAAAAATTAAAATATTTCCAGTCAGATAAAAATAAAAATTTTAAATGTCCTTGAGGGTAATTAAATGGTCTAAGATATTAATAAATATACGTACATGTATTTTATATTTTTCAAATTTAAACATTTACAAATTGCAATTTTCTAGTAAAAATAAAATTTGTTATTTTGTTGAAGAAATTACAACAATTTCTACACAATCTTTTACAATGTTAAGTGTTTTTTTCGGATGATCATCTAAGTGTTTAAAATTTGCTTAATTAGCCCATTCATAATTTGTAATTTATTTAAAGTAATATTCGCTTTGTCGGTTTATCATCTCACCTGTAGCTTACATATGACACCTAACAGATACTCGAACTGAGTGAATATACTGTACATGATGTTGGGATCGATAGATAGCCTTCCCGGTGTGACGTCATATCAAGAGCGATAACCAGTTTCCGGCTATTTCTGGAAGGGTGTATAACAGGACTTTTAATAAGAAAATGTAATCATGCCTGATATAAATCACTTCAGGTGACACTGACTTACCTTTTCCATTGTCGTTTCGATAGTACACCCTGTGTGGTTAACGGTAGCTGTATAAGGACATCTAGTACTGAAAAAGGACAATCACGATCACAGTTTTGTGCTAGAGAGCAGCTGATGTTCATTAGGACACTGTGGACGAAACAAATGATTATCTCTGAAAAAGAAAAGCATTATGCAGTTAGTTGCAACAAAATGAAAACAATAAGAAAGTATATGATACATACTTTGAATATATACTGAAGTATACTGAATGTTTAAATAATTATATCTCAAAATCCATAAAAGTTGAGTTACGACAGTGTCTCACTAGACAATCCATATCTGACATATGTGTACCTCAAACCAATCCAAGGTTCCAGTGTGTGCATCTAAGCAACCGAATTGTATGCGGCGTCTCGAATAGATCATATTTAAAAAAAATATTCAATTTCCTCATTCGAATTTTCATGTGACAAAGTTTTGCTGCACGAATATGTTTCGTATAAAGTGAACTTTTTGTAAAAAACAACAAAAGCTACCTATAAAGACATAAAAAAACGAACAAAGTATGATAACAAGACAAATGATAAAAATGATATTCGATTGTTATTCGATTGATACTTGCTGTATTGTTAAATGGTATGCAGAGGTGTCGTGAAAAAGTTGAAACCATATCTCTCTCTCTCTCTCTCTCTCTCTCTCTTTTATATATATATATATATATATATATATCTCAATACGTACGCGAGTTGGTTGGAACAATGTACAACATTCCATTATTACTGCATGTCATGTTTTGTATTGAAAAAGTGAAAGTAAAGTTGGCATTAACCGACATTATCTACAATGTAACACATTAAAAATAAATAAATAATCATTTTTAAAATACAAAATAAAAACAAATCAGTATCGACATGCAATACATAGACCCCTAACGTTGATAAACATTCTGGGCGTTGCTCGAAATCTGAGGTGTTGCCTGGACAAAACATGTGTCATAAATATACCGATATGCAAAATTTAATAAAAATTGCCAAATTAAACAATCACTAACTCTAAAAAATAAAAAAATCCTAAACAGTTACATGCACATTTTCGGTATCTGTAGATAAAAATAACATTCCTAGAAATTTTTAGTAGCAATTGCCGGACAAAATATGCATTACTCATGCACAACTTTCTAATTTAAACAACCAGTAGTTCCTGAAACATAAAAAATGATAACAATAAAACCCTCATCACTTCCACATCTGATATCTTTGATATCTGTAGATATTTTCTGCAAGATAATAATTTTATTGCTAAAATATGTTATAGAGTTGCAGGGGCTATACATGTTGCTACAAGTGTGACGGGCGGAAGGATAGAGTTCAAACTTTTTGTCTTTCCAGGTTAGGAACCTTAATTAGCTCTTCTTTGTACTATATAATTGTTCCTACCTTGGAATTTGATACAGATGGTTTTACGTTTGATTGTGTCGAGTTACTTTCCATAACACTACTTTCCGTTGACTGTATTGTTGAAATCCTTGAGGTAATGCTATTATTTTGCGTCAACAATGCTGTCGTCACCCTGGGACTTGAACTCTATTAATTATAAATCATAATGTTCAGTGATAAATGAAAAAAAAAACAAATATTTAATACTATCCTTTAGTTTTCCATCGAATATATAATCAAAAGACAAACATACTAATCCATGTTCGAATCACAATCCAGAAGCATAGTAAAAACTTTGGAACTTAAAACACAGGTTAGACATGTGGACTTTCACCAGAGAAATGTCCCAATAAATACGCTATGGTAGAGTTCCCCTACGGCGACTTTCTAACAAAGCAGGCTGCTTCCAAATAAAATGTTGACTCAGGGATATTACAAGCCTAGGCTTATCAAGGCCCTCAAAAAGTTTTATGGCCGTCATCACAGTAGTGTCGAAAAGTTTGATGTCTCTGTTTCCAGGATTGCCCTGGATATATTTGACGTCTCATAGTTCCATGTTCCTTTTACAAAATTTTGATAACACACGTGGCGGGTTCAGCTAGCTAAACAGGAAGTGCTTACCCTTCCGGAGCACCCGGCCTCACTTCCCAGGTGGAAGTTCACGTGTCTAACCTAACTTGTCACTTCCAAAGTTTTTACTTTGTTCTGGATTGTGATTCGGACATGGATTAGTATGTTTGTTTTTTATTAAATATTTTCAAACTGTACAAATTATTAATAGAAAGCCTAAAACGTCTCCCGCTATAACAAGGTTCCCTGCTAGTACTACGGTCATTTATTAGCAGTGAATATTTGTGTCCTTCGTATTATTTTCAGAGCATCATTGTAACGCCGTTCTTTGCTAGATCTGACTATAGCTACTTTTACAACGATTTACTGAAAAAATACAATACAAAACTCAACACTGAAAAGTTTCCCCTATTTGTAACTACGGTGATAATTTAACATCATGTAGCGTTAGTTGAGACCAAAACATTTATTGATCATTATTATCTTTATCTTATTGTCATTCAATAAAGCAACTGCCAATGTATGCATTTAATAGTAAAATGTTCTGCAAATATCTACCGTAATTCAATATGTTAAAGTATATATTCATCGAATATACTGAGCAATGAGACAGGTATGTAAAGGTCCAGCCGAAAGTTTGGAAGCACCTTTACACTTGGTTTATAATATTTATATTCAACCGTTTGTAAACTGTAAAATCTTTTAATTACTTTGTAATATGAGAAAACATGTTATTTTTACAGGTGACAAGTTGAAGCTCAGTTATAAGTTAATTTATAACAAAATAGTAAAACGTTTCAGTTGCACCGTTGGATTAATCAAAATACCCAATCTCCTCTAGATGTTAGTTACCATAAACACATATACTAAACCACATTCATTATTACTAAAACTTTTATAGAGATAGTGGCTATATTATACAAAAAGTTTCATTTTTTCCAGTGACATTATTTTATTATGAAGTGACCTAATATACAATGTCAGTGTCTGCTCAAAATTCCATTTTAAAAATCCTTGAAAAGAATAATTGATAGCTACTAATGTGCATTAGATCACAAATTACCTGATCCAATTATAATGATAAAAAAGTGGTATCGGGCACCTGTCAACCTTGATAAAGTGAGAAAGTAATCAATTCCACTTTGTTTAATCATTATAATTTGTCCAGGTAATTTGTGTACAAGCTATTAATCATTCCGTTTAAGGATAAAATAAAATGCTGGCATATAACTTGCATCAGGGAAGTGCGACCAAGTGCTCCAGTTTAGCTAGTTTCACCCGCAACGAATTTGATCAGAATTAGGAATAAAAGGAACATGGACCAATGCGACAAGAAATATATCCCGGGTTAAAAGCAAAATACAAACATAAGGTAACACTTAGACACCCATTTCTAATAAATATAGGTATTGCTTAAAAACATGAACTTCCATCAGGGAGGTTTGGCCGATTGCCCAGGAAGGATAAGAACCTCCTGTTAAGCTAGCTACACCCGTCACGTGTGTAAACAAAATTGAGTGAAAGAAACTATGGGACATCAAGAATATTTCGGTCAATCCTGGACACAATGATTTTAAACTTATCAACAATACTGTGGTAACGGACATAAAACGTTTTGAGGGTCCTGATAAGCCTGATCTTGCAATATCCCTGCCTCGACAATTTATTTGTGAGCAGCTTGCTTCGTTGTATAATGTTCCTGTAGTGGAAAATAGCTTAACAAAAGCGTATTTATTGTAAAACAAATACACCCTAAGCAGGAGAAGCAGGTATATTGCTGCAAAGAAAAGGAAAGTTGACAATAGAAAAATTGAAGTCATCAAGTTTGTCATAAAATTTCAAATGTAGCTTTTCGTGGGCGTCATAATTGATGTACTAGTCTAAATATGAAGCAGAACTTGAGGAGTAAGTCGTATCTTTTATTTCAAGTTAACTAGGAAAGATGGCAGTTACATATCCTCAAAATTTCAAATTGTTAAGAGACATTAATATTATGCATAATGTTACATCACAGACATACCGTACAGATAATGTCTCTGTTCGTCTGGCATGTACACCCATCATTCATATCTTCACTACAGTTTTTACCACAAAATCCCAGTGAACATCCCACGCTTACTTTAATGGTAAATCTAAAAAGGAAAAGAAAATAAGTTACATTTTCAGTACAAATCCTGCATGGTAACAAGTTATCGGTAAAAAATGAAAAGTCTCACTCCACTCGGCAAATATTTGTCCATGGAATAAAAAACTTTATTAACTAATTACCAAAATGACTGAATTTATTAAGCTAGAAATGACACCATTGAAGAAACAGGGTTTAAAATCAATAGACTGTGATTACAATCTTGGAATTGGTTTTTGCTATGCAGGATTTTTAATAGGTGACTCGGCGTTGTTCAGGTGCATAATTACATGCGAGTATAACCATTCAGTGCTTGATCCTAATTGTAATTAGTTCTGAAAATTAAGGATGGTCAATTTGAGAATAAGTGTAAAATTCATTATGGAAAAGTCATATATAATTTTCTATGTTTTGAATGATAAATTTAAAAAGAAGGTACTAATATATGACATTGATAGCTAAAATGACATATACAGCTGTCCATCAATACAAAATTACTTTACTTATATGTATATCAATACAGCAGTGATAATGATCGATAATGAACATGTACGTTAATGAGCATTTAAAACACACTATAACATCTATGGCAATACTGAAATAAATTCTTGTAAAAAAACAATGACTACTAACATTTCAAAAATTTGATGATTTTCAAAAATATGTTAAAACGGTTCCTAATACTTTTCTAAGTTGTCTGATAAAAAAGTATGCTTTAAAAATAAGTGCATGTTTTAGCTATTTACTTAGCTAAAATAATTTGTGGTTGGGGATTTAAGTAATGAGTGCAGACATATTCTAATAATGCTGCTTCACGAGGAAAATAACGTTCACAAATCACGAATGGTAATTGGTAATCTCGACCTTGCAAATTGAAAAATATGGGTGTCACTTGTTCACGAAAATAACATGTCAGTAACATTTAAGTAGTACTATAATTATAATGTTGAAGCAAGAGGAAAACCAAGAAGAAAACATTTATTTGGGAGGGATACAAAGCTATAATATTGCTAGAACAAGGATGTAGATGGGTCATTACCAAACATGAATTATACAAGGTGACTCTATTTTCAAGAACAAATGGTTTTAAAAATTATTTTACATTGTTTAAAAATCAAATCAAGTTCAATCTTGATTTTACTGTTGTATTTAATTCATACTCACGATGGTGTGCCACTCCGTGTGGATTGTACTGTTTTAGAAAGATTGGATAACGAACCATTACCAAACGTGTATATGTCAAAGGGTTGAAGTATGCCTAGGTTGAATCCAGTATCTTTTTGAAACATAAAAAGTAGTGCTTTATATTCCTACAAATCATAAATGTATAAAGTACTTTCTAAAATTGAATTTTTAACATATAATGTTTACCCTAATGGGCATCCCTCGTTAAAGTTCAAGTTTTTCCTTTGCGTGGGAAATGTGATTTAGACATGGATTAGTGTTTTACTTTTAAAATAGTTGCATACATAATATGTACAAGTTAAAATAAAAATGCCGTACACATTGTAAAAAAATAAAATATTAAATACTAAGGGAGTTTTAGCCTTTTGGGACTTTTCAAGGTATTACCTTACAAAAATGTTTATAAAAATTTAGAAAAAGTAAATTGTAAAGCTGTTAAAGCACAAAAAGGAGAAACTACCTTCTGTTTTGTTTACTAAGTATGCAATGTTTAAAAATATCAACCATTTTTATTAGAATTAGCGTCAGCCTGATCTATATAGCTCTGAACAATTGTAGAATTTGGATTTTTATTATATGCAGTTGTATATAACAGTCACATAAAATCACCACCTTAACAGCAAACATACACAACATTATAAACATAGATATGCACATATTTGAATCTTTGAAACGTTTGTGTGATTATTTGGGAACTTGAACGCATGCGCAATATTTTACTTTCCAAGCGGGACAATATACGACCGTCACTATCGATGATGTAAGCAAAAAGTATAAGTAAAGAAATCTTCAAGAGATAAATCATATATCTGCTAATTTCAAACAAGAACTCTGCGGAAAATATGTTTTTTCGTCTGGTTTCTTATATGTTCTTTGGACTTTAACACAAACATTCACGCCTCACACCTGATTGGCAATCCCCGCACCTCGGACAGAAAAATCTCATGCACACACAAGTGCTAAATTTTTCTGTCTTGTCCACTTTGTTTGGTACTGCCTCACGCGACATTTGACGCATTAGAATGACGTATCCAATCATTGTGCCCGACGTCATGAAAACAAAGGGTATCTTTATTTATTTTTCAAAATATGTGTTTTATTTTATTTTATATTCAAAGTGTTTTATTGTCAGAACTGTTTTATATTTGCATTGATTTCAAATCATTGATATCTTTTAACTTTAAAGTGTTATCAATGGAATTATTTTCAAAGGGCGGATTTGTTCAATGCATAAACTGTCCAAAGGAATGCAAGAGGCCCCATGAGGTACGTGTTTGTTTGGTACTTATCATAGTAATAAACGTTTTAATGATACGAGAAATAGAATCTGTCACCTGTTTGTGACCGATACCGGTTGATCTCAGTTTCGGTTAATGTGATGTGACATATTCCATCACCCTCGACTAAGAACACATTCTATTGGTCTTGTCACAAGTTGGCTAAGTAATAGATCAATCGGACAAATGGTTTGTATTTGAATGCATGGGAACTGGATTTCTATATATAGTAGCTGTGACTTTGACCTTTTACCCAATAACCTGATTTGTAATCCTAAGTATTGTCTTGTCACAGAAAATAAGTTGACCAAATTTTATAGCAATCTTTAAATGCAGGAAAAATGCATTCTATTTATTGTAAATATGATTTTGACAAGGGTTGTGATTGATCGGACAAAAGTGCGTCATTAAAAGCACAGAAACTGAATTCATATTATTAGAAACTGTGACCTTGAACTTTGATATGTAGTCCTAAATTGCATGCCATGCGTTGTCCTGTCACAAGGAATAAGTTTGAAAACCATCGGACAAAAAGTGCGTCTTTAAATGCTCAGAACCAAGTTGTTAACAGACAGCCGTCCCGACGCCCATCCGGACCTTGCGCCATAATACACTACGACCCGTCAATATTGATGGTGTATAAAAACAGGGTTTTGAGTTTAACAACACATGCACACTTATCATCTATAAATTGATTGGAGATGTTTATCTAGACAGCCATGATGAAGTCTTCAATATGGCACAAGTTACTGCTCTCCCCACAGAGACACGACACCCTATATCACTTGTTAGAACATAACAGAGTAACTTCCTCATGTTTTGTTTACAAATTATGCAATGTCAATAGTTGCAAACCGTTTTTGATAAAGATTTTCTTTAAGATGATCTGTATAGTCCTTGTAATTGTAAACAAATTGCCTTTCTTGTCAGAATAACATGGGCAAAATATTGATTAGGTGTTTGATAAATTGGTACAGGTGTAAAATGATATACCTTAACCATGTGCACAGGAAACATGCTGAATCGTACTTAAAATGATCATAGTATTACTGGTAATAACTTTTCCTCGTACTAATATAATGATCCTAATATAACAGGACTTTTAATAAGAAAATGTAATCATGCCTGATATAAATCACTTCAGGTGACACTGACTTACCTTTTCCATTGTCGTTTCGATAGTACACCCTGTGTGGTTAACGGTAGCTGTATAAGGACATCTAGTACTGAAAAATGGACAATCACGATCACAGTTTTGTGCTAGAGGCAGCAGCTGATGTTCATTAGGACACTGTGGACGAAACAAATGATTATCTCTGAAAAAGAAAAGCATTATGCAGTTAGTTGCAACAAAATGAAAACAATAAGAAAGCATATGATACATACTTTGAATATATACTGAAGTATACTGAATGTTTAAATAATGATATATCAAAATCCATAAAAGTTGAGTTACGACAGTGTCTCACTAGACAATCCATATGTGACATATGTGTACCTCAAACCAATCCAATGTTCCAGTGTGTGCATCTAAGCAACCGAATTTTATGCGGCGTCTCGAATAGATCATATTTAAAAAAAATATTAAAATTTTCTTATTCGAATTTTCATGTGACAAAGTTTTGCTGCACATATATGTTTCGTATAAAGTGAACTTTTTGTAAAAAACAACAAAAGCAACCTATAAAGACATAAAAAAACGAACAAAGTATGATAACAAGACAAATGATAAAAATGACATTCGATTGTTATTCGATTGATACTTGTTGTATTGTTAAATGGTATGCAGAGGTGTCGTGAAAAAGTTGAAGCATATCCGCTCTCTCTCTCTCTCTCTCCTCTCTCTCTCTTTCTCCCTCTCTTTATATATATATATCTATATCTCAATACGTACGCGAGCTTGGTTGGAACAATGTACAACATTCCATTATTACTGCATGTCATGTTTTGTATTGAAAAAGTGAAAGTAAAGTTGCCATTAACCGACATTATCTACAATGTAAGAAATTAAAAATAAATAAATAATCATTTTTAAAATACAAAATAAAAACAAATCAGTATCGACATGCAATACATAGACCCCTAACGTTGATAAACATTCTGGGCGTTGCTCGAAATCTGAGGTGTTGCCTGGACAAAACATGTGTCATAAATTTACCGATATGCAAAATTTAATAAAAATTGCCAAATTAAACAATCACTAACTCTAAAAAATAAAAAAATCCTAAACAGTTACATGCACATTTTCGGTATCTGTAGACAAAAATAACATTCCTACAAATTTTTAGTAGCAATTGCCGGACAAAACATGCATTACTCATGCACAACTTTCTAATTTAAACAACCAGTAGTTCCTGAAACATAAAAAATGATAATAATAAAACCCTCATCACTTCCACATCTGATATCTTTGATATCTGTAGATATTTTCTGCAAGATAATAATTTTATTGCTAAAATATGTTATAGAGTTGCAGGGGCTATACATGTTGCTACAAGTGTGACGGGCGGAAGGATAGAGTTCAAATTTTTGTCTTTCCAGGTTAGGAACCTGTTAATTAGCTCTTCTTTGTACTATATTAATTGTTCCTACCTTGGAATTTGATACAGATGGTTTTACGTTTGATTGTGTCGAGTTACTTTCCATAACACTACTTTCCGTTGACTGTATTGTTGAAATCCTTGAGGTAATGCTATTATTTTGCGTCAACAATGCTGTCGTCACCCTGGGACTTGAACTCTATTAATTATAAATCATAATGTTCAGTGATAAATGAAAAAAAAAACAAATATTTAATACTATCCTTTAGTTTTCCATCGAATATATAATCAAAAGACAAACATACTAATCCATGTTCGAATCACAATCCAGAAGCATAGTAAAAACTTTGGAACTTAAAAAACAGGTTAGACATGTGGACTTTCACCAGAGAAATGTCCCAATAAATACGCTATGGTAGAGTTCCCCCTACGGCGACTTTCTACAACAAAGCAGGCTGCTTCCAAATAAAATGTTGACTCAGGGATATTACAAGCCTAGGCTTATCAAGGCCCTCAAAAAGTTTTATGGCCGTCATCACAGTAGTGTCGAAAAGTTTGATGTCTCTGTTTCCAGGATTGCCCTGGATATATTTGACGTCTCATAGTTCCATGTTCCTTTTACAAAATTTTGATAACACACGTGGCGGGTGTAGCTAGCTAAACAGGAAGTGCTTACCCTTCCGGAGCACCCGGCCTCACTTCCCAGGTGGAAGTTCACGTGTCTAACCTAACTTGTCACTTCCAAAGTTTTTACTTTGTTCTGGATTGTGATTCGGACATGGATTAGTATGTTTGTTTTTTATTAAATATTTTCAAACTGTACAAATTATTAATAGAAAGCCTAAAACGTCTCCCGCTATAACAAGGTTCCCTGCTAGTACTACGGTCATTATATTAGCAGTGAATATTTGTGTCCTTCGTATTATTTTTCAGAGCATCATTGAAACGCCGTTCTTTGCTAGATCTGACTATAGCTACTTTTACAACGATTTACTGAAAAAATACAATACAAAACTCAACACTGAAAAGTTTCCCCTATTTGTAACTACGGTGATAATTTAACATCATGTAGCGTTAGTTGAGACCAAAACATTTATTGATCATTATTATCTTATTATCTTATTGTCATTCAATAAAGCAACTGCCAATGTATGCATTTAATAGTAAAATGTTCTGCAAATATCTACCGTAATTCAATATGTTAAAGTATATATTCATCGAATATACTGAGCAATGAGACAGGTATGTAAAGGTCCAGCCGAAGTTTGGAAGCACCTTTACACTTGGTTTATAATATTTTATTCAACCGTTTGTAAACTGTAAAATCTTTTAATTACTTTGTAATATGAGAAAACATGTTATTTTTACAGGTGACAAGTTGAAGCTCAGTTATAAGTTAATTTATAACAAAATAGTAAAAAGTTTCAGATGCACCGTTGGATTAATCAAAATACCCAATCTCCTCTAGATGTTAGTTACCATAAACAATATACTAAACCACATTCATTATTACTAAAACTTTTATAGAGATAGTGGCTACATTATACAAAAAGTTTCATTTTTTCCAGTGACATTATTTTATTATGAAGTGACCTAATATACAATGTCAGTGTCTGCTCAAAATTCCATTTTAAAAATCCTTGAAAAGAATAATTGATAGCTACTAATGTGCATTAGATCACAAATTACCTGATCCAATTATAATGATAAAAAAGTGGTATCGGGCACCTGTCAACCTTGATAAAGTGAGAAAGTAATCAATTCCACTTTGTTTAATCATTATAATTTTGTCCAGGTAATTTGTGTACAAGCTATTAATCATTCCGTTTAAGGATAAAATAAAATGCTGGCATATAACTTGCATCAGGGAAGTGCGACCAAGTGCTCCAGTTTAGCTAGTTTCACCCGCAACGAATTTGATCAGAATTAGGAATAAAGGAACATGGACCAATGCGACAAGAAATATATCCCGGATTAAAAGCAAAATACAAACATAAGGTAACACTTAGACACCCATTTCTAATAAATATAGGTATTGCTTAAAAACATGAACTTCCATCAGGGAGGTTTGGCCGATTGCCCAGGAAGGATAAGAACCTCCTGTTAAGCTAGCTACACCCGTCACGTGTGTAAACAAAATTGAGTGAAAGGAACTATGGGACATCAAGAATATTTCGGTCAATCCTGGACACAATGATTTTAAACTTATCAACAATACTGTGGTAACGGACATAAAACGTTGTGAGGGTCCTGATAAACCTGATCTTGCAATATCCCTGCCTAGACAATTTATTTGTGAGCAGCTTGCTTTCTTGCATAATGTTCCTGTAGTGAAAACTAGCTTAACAAAAGCGTATTTATTGTAAAACAAATACACCATAAGCAGGAGAAGCAGGTATATTGCTGCAAAGAAAAGGAAAGCTGACAATAGAAAAATTGAAGTCATCAAGTTTGTCATAAAATTTTAAATGTAGCTTTTCGTGGGCTTCATAATTGATGTACTAGTCTAAATATGAAGCAGAACTTGAGGAATAAGTCGTATCTTTTATTTCAAGTTCACTAGGAAAGATGGCATTTACATATCCTCAAAATTTCAAATTGTTAAGAGTCATTAATATTATACATAATGTTACATCACAGACATACCGTACAGATCGTGTCTCTGTTTGTCTGGCATGTACACCCATCATTCATTGCTTCACTACAGTTTTTACCACAAAATCCCGGTGAACATCCCACGCTTACTTTAATAGTAAATCTAAAAAGGAAAAGAAAATAAGTTACATTTTCAGTAAAACATTTTCAGTACAAATCCTGCATGGTAACAAATTATCGGTAAAAAAATGAAAAGTCTCACTCCACTCGGCAAATATTTGTCCATGGAGTAAAAAAACTTTATTAACCAATACCAAAATGACCGAATTTATTAGCTAGAAATGACACCATTGAAGAAACAGGGTTTAAAATTAATAGACTGTGATTACAATCTTACATTGGTTTTTGCTATGCAGGATTTTTAATAGGTGACTCGGCGTTGTTCAAGTGCATAAATGCATGCGAGTATGACCATTCAGTGCTTGATTCTAATTGTAATTAGTTCTGAAAATTAAGGGTGGTCAATTTGAGAATAAGTGTAAAATTCATTATGGAAAAGTCATATAAAATTTTCTATATTTTGAATGATAAATTTTAAAAAAAGGTACTAGTATATGACATTGATAACTTAAATGACATATACAGTTGTCCATGAATACAAAATTACTTCACTTATATGTATATCAACATAGCAGTTATATTGATTGATAATTAATATGTATGTTAATGAGCATTTAAAACACACTATAACATCTATGGCAATAATGAAATAAATTCTTGTATAAAAACAATGACTACTAACATTTCAAAAATATGTTGTTCCTAATAGTTTTTCTAAGTTTTCTGATAAAAAAGTATGCTTTAAAAATAAGTGCATGTTTTAGCTATTTACTTAGTTAAAGTAATTTGAGGTTGAAGATTTAAGTAAATGAGTAAAGACATGATCTAATAATGCAGCTTCACGGGGAAAATAACGTTGACGAATCATGAATGGTAATGAGTGATCTCGACCCTGCAAATTGGATAATATGGGTGTCACTTGTTCACGAAAATAACATGTCAGTAACATTTAAGTAGTACTTTAATTATCTTGTTGAAGCAAGAGGAAAACCAAGAAGAAAACATTTATTTGGAAGGGATAAAAAGCTGCAATATTGCTAGAACAAGGATGTAGATGGATCATTACCAAACATGAATTATACAAGGTGACAAGGTTTCAAGATCAAATGGTTTTAAAAAATATTTTACAATGTTTAAAAAGCAAATCAAGTTCAATCTAAATTTTACTGTTGTATTTAATTCATACTCACGATGGTGTTCCAATCAGTGTGGATTGTACTATTTTAGAAAGACTGGATAACGAACCATTACCAAACCTGTATTCGTCAAATGTTTTAGGCATGCCGAATCCAGTATCTTCTTGAAACATAAAAAGTAGTGCTTTATATTCCTACAAATCATAAATCTATAAAGTACTTTCTATAATGTTTACCCTAATGGACATCCCTCGTTAAAGTTCACGTGTATAACCTAATTTGTAAAAGTTTTCCCTTTGCTTTAAAAATGTGACTTAGACATGGATACGTGTTTTGCTTTTGATATATTTGCATATACATTATGTACAAGTTAAGAGAAAAATGCCGTACACATTGTAAAAAAAACAAAATATTAAATACTAAAAGGAGTTTTAGCATTTTGGGAAATTTCAAGGTATGACCTTACAAAAAGGATTATAAAAATTTAGAAAAAAAGCTGTTAAAGGACAAAAAGGAGAAACTACCTTCTGTTTTGTTTACTAAAATTGCAATGTCTGAAAATACCAACCATTTTTTATTAGAATTAGCGTCAGCTTGATCTATATAGCTCTGAACAATTGTAGAATTTGGATTTTTATTATATGCAGTTGTATATAAGTCACATAAAAGCACCCCTTTACAGCAAACATACATAACATTATAAACATAGATATACACATATTTGGATCTTTGCAACTTTTGTGTGATTTTTTGGGAATTTTGAGCGATCAACTCGTATTAACATGATACAAGGTATATATTTCCAACGAAACTAAAATATTGTTATGGAATTTCTTGAATTGACATAAAGTATTATAAATACTTGAAAGATACAAGTTGATAGCCCGTAGTATTGATATTGTTTCATCTGTTGATATGAATTTCTGTGAGAAAAGATTTATACGCCTACTTTTTGAATAGGCGGAGCCTGTTATAGGTTCTATTACGCTCATCTTCTCTTCCTGGTTTCAATATAACTAAGATTTGCCAATGTGTAAATATTGCAATTCTGACAGGTTACCGGCGAAATTCGCCTCGGTTTAAAATGAATTTCTCGGAGTGACAATATGGACTGTTACCCTATGAGAAATGTAATATTTATTTTTTATACCGATTATTGGTTTTAATTATAGTTGCAACCCAAGTATACTGGATTGAAAAAAAATGATAGTGAAATGCATTTGGAAAACATTCAAAATCACAATTTTCCGCAATTTAAAATTCTCGAAATACTTTTTTTCTCTGTAAATTTCTCCAGAATTT
This sequence comes from Anadara kagoshimensis, assembly GCA_021292105.1. Lineage (NCBI taxonomy): Eukaryota > Metazoa > Mollusca > Bivalvia > Arcoida > Arcidae > Anadara > Anadara kagoshimensis. Next base: position 5,824,268 of record CM037861.1, read on the forward strand.
ATTCACTTACAGGTGAAAATCTACTAAATGACATGATTGTCCCACTGACACTGACAGTTCAGCTGTCATTTGAGCAACTAATAATTTACTTATCGAGACTCTTGTAACATTAATCTCACACTTCTTCAGAAAAGCGTTGCAGTGCTTCAGAAGACTAATGCGTTCGAACCGCATGCGCAATATTTCTTCTCCAAGCGGGACAATAAACGTCAGTCACTATCGATGATGTGAGCAAAAAGTATAAGAAAAGAAATCTTCAAGGGACAAATCATATATCAGCTAATTTCAAGAAAGAACTCTGCGGAAATATGTTCTTCATCTGGTTTCTTATATGGACTTTGGACTTTAACACAAACATTCACGGCTCACACCTGATTGGCAATCCCCGTACCTCGGACAGAAAAATCTCACGCGCACACAAGTGCTAGATTTTTCTGTCTCGTCCTCTTTGTTTTGTATTACCTCACGCGACAATTGACGAATTAGGATCACGTATCCGATCATTGTACTTGACATCATCAAAACAAAAGATATCTTTATTTATTTTTCAAAATATGTGTTTTATTTTATTTTATTTTACAAATGTTCTATTGTCAGAACTGTGTTATATTTGCATTGATTTCAAATCATTGACATATTTTAATTTTAAAGTGTTATCAATGGGATTATTTTCAAAGGGCGGATTTGTTCAATGCTCAAAGTGTCCAAAGGAATGCAAGAGACCCCAAGGAAGGTAGTGTTTTGTTTGGTACTTATCACAGTAATTAACGTTTTAATGATACGAGAAATAGAATCTGTCACCTGTTTGTGACCGGTATCGGTTGATCTCAGCCTCGGGTGATGTGATGAGGCATATCAAATCACCCTCGGCTGAGAACATATTCTATTAGTCTTGTAACAAGTTGACTAAGTATTAGATTAATCGGACAAATGGTTTGTATTTGAATGTATAGGAAATGGTTTTCTATGTATAGTAGCTGTGACTTTGACCTTTTACCCAGTGACCTGATATGTAATTTTGTCTTGTCACAGGAAATAAGTTGACCAAATTTTATATTAATCTTACATTGCAGGAAACTGCATTTCTTTTCATTGTAACTATGATTTCGACAAAATTTGAGATTGATCTAACAAAAAGTGCATCATTAAAAGCACAGAAACTGAATTCATATTTATAGTAACTGTGACCTTGAACTTTGATATGTGGTCCTAAATTGCATGCCATGCGTTGTCTTGTCACAAGGAATAAGTTTGAGAACCATCGGGCAAAACATGCGTTTTTAAATGCTCAGAAACCAAGTTGTGAACAGACAGCCGTCCCGACGCCCATCCGAACCTTGCGCCATAATACACTACGACCTGTCAATATTGATGGTGTATAAAAACAGGGTTTTGAGTTTAACAGCACATGTACACTTATCATCTATGAATTAATTGGATATGTTTATCTAGACAGCCATGATGAAGTATTCAATATGGCACAAGTTACTGCTCTCCCCCACAGAGACACGAAATCCTGTATCACTTAGTGGTATTATATAAGATATAATAAATTGTAAACCTGTTAGAACATAACAGAGTAACTTCCTTATGTTTTGTTTACAAATTATGCAATGTTAATAGTTCTAAATCATTTTTGATAAGGCTTTTCTTCAAGATGGTCTATATAGCCCTTGATAATTGTAAAAGTCTGCCTTTCTTGTCAAAATAACATGAGCAAAATATTGATTAGGTTTTTGATAAATTGGTTACAGGTGTAAAATGATATACCTTAACCATGTGCACAGCAAAACATGCTGAATCGTACTTAAAATGGTTATGGTATTACTGGTAATAACTTTTCCTCGTATTAATATAATGATCCTAATATAACAGGACTTTGATTAAAAAAATGTAATCATGCCTTATATAAATCACTTCAGGTGACACTGACTTACCTTTTCTATTGTCGTTTCGATAGTACACCCTGTGTGGTTAACTGTAGCTGTATAAGGACATCTAGTATTGAAAAATGGACAATCACGATCACAATTGTGTGCTAGAGGCAGCAGCTGAAGTTCAATATTTCTAAAACAATGTGGAGGACGCACATAATTATTTCTGAAAAAGAAAATCAATATACAGTTAGCTGCAACAAAATGAAAACAATAAGAAAGCAAATCATACATACATACATAGTGTCTCACTAAACAATCGATATGTGAGATATGTACACCTCAAACCCATCCAATGTACCTGTGTGTACATCTAAGCAATCGAATGTTATGCGGCGTCTCGAATAGATCATATTTAAAAATTTCAAATTTTCTCATTCGGATTTTCATGTGATAATGTTTAGCTGCACGAATATGTTTAGTATAAAGTAAACTTTTTGTCAAAAACAACAAAAGCAACCTATAACGACATAAAAAAGAACGAAGTATGATAACAAGACAAATGATAAAAAGGATATAAGAGAAGGTATTAACTGTCATTCGATTGATACTTAATGTATTGTTATATGGTATGCAGAGGTTTCGTGAAAAATTTGAAGCATATTCTCTCTCTCTCTCTCTCTCTGTCTCTCTCTCTCTCTCTCTCTCTCGCTCTCTCTCTCTCTCTCTCTCATATATATATGTGTATATATATCAATACGTACGCGAGGTTTGTTGGAACAATGTACAACATTCCATTATTACTGCATGTCATGTTTTGTATTGAAAAAGTGAAAATAAAGCTGGCATTAACCGATATTATCTACAATGTAACAAATTAAAAATAAATAAATAATCATTTTACAAATACAAAATATAAACAAGTCAGTATCGACATGCAATACATAGACCCCTAACGTTGATAAACATTCTGGGCGTTGCTCGAAATCGCAGGTGTTGCCTGGACAAAACATGTGTCATAAATTTACCGATATGCAAAATGTAATAAAAATTGCCAAATTAAACAATCACTAACTCTAAAAAATAAAAAAAAAATCCTAAACAGTCACAAGAACATCTTCGGTATCTGTAGATAAAAATAACTTTCCTAGAAATTTTTAAGAGCAATTTCTGGACAAAACATGCATTACTCATGCACAACTTTCTAATTTAAACAACCAGTAGTTCCCCTAAAACATAAAAATGATAATAATAAAACCATCATCACTTACACATCTGATATTTTTGATATCTGTAGATATTTTCTGCAAAATAATAATTTTATTGCTAAAAATATGTTATAGAGTTGCCGGGGCTATACATGTTGCTACAAGTGTGATGGGCGGAAGGATAGAGTTCAAATCTTTATTCCTCCCAGGTTAGGAACCATTTAATTAGCTCTTCTGTGTACCAGAATAATTGTTCCTACCTTGGAATCTGATACAGATGGTTTTACGTTTGATTGGATCGAGTTACTATCCATGACACTACTTTCCGTTGACTGTATTGTTGAAATCCTTGAGGTAATGCTATTATTTTGCGTCAACAAAGCTCTCGTCACCCTGGGACTTGAACTCTATTAATTATAAATCATAATGTTTAGTGAAAAATGTAAAAACAAAACAAATATTTAATACAATCCTTTAGTTTTCCATCGAATATATAATCAAAAACAAACATACTAATGCATGTTCGAATCACAATCCAGAAGCGTAGTAAAAACTTTGGAACTTAAAAATCAGGTTAGACATGTGGACTTTTACCAGAGAAATTTCCCAATTAATACGCTATGGTAGAGTTTGTTCCCCCTACGGGGACTTTCTACAACGAAGTAGGCTGCTTGCAAATAAATTGTTGACTCAGGGATATTGCAAGCCCAGGCTTATCAAGGCCCACAAAAAGTTTTATGGCCGTCATCACAGTAGTGTTGAAAAGTTTGATGTCTCTGTTTCCAGGATTGCCCTGGATGTATTTGACGTCTCATAGTTCCATGTTCCTTTCACACAATTTGGATAACACACGTGGCTGATGTAGCTAGCTAAACAGAAAGTGCTGACCCTTCCGGAGCACCCGGCCTTCCCTGGTGGAAGTTTACGTGTCTAACCTGCCTTGTCAGTTCCAAAGTTTTTACTTTGCTTCTGGATTGTGCTGCGGACATGGATTAATATGTTTGTTGTTGACTAAATATTTTATTTTATTTTCAAACAGTACAAATTATTAATAGAAAGCCTAAAACGTCTCCCGCTATAACAAGGTTCCCTGCTAGTACTATGGTCATTATATTAGCAGTTAATATTTGTGTCTTCGAATTATCTTTCAGAGCATCATTGAAATGCCGTTCTTTGCTAGATCTGACTATAGCTACTTTTACATCGATTTACTGAAAAAATACAATACAAAACTCAACACTGAAAAGTTTCTTATATTTGTAACTACATTGTAATTTAACATCATGTAGCGTTAGTTGAGACCAAATCATTTATTTATCATTATTATCTTTATCTTATTGTCATTCAATAAAGCAACTGCCAATGTATGCATTTAATAGTAAAATGTTCTGCAAATATCTACCGTAATTCAATATGTTAAAGTATACATTCATCGAATATACTGAGCAATGAGACCGGTATGTAAAGGTCCACCTGAAAGTTTGGAAACACCTTTACACTTGGTTTATAATATTTATATTCAACCGTTTGTAAACTGTAAAAAATATCTTGTTTTAACTACTTTGTAATATAAGAAAACATAAAAAACATGTTATTTTCATAGGTGACAAGTTGAAGCTCAGTTATAAGTTAATTTATAACAAAATAGTAAAAAGTTTCAGTTGCACCGTTGGATTAATCAAAATACCCAATCTCCTCTAGATGTTAGTTATCATAAACAAATATACTAAACCACATTCATTATTACTAAAACGTCTGCTCAAAATTCCATTTTAAAAATCCTTGAAAAGAATAATCGATAACTAGTAATGTGCATTAGATCACAAATTACCTGATCCAATTATAATGATAACAGAAAGTGGTATTGGGCACCTGTCAACCTTGATCAAGTGAGAAAGTGATCAATTCCACTTTGGTTAATCATTATAATTTGTTCAGGTAATTTGTGATGTACAAGCTATCAATAATTCCGTTAAAGGGTAAAATATAATGCTGGCATATAACTTGCATCAGGGAAGTGCGACCAAGTGCTCCAGTTTAGCTAGTTTCACCCGCAACGAATTTGATCAAAATTAGGAATAAGAGGAACATGGACCAATGCGACAAGAAATATATCCCGGGTTAAAAGCAAAAAACAAACATGAGGTAACACTTAGACACCCATTCTCTAATAAATATAGGTGTTGCTTAAAAACATGAACTTCCATCAGGGAGGTTTGGCCGATTGCCCAGGAAGGGTAAGAACCTCCTGTTAAGCTAGCTACACCCGTCACGTGTGTAAACAAAATTGAGTGAAAGAAACTATGGGACGTCAAGAATATTTCGGTCAATCGTGGACACAATGACTTTAATCTCATCAACAATACTGTGGTAGCGGACATAAAACGTTTTGAGGGTCCTGATAAGCCTGATCTTGCAATATCCTTGCCTCGACAATTTATTTGTGAGCAGCTTGCTTTCTTGCATAATGTTCCTGTAGTGGAAAATAGCTTAACAAAAGCGTATTTATGTATTTATTGTAAAACAAATACACCCTAAGCAGGAGAAGCAAGTATATTGTTGCAAAGAAAAGGAAAGTTGACAATAGAAAAATTGAAGTCATCAAGTTTGTCATAAAATTTCAAATGTAGCTTTTCGTGGGCGTTATTATTGATGTACTAGTCTAAATATAAAGCAGAACTTAAGGAATAACTCGTATCTTTTATTTCAAGTTCAATAGGATAGATGGCATTTACATATCCTCAAAATTTCAAATTGTTAAGAGACATTAATATTATACATAATGTTACATCACAGACATACCGTACAGATAGTGTCTCTGTTCGTCTGGCATGTACACCCATCATTCATTGCTTCACTACAGTTTTTACCACAAAATCCCGGTGAACATCCCACGCTTACTTTAATTGTAAATCTAAAAAGGAAAATGAAATAAGTTACTTTTTCAGTAAAACATTTTCGGTACAAATCCTGCATGGTAACAAATTATCGGCAAATATTTGTCCATGGAGTAAAAAACTTTATTAACCAATTACCAAAATGACCGAATTTATTTAGCTAGAAATGACACCATTGAAGAAACAGGCCTTAAAATCAATAGACTGTGATTACAATCTTGGAATTGGTTTTTGCTATGCAGGATTTTTAATAGGTGACTCGGCGTTGTTCAAGTGCATAATTACATGCGAGTATAACCATTCAGTTTTTGATTCTAATTGTAATTAGTTCTGAAAATTACGTGTGGTCAATTTGAGAATAAGTATAACATTTATTATGGAAAAGTCATATATAATTTTCTATGTTTTGAATGATAAATTTAAAAAGAAGGTACTAGTATATGATATTGATAACTGAAATGACATATAGAGCTGTCCATCAATAAAAAATTACTTTCCTTATATGTATATCAATATAGCAGTTTTATTAGTCGATAATAAACAAGTACGGAAATGAGCATTCAAAACACAATATAAGATCTATGGCAATACTGAAATAAATTCTTGTATAAAAACAATGACTACTGATATTTCAAAAATTTAATGGTTTTCAAAAATATGTTAACCCCTTAACCCCCGCTATTTTTTGTGGCTTTTTACAAAACCAGTACCTGATTTTCAACGCAATTTTTCGGTCATTTAGACTAAAAGTTGTAAATACCAACCCATATATATTTAGTATCCCTATATACTATACTTCACTTATAGGTGCATAAAATCTAAATATCAGTTACCATGGCAACGTAACCATCGATTTTACCAAGAAAATGAGTAATAGTTTGCACATTTTTGCATTTGTTTCAATAAATCGCTCATATCTAATTTTGACACATTAGAAAAATATTTATTTGAGTCCATATTAAATTTAAATATTACGCAAGGATGCTATATAAAAATTGTATCCAAATTTTCATGTTTTCCCCAAAAATAAAGCAGCAAATTTTGCGTATTTTCAACCAAATACTGAAAACAAACACTATATATATATATGTGCTAAATTTATATTTGAACAACCAAATAGATCGCAGTTTCGACTCCATTTTTTAAAATTATCGATGAATACATGTAATAGAAGGTAAAACCATAAATATATTTTTACCTTATTATACTAAATAAGAATAAAAAATATTTTCGACAAATATCGGTTACCATGGCAACAGAAACCGGATACCCTTAAAAACCACAAAAAGCGGGAATTTCTGTTAAAAACTTAAAACATTTCGCCTATTTATATATACCAGCAAATGAAAAATATGAATTTTGATAAATAAAATCAGTTTCAATCATCTAATAACAATTTATACGACGTGTAGTCTTCAAATTGTTAAAATATGACAAATTTCACTTAAAATAGGCATGCTTAATTCTCAACAAAAACATTCATATTCTGTTAGTTTCAATGTTGATCTAGAATGTACATGTAGCTAGGGTTCTGACTTTCCACAATTTAAAACGGAATGGTCAGCAATATATTTTGTAAACACTGATATGATGATTTTCACTTTATTTAAATTTTGTCATAAATTTAATCAAATATCCGTTACCATGGCAACGGAAACTTCGAAAATCCGAGAAGTAGTATAAATTTGCTATCCTCACATTTTTTAGATGGTAGAATATAGGTTCTGTCGAATTTGATTAGTATTAATGATATTTATAATAAGAGGGAGCTGGTTTTTAGGTTGGTTGGTGGGTGGGTGGGTGGGTGGTATTTTACCACCAAGTCAAGTATATTTCATTTATATCGGGATAAAGATGAAGCGGCAGAATTGTTTATCATCGCAGTGCACACAGTGCAATCTGCTAGTTCCTTACCATGACATGATCATCGTTTCACCCCCCCCCCCTCCGAAAACCTGTAGTTTGTATGCCAAGTTCTTGAGTAAAATAAAGTCACTCTTTTATTCCCATGTCGTGGTCAGACCCAGTCGGTGTTCGGACCCAAACTCCCATATACAACACTAGTACTCTACCGACTAAGCTACAGTATATGTGAAAAATTGAGTGTAAAACGTGTACTTTTGTAATATTCAAACATAAAATGCGCACATAAAAATAACAGAAATATGAAAGATTTAATGAACACAGAATACATGAAACACTTTGCTACAGCTGGTTTTGTCCGATTTCTAATTGGAAAAAGTTTAGATCGCTATTTGAAAATTCTATTGGAATGTCATTCTACTAGTAATTAAAATTACCGAATGCTTGACGAAATAACGGTTATGTAGCAGCCTATTTTCAGACTAATGAGTTGAGTTGAGTAATGGTGTTAACATCCGAGTCAAGAATTTTTCACTTATATCGAGACCTCGCCAGCTATAGACAAAGGTACAGAAATTTTGCCTGTGCGTTGCGCTGAAGGCATTGTACAGCAGGGTTCTTTAGCGTGTCAAGCCCACCGTGACACGGGACCTCGTTTATTTTAAGTTCCCATCCAAAAGAACCGTAATGGCGAGTGCTTGGCCAAAAAAAAGTCACTACCATCTTTCAAGTCTTGGGTCAGACCCCACGAACCCACGACCTCTCACTTACGGAGCAAGCACTCTACCAACTGAGCTACCACAGTGGTTAAATTTTAGACTAGGTCGGGTAATAGAGAATAAGTGAACACTATATACCATTTGTATTTGACGACAAATTGAAGGTGCATTAGGAGCACAAGTGACACAATGATCTTTCAAAAGAGAATCATCTATCGCGCCTGACTTATACAGCACATTGCAAGTCGTCACCCAAGGTTTGAATTGCAACTGAACAGATCCTAGTTTGCCAGGTCGCTGGCATAAATCGGCTGTTTGTGACAACACTTTTTTCTCCAGTAGCCCTGATAATATAAGAATCAAGACTGAAATATATGTCGAAAAATACCCGTTACAGTTTCAAAGGGAACTTTGGAAATATTTGAAAAGTAGTTGATTTCATCGGGACTGGAGATCACTGGAAAAAACACAGGACATCCAATACTGACAATGTTTTTTGTATGATTGTCAATAATTAATTGATAGTTAATAAGAGGACGGCCGATACCATCAAGCCATAGTACAAGACCACCATCTAGCCTTACAAATTCTATCAAGCTATAAAACTTAATGACTACAGGGAATGTTCATTCTTCTAACGCACTACCAGGGAATAGAACTATAGAACACTTTATCAACAAACAACCGTGGTCTTTAAAATTCGGGCATTTCAGGTGTTAATCCTTGTTCCTCAGTACACGACAGTAGACAGTATTCAGTCAGCTGAACAATATTTCATGTATATTGTCATCAATATAAGACAGAAACACCACTGAGAAACTTATTTGCATTGCATACGTTCAAAATATAGGTGATCTTTGTAACAGATTGTCAATACACACTTCTATACTATTGTTTTACTCATTTGTGTCATATTGTCTCACTTATATCGATGCATCACCTGCTATATATCTCTACTTTCAAAGCATTTATAGATTTTTTTCCTTAGTCTGGAATAAGACTTCATTATTTATGTCCCAATCTAAAGGATAGAGCTATTTCGAAAATTCTAGCTCTGCACTTTTACTTACGTAGCAGCATGAGAGAGAGAGAGAGAGAGATAGAGAGAGAGAGAGAGAGAGAGAGAGATTATATCAAGGTGGTTATTTCTTTCTGGTATGGTGGAGAAAACCGAAGCCCTGGAAACCACTTTGTGAACTGACGAACTTTCTCATGCAGTTCTGTGTGAGTGCAGTTCTATTCAAGGTACTGGGACTTCCACATAAAGTGGAAGGAACAATTTAATAAGCTTCAATTTTCCAAGAAGGATTTTAAAAAATACATATTACAATACTGGATATATTGTGGAATTTTAAAAGCATATTTTTTTTTACTATATTGCAGTAAAAAGCGTACCATCATCATCATGAATAAGTGTAATACAATGCAATCTTTGCAAACAAATCAAAACAAATCTGATGCATACGGTCTTTGTAACTGAATTTCTTTAGAAACCAATCATTTTTTTGTATTTTTTTATATTTTGAATAATTGAATATTATCTTTATTATTTTTATTTCTCCGTCAGCTTTAGTAGGAGTTATTGATCAGTAACTTATTTTGTTTTGAACTGAATCGTTTGTAGAATTGTAACTCACAGATATTGTTTTTTTGAACTGTAAATATTGCACTTTACGTATATTTCTCGACTTCTGTTTATAAAAAAAAGTGTGCCGAGACCAGCAATCATTTCGTAGTCTATATTCATCTAGAATATTTACATTATACTTACACTCATGATGAATAAAAAAATATATAAATATAAATTTAAAATATAGCTGATACAAATATAAAATAAAACCCGATGCAAGCCCGCGCCGTGCCCCTATATTTTTAGATACACTGTACGGACGTAGTAAAAGACAGTTCTTAGACGCGACAAAGTTTGTGCGCAGGACGTGTAGAGTACATAAATCTATGCCCAGAGTTCAATGATAAAAATTTTAAAAAATAGATATGTAGCATATTTTAACACAAATCTTCCAAACTCACTCAATATATCTGTATATGCTTACAGATGCACAATGAACTACAAAAACTAGCAATGACCCATGACGTTTACTTCTTTGCTGTTTACACAGACCTGCCTGTCGATGCAAAACGTGATGAATAATGAACTGACAAGATCTTTTTTAGTCAACCATGTACATAATGCATATAAATTCTTAGATGCATCAACTTTAATATCCAATATTTGATTGTGAAAATAAAAAAAGTTTTCGAAATGGAAAAATTGATTTTGAAAAGACCCCGTAAACATCGATACAACAAAATCGATCGAGTTGCACCTTGTAGATGTTTAGATGTAAAAATTGGTTGAAAATTTTACATCGAATGCACCTGTTGAAGATTTCGAATCGTTAAATTGATATCATGTCTAGAATATAAGTATTTTATATGTGTAAAAACCGGAGAAAAAAAGCTTTCTAACGGCATAGATTTTGTGAATTATATAGTGACTGTTGTAGAATTTTAAATGCTTCAAACTCGACAGTGTGTAAAAATAAAAAAAAATCCACGTTTTTCCCGGATGAAGTAAAAACGTCAAAGTGAAACGTTATGAACACAAAAAGTTTTAATTGTTCAGTGTGATAAATTTTATACTATTTATGTCTTTATAACTGATTTCTTTACATAAAACAAACAACTTTTTCCTGCTTTTCATAAAACTCTGATTTTTAACGAAATTAATAAACTATTTCAAAAGTTTGAACGAGTTACCTTTTCTCTAGAAAAAACGGAGGAAAAACAACTTAAAATTTTAATCACGTAAAAAATGAAATGCTTCATGGGTGGGAAAAATAAAGTTCACGAATCACGAATGGCAATGGGTGATCTTGACCTTGCAAATTGGATAATATGGGTGTCATTTGTTTACAAAAATAACATATAATTATATTGTTTAAGAAAGAGGAAAACCAAAAAGAAAAAAATTATTTGGAAGGGATAAAAAAGCTGTTATATTGCTAGAACAAGAATGTTGATGGGTCATTACTAAACATGAATTATACAAGGTGACTCTACTTTCAAGAACAAATGGTTTTAAAAAATATTTTACAATGTTTAAAAAGCAAATCAAGTTCAATCTAGATTTTACTGTTGCATTTAATTCATACTCACGATAGTGTGCCAATCGGTGTGGATGGTACTGTTATAGAAAGACTGGATAACGAATCATTACCAAACTTGTATATGCTAAGGGGATTAGGTCTGCCTCTACTGAATCTAGTATCTTCTTGAAACACAAAACGTAGTGCTTTATATTCCTACAAATCATAACAAAGTACTTGATAAAATTGAATTTTTAACTCACCCTCATAGGCATCCCTTGTTAAAGTTCACGTGTATAACCTAATTTGACAAAGTTTTTCCTTTGCGTGGGAAATGTGATTTAGACATGGATAAGTGTTTTACTTTTGATATTTTTGCATATATAATATGTACAAGTTAAGATAAAAATGCCGTACACATTGCAAAAAAAATATTAAATACCAAAAGGAGTTTTAGCATTTAGGGATTTTTCAAGGTATAACCTTACAAAATTGTTTATAACACATTAGAAAAAGTAAATTGTAAAGCTGTTAAAGGACAAAAAGGAGAAACTACCTTCCGTTTTGTTTACGAACTATGCAATGTCTGAAAATACCAATCATTTTTTATTAGAATGATCGTTAGCTTGATCTATATAGCTCTAAACAATTGTAGAATTTGTATTTTTATTATATGCAGTTGTATATAACGTCACATAACCCCCCCCCTTTTTCAGCAAACATACATAACATTATAAACATAGATATACACATATTTGAAACGTTTGTGTGATTATTTGGGAATTTTGAACGCATGCGCAATATTTTACTTTCCAAGCGGGACAATATACGACCGTCACTATCGATGATGTAAGCAAAAAGTATAAGTAAAGAAATCTTCAAGAGATAAATCATATATCTGCTAATTTCAAGCAAGAACTCTGCGGAAAATGTGTTTTTCGTCTGGTTTCTTATGTGGTCTTTGGACTTTAAAACAAACATTCACGCCTCACACCTGATTGGCAATCCCCGTACCTCGGACAGAAAAATCTCACGCACACACTGTCTTGTCCAGTTTGTTTGGTACTGCCTCACGCGACAATTGACGCATTAGGATGACGTATCCAATCATTGCGTTGACGTCATAAAAAAAGGTATCTTTATTTATTTTTCAAAATATATGTTTTGTTTTATTTTATAGTCAAAATGTTTTATTGTCATAACTGTCTTATATTTGCATTGATTTCAAATCATTGACATCTTTTAATTTTAAAGTATTATCAATAGGATTATTTTCAAAGTGCGGATTTCTTCAATGCATAAAGTGTCCAAAGGAATGCAAGAGGCCCCATGAAGGTACGTGTTTTGTTTGGTACTTATCACAGTAATAAACGTTTTAATGATACGAGAAATAGAATCTGTCACCTGTTTGTGACCGATACCGGTTGATCTCAGTTTCGGTTGATGTGATGTGATATATCCCATCACCCTCGACTGAGAACATATTCTATTGGTCTTGTTACAAGTTGGCTAAGTATTAGATCAATCGGACAAATGGTTTGCATTTGAATGCATGGGTGCTGTTTTTTTATGTATAGTAGCTGTGACTTTGACCTTTTACCCAGTGACCTGATTCGTAATCTTAAATATTGTCTTTTGACAGGAAATAAGTTGACCAAATTTTATAGCAATCTTTAAATGCAGGAAAATTGCATTTCTGTTTATTGTAAATATGATTTTGATAAAGTTTGAGATTGATCGGACAAAAGTGCGTCATTAAAAGCACAGAAACTGAATTCATATTTATAGTAACTGTGACCTTGAACTTTGATATCTGGTCCTAAATTGCGTGCAATGCGTTGTCTTGTCACAAGGAATAAGTTTGAGAACCATAGTTCTTTAAATGCTCAGAAACCAAGTTGTTGACAGACAGCCGTCCCGACGCCCATCCGGACCTTGCGGCATCATACACTACGACCCGTCAATATTGATGGTGTATAAAAACAGGGTTTTGAGTTTAACAGCACATGTACACTTATCATCTATGAACCGATTAGAGATGTTTATCTAGACAGCCATGATGAATTCTTCAATATGGCACAAGTAACTGCTCCCCCTACAGAGACACGACACCCTATAACACTTAGTGGTATTATAAAGGATATAATAAATTGTAAACCTGATCGAAAAAAACGAGTTAAATCCTTATGTTTTGTTTACAAATTATGCAATGTCAATAGTTGCAAATAATTTTTCATAAGGATTTTCTTCAAGATTATGTATATAGCCCTTAATAACTGAAAAAGTTTGTCTTTCTTGTCAGAATACCATGTGCAAAATATTGATTAGGTTTTTGATAAATTGGTTACAGGTGTGAAATGATATACCTTAACCATGTGCACAGCAAACATGCTGAATGGTACTTAAAATGGTCATGGTATTACTGGTAATAACTTTTCCTCGTATCAATATAATGATCCTAATATAACAGGACTTTGATTAAAAAAATGTAATCATGCCTTATATAAATCACTTCAGGTGACACTGACTTACCTTTTCTTTTGTCGTCTCGATAGTACACCCTGTGTGGTTAACTGTAGCTGTATAAGGACATCTAGTATGGAAAAATGGACAATGACAGTCACAGTTTTGTTTTTGAGACAGCTGATGATATTCAATATCTCTAAAACACTTTGGGGGAATCATCATATAATTATTTCTGAAAAAGAAAATCAATATGCAGTTAGCTGCAACAAAATAAAAACAATAAGAAATTATACATAATTTGAATATTTGAGGTATACTGAATGTTTAACTAATGATATCTCAAAATCCATATAAATTAAGTTACGACAGTGTCTCACTAGACAATCCATATGTGACATATGTGTACCTCAAACCAATCTAAGGTACCAGTGTGTACATCTAAGCAATCGAATTTTATGCGGCGTCTCGAATAGATTATATTTCAAAAAATATTAAAATTTTCTCATTCGAATTTTCATATGTCAAAGTTTTGCTGCACAAATATGTTTCGTATGAAGTGAACTTTTTGTCGAAAACAACAAAAGCAACCTATAAAGACATAAAAAATGAACAAAGTATGATAACAAGACAAATGATTAAAAGGATATAAGAGAAGGTATTAACTGTCATTCGATTGATACTTGTTGTATTGTTATATGGTATGCAGAGGTGTCGTGAAAAATTGAAGCATGCCCTCTCTCTCTCTTTATATATAACGTACGAATGGTTGGTTGGAACAATGTATAACATTCCATTAATATTATTACTGCATGTCATGTTTTGTATTGAAAAAGTGAAAGTAAAGTTGGCATCAACCGACATTATCTACAATATAAAAATAAAAAATAAATAAATAATCATTTTAAAAATAAAAATATAAACGAGTCAGGTCAGTATCGACATGCAATACATAGATCCCTAACGTTAATAAACATTCTGGGCGTTGCTCGAAATCTGAGGTGTTGCCTGGACAAAACATGTGTCATAAATTTACCGATATGCAAAATTTAATAAAAATTGCCAAATTAAACAATCACTACCTCTAATAAAAAATAAAAAAAAATGTAAAAAAAATTCCTAAACAGTCACATGCACATCTTCGGTATCTGTAGATATAAATCGTGTTTCTAGAAATCTTAAGGAGCTATTGTCAGGACAACACATGCATTACTCATGCACAACTTGCTAATTTAAACAACCAGTAGTTCCTGAAACTTAAAAATAACAATTATAAAAAACCCTCATCACTTCCACATCTGATATGTTTGATGTCTGTAGATATTTTCTGGAAAATAATTTTTTTTGCCTAAAAATATGAAATGGAGTTGCAGGGGCTACACATGTTGCTACAAGTTCAAAACTTTAGTCGTCCCAGGTTAGGAACCATTGGGTGACTTATAACCTACAATTTAACAAATGAATTTGAATTAGTTTGTCTACAAATACTCTAAGTTATCTAAAATGTAACATATCAACTACAATTAGTTCTTCTACAAATAATCAACAATATCTACATTGTAAGAAAAAACTGCAATTAGTCTAAAACAATGATCACAATATACAATAAAAAATATGCCGACCCATGTTCAAATCATACTTTAAAAGTCAAAATCAAAACTTAAAAATCTGACAAATTTATTGAAAACTAAAATGAACATTAAACATGTAACGCAATAAAAATAACACAGCAAATAATATATGTAGGGTAGCTTAGAACGTAACGAGGAAACACGCTGGTTAAATTTCTCGTTCAACAAAATAAAAACCTACACGTCTCATGACATTATTGGAAGTCATGGTAAAAAATTTATTTATTTTTAAACGATATAAATTCTCAAGAAACAATCGGTATACGATGTCATATTGTTGATGTTTCTAAAATTATTACAATTTCCATGGTTCCATAAAAGACAAACATACTGATCAATATCCAAATCACAATCCAGAAGCAAAGAAAAAACTTTGAAATTGACAAGTAAGGTTAAACACACAAACTTCCACAAGTGAAGTGAGGCCGAGTGCAACGGAAGGGTAAGCATTTCCGGTTTAGCTAGCTATTCCCACCACGTTTGTAAATAAAATTGAGCGCAAGGAACATGGAACCATTAGACGTCATATATACCCAGGGTAATTCAGGTTACTTTCATTCTGAATTTTGATGTCACACGTGAAGAATTTAATTAACTAGACAGAGGTTGCTTACCCTTCCGGATCATTTGGTCTCAGTTCTCTTGTAAACGTTTATGCATCTAACTTAATCGGTCAGTTTTCAAAGTTTTGAATTTTCTTTTAGAATAGGATTTGAACATTGATCTCAATGTTTCTGTTTGATTGTGACCGTGTTTTGTTTATTTTAGCGTTATTGTAAATAGGCTATCATTTGCTTTCAGTAATGATGAAAACTATCGATGTACTAAAAGTTTAATGTTCGGCACTGGTTTAATGAAAGAACGCGAAATCATCTACTTTGACATTTCCAGATTAAAAGAGTAGTTGTTTTTGTAACTTTTTCAAAAATTGTTTGAGGCAAGTATTTTTTTCATATTCTGTATTTAAACCGTTGTCAATATGTAATTAAATTAAAACACCATCGACGATTTTTTTTCTAACAAAAATGTACCAGCCATTTGATAAAACTAAAATCGAAAGAATAAATTGAGTAACCAACATGATTATATTCGTTTAGCTTTCATTGCTACACTTAGCAGAAATATCACGAACGTCAATTTTTAAGATAATTTTTTTTTTTTTAAATCTTACCTGTAACATGAGAACGTATGAGATAAAGTATGTCCATTTTCCCATTGTAGAATGTAAATTAACACTGCTGTAGAGATGCTACATTAACATTGAGTCATTCCACAGTATATCTCCATTATAAAACATACGTTGATTTTCAGTTCTGCCCTTAATTATATAAAAGTCTAACACAGTCTAATTCTCAGAAGTTTCTTCTTCACGACACATTTTTGTTTAAATCCGTATTTGGTTATCTTAATAATCCCTGAGCAGATGTGTCAAAATATCTGATTAAATTGTTTATTCGTTAGTGATTTAAACAGCATTTATTGATTTTGATTATTTTTAAATTTTTATCTCGCTCATTCCCACAAAATAAGATCATGTGGCCATACCATTGAGTTTTAACTGCAGATAGGACTTGTTATCAATAATTTCTAAAGATAATAATACCAATGACTATTTTGTAATAAGTAATACATAATATATCAGTAACTGACAGAAAAAGAAAGAAACAAACAAATATTACCAAATCGCTTCATTATCGTTTTCCGAACAAAACTACTTCAGAATCGACAAACATACCTCTTCCCCCATTCTTCCTTCACTTTTAATACAAATAAAACGAACAGGGTGTCTCTAAAACACAAACGAAATATTTGTATGAAAATCCGTTTAATTTAAATGAAGTTAAAATTTTTATTACCTGTTATCATTTAGACACCTATAATCTTTTTAGAAATTTAAATCAGAAAACCCGATAATATAAGTACAACCTGTCGATACTGTTATTAAATTATTAAGCTAAACAATAAATCTCGTGTATAATGTTGCTAGGGTATTCGAATATGTGTATTGCATGAACGAACAGTACTGCATTGCAAATGCGCCAAACTGTATTTGTCTAGAGCTTTGTAAAATAAAATAACGTCGTTATAAGTGTCTAAATTTGTGTAATTAACCTTGCAATACTAATCTGTATATTTGACCTGTTAGTTTTACATGTTTCTGCAATTCCCAGTATTCTAAGTTTTTGTTTTGGATTTGTTGATTTTCAACATGAATCAGTATGTTTGCTGTTGATGGTAAGAAAATTTATACATCCCATTCTAGGTCATTTCAAACTAATGGTACAGTTAATTGATAGTTTTTAAAAACTTTGGTGATGTTCCTTTAGTCAATGTAAGCAGTTGATATATTTATAAATAATAAATGCAAATGAAACTGTCTTGAAGTTCACCTCTTTATAAGATTTATCTGTTTTTTTAAAAAAAAACCAGTATGATGTTTTCAAGGGTTATATTTTTGGTAAATATTGTAAAATCTGACAAGTTCTGTCTTTTATTTTAAATTCCTAGTATAAATGAAATTTACATATTCTCAAAATTTAAGCAGAATGTCATCTATATATCTACATATGGGTGGGTGGGTTCAAAGATTAAGTGAGGGTTTTTTCACTAGATTTAACAAAATTCGATATAAATTCTGACTTGTATGAATAAGTGATAAAAAATATTGATTTTTTTATTACAAACATGGCGGTTGTAGATAACAAAATAGTTAATCAGGAGTTGCTTATCCTTCTGGGGCACTCGTGCTTATTTACCTGGTGAAAGTTCTAATAAATGTGTTTAAATAAATTTGTCAGTTTTCAAAGTTTTCAGCTTGATACAAACCATACGTCTGCTTTTTAAGCTTTGCTTCACTTGTTTGACTCATACCTACGAAAGGCTACATTTAAGGCTGAATGACAAACGTGATGCCTTTAATTTTTCGATTGTCAATATTCCTTCACTTAGCAGCAATGAACCTGCATTTCCTGGTTATTCCACCATAGAGCCTAGTCACAAATAAATGGTTGACTCAGGATTATTATCAAAGGCCCCAAAAAGTTTTATGAACATCCTTACAATATTATTGATAAGTGTGATTTTTCCACCTGGATATATTGACGTCACATAGTTTTGTCTTCCTTTCAATCTCAATAAAGATCACACATGAAGTCCAGTCATTTAGATATAAAAATTCTTGTTATATAATACCGAGGTTAAATTCTTACGTATATAATCTGTAGTTATTCAAATGCATGTCTCCCTTATACCTTTTTTTCCCGTATGGTTGCACTGGATACTACCTATTACTACTTAGGGATAATATCAAAACAATTTATTAGATACTATTTAATTTCAGATTTGACAAGATGCTGTGAGAAGTCCATGATTGCCCTGGATATATTTGACGTTTCATAGTTCCATGTTCCTTTCACACAATTTTGATTTAACACGTGGCGGGTATAGCTAGCTAAACAGGAGGCGCTTAACCTTCCGGAGCACCCAGTCTCACTTCCCTGGTGGAAGTTCAGGTGTCTAACCTAACTTGTCAGTTCCAAAGTTTTTACTTTGCCTCTGGATTGTGATTCGGACATGGATTAGTATGTTTGTTTTTGATTAATAATAATGATAATAATAATAATCTTTAATGTGCAAATACAACTACAAATAATTGGTTATATAAACACATTTTGAAATAGATGCATTGTAGATATATTATGCAATAAGAAATTTATCAATCAAAAACAAACGAACTGATCAATATTGAAATTACAATCAATGTGGTTTTCAAAATTACCATTAAATCATGCTTTTCATAACATTAACTAAAATTTGCCCCAACTGACAATAGGCGCCTTTGATATTAGATATATTTTATATTCAGTGTTCTCGATATGTGTTGATCTTCTACTAGTATTTTCTTTGCCATTCGAATCTTTGGTATGTTCATGCCATTTATACTTCTATGCCAAATACTTGTTTTTTTCAGTTGAGAATTCAATTTTAGCTAATCCGTAAAAAATCTTTATAGCGTTCTACACGGGAGTAAAGTCTATGTCGTTATTGATTTATATCGACCATTGCATTATAATTACATAATGTAGATTTATAAAGAATGTTTACCTTTGGATTAGTTGATTGGAAACACGATATTACGTAACGCCTTTATATAAATTGTATTTCAACATGTAAAATCCCTAACTACGTAACTACTAACGAACTATAAAAGTATGGTTGTATGTGATATTTAGATTTAGTAATGCTATCCTTCAAGTTAGTCATACAAATGTGACAACTTCAACTAAAATGACATCTAACAAAGTATCCGTAACACAGTTTATTTTCTCTAATAAATAACAATGGATAGTGTTTGTTTTAGTATATACTTCAGCATTCTACGTTTTCATTCCTTCTGTCAGTAATTTAACGAATGTCAGGGAGCATGTTTATCAGTATCAGAACCATCATTAAACCAAAATACCCAAAGTAGCAGTGGTGTTTGTGTGCCTGCAAATTAAAAGGAAATACAGTTCAAATCCAATACACAATTACACAATTTGTCTTTTAATAGAAACTACAAAAAAGTAGAACTGCTTCTGGACCCAAATACTCCCAATCAATTTTAATAAAATTTGACTATGTGACCTTGCCCTGGGAGCCATATACGGTGAAATCTGCCTTAGCGGTCACTTGGAATTAATGGTCACCTGCCGATAGCGTCCAGTTTGCAACCCCCAAAGGAATTTTGCTATATATTTCACCTGAAATACGCCCAATCAAAAGATAGTCCAACAACCAAATTCTAAAATAAACATGTTAAATTCCAAAGATACTTCGATTATGCACTATATTAAGTCAATTTCCAAATATATACTGTATATTATGATTAATATGGTTGGCGTGATTCTTGTTTCAAGAGTACGTGAAAAATGACGAATTTATAAATGAGATCAGTGTTCTTAGTAATTATCATGTTTATTTAGTGTTGTTGTTAATTGTTTCGTGTTCTTTATTGGTTTCATGTCATTGGTTTCATTGCCTCCACTACATGAATGAAATAAAATTGTTCCCTTGTATACAATATATTTTCTCCTGTTTTCGCCATTCGATAATATTAGATATAATGTGTTGCAAACATTGTGAGAATTTTGAATGATTTGCCAATGGAAATTATCTCTTTTCCAACCGTCTGTTATTTAACTTTAGTCGTGGAGACAATGTACTCACTATTGTTCTTACTATGAATTTGTGCGTAAAATATAATACATTGAAAAATTAATATCCGCATTTATTTATTTATAATAAAATTAAAGATTTTTTTACTTATATCGAGACGGTTAGTTCGGGGAAGGTTAAGGTAACCGGGTTGTTCAGAGATAACCACAGACATTCGGCAAGCTAACTGATACACTTTATTATAAGATGAAAGTGGGGTAGAGATTATACATGACTTAATTAGTAATTGGTTTCTTGATTAAATTTACAGAAAATGCATTCAAAAGAAAATAATCGACGTGAAAGTCATGTGAATGAATGGTTGAAAAATTAGTAAAAAGTGATTTGAAACATCTGGTGTAGCTCTACTTCAAATAATTACCTTATGTACAAAGTAGTGCCAAATACATTTTCAATTTGATTGACTCTACATATTATTTGTTAATTAGCTCTTCTGTGTACCAGAATAATTGTTCCTACCTTGAAATTTGATACAGATGGTTTTACTTTTGTGTCGAGTTACTTTCCATAACACTACTTACCGTTGACTGTATTGTTGAAACCCTTGAGGTAATGCTAGTATTTTGCGTCAACAATGCTGTCGTCACCCCAGGACGTGAACTCTATTAATTATAAATCAAAATGTTCAGTTATAAATGTAAAAACAAAAATATTTAATGTTATCCTTTAGCTTTCCATCGAATATATAATCAAAAACAAACATACTAATCCATGTTCGAATCACAATCAACGTGTGTAAACAAAATTAAGTGAAAGGAACTATGGGACGTCAAGAATATTTCGGTCAATCCTGGTCACAATGACTTTAAACTTATCAACAATACTGTGGTAACGGACATAAAACGTTTTGAGGGTCCTGATAAGCCTGGGCTTGCAATATCCCTGCGTCGACAATTTATTTGTGAGCAGCTTGCTTCGTTGTACAAAGTCATGTAATGGAAACTAGCTTAACAAAAGCGTATTTATTGTGAAACAAATACACTCTAAGCAGGAGAAGCAGGTATATTGCTGCAAAGAAAAGGAAAGTTGACAATAGAAAAATTGAAGTCATCAAGTTTGTCATAAAATTTCAAATGTAGCTTTTCGTGGGCGTCATAATTGATGTACTAGTCTAAATATGAAGCAGAACTTGATGAATAAGTCGTATCTTTTCAAGTTCACTAGGAAAGATGGCATTTACATATCCTCAAAATTTCAAATTGTTAAGAGACATTAATATTATACATAATGTTACATCACAGACATACCGTACAGATAGTGTCTCTGTTCGTCTGGCATGTACACCCATTATTCATTGCTTCACTACAGTTTTTACCACAAAATCCCGGTGAACATCCCACGCTTACTTTAATGGTAAATCTAAAAAGGAAAAGGAAATAAGATACATTTTCTCTAAAACATTTTCAGTACAAATCTTGTATGGTAACAAATTATCGGTAAAAAAATGAAAAGTCTCACTCCACACGGCAAATATTTGTCCACGGAGTAAAACTTTATTAACCAATTACCAAAATGACCGAATTTATTTAGCTAGAAATGACAACATTGAAGAAACAGGGTTTAAAATCAATAGACTGTGATTACAATCTTGGAATTGGTTTTTGCTATGCAGGATTTTCAATAGGTGACTCGGCGTTGTTCAAGTGCATAATTACATGCGAGTATAACCATTCAGTGCTTGATTCTAATTGTAATTAGTTCTGAAAATTAAGGGTGGTCAATTTGAGAATAAGTGTAAAATTCATTATGGAAAAGTCATATATAATTTTCTATGTTTTGAATGATAAATTCAAAAAGAAGGTACTAGTATATGACATTGATAACTAAAATGACATATACAGCTGTCCATCAATACAAAATTACTTTACTTATATGTATATCAACATAGCAGTTATAATGATCGATAATTAACATGTATGTTAATGAGCATTTAAAACACACTATAACATCTATGGCAATACTGAAATAAATTCTTGTATAAAAACAATGACTACTAACATTTCAAAAATTTAATGATTTTCAAAAATATGTTAAAACGGTTCCTAATACTTTTTCTAAGTTATCTGATACAAAAGTATGCTTTAAAAATAAGTGCATGTTTTAGCTATTTGCTTAGCTAAAGTAATTTGAGGTTGAGGATTTAAGTAATGAGTGCAGACATATTCTAATAATGCTGCTTCATGGGGAAAATAACGTTCACGAATCACGAATGGCAATGGGTGATCTCGACCCTGCAAATTGGATAATATGGGTGTCACTTGTTCACGTCATGTCAGTAAAATTTAAGTAGTACTATAATTATATTGTTGAAGCAAGAGGAAAAGCAAAAAGAAAACATTTGTTTGGAAGGGATAAAAAGCTGTTATATTGCTAGAACAAGAATGTAGATGGATCATTACCAAACATGAATTATACAAGGTGACAAGGTTTCAAGAACAAATGGTTTTAAAAAATATTTTACAATGTTTAAAAATCAAATCAAGTTTAATCTAGATTTTACTGTTGTATTTAATTCATACTCACGATAGTGTGCCACTCCGTGTGGATTGTACTGTTTTAGAAAGATTGGATAACGAATCATTACCAAACTTGTATATGCTAAGGGGATTAGGTCTGCCTCTTCTGAATCCAGTATCTTCTTGAAACACAAAAAGTAGTGCTTTATATTCCTACAAATCATAACAAAGTACTTTCTAAAATTGAATTTTTAACATATAATGTTCACCCTAATAGGCATCCCTTGTTAAAGTTCACGTGTTTAACCTAATTTTCCTTTGCGTGGAAAATGTGATTTAGACATGGATAAGTATTTTACTTTTGATATTTTTGCATATATAATATGTACAAGTTAAGATAAAAATGCCGTACACATTGCAAAAAAATAAAATATTAAATACTAAAAGGAGTTTTAGCATTTTGGGACTTTTCAAGGTATGACCTTACAAAAATGTTTATAAACATTTAGAAAAAGTAAATTGTAAAGCTGTTAAAGCACAAAAAGGAGAAACTACCTTCTGTTTTGTTTACTAAAATTGCAATGTCTGAAAATACCAACCATTTTTTATTAGAATGAGCGTCAGCTTGATCTATATACTTCTGAACAATTGTAGAATTTGTATTTTTATTATATGCAGTTGTATATAACGTCACATAAAATCACCACCTTTACAGCAAACATACATAACATTATAAACATAGATATACACATATTTGAATCTTTGAAACGTTTGTGTGATTATTTGGGAATTTTGACCGCATGCGCAGTATTTTACTTTCCAAGCGGGACAATATACGACCGTCACTATCGATGATGTGAGCAAAAAGTATAAGTAGAGAAATCTTCAAGAGATAAATCATATATCTGCTAGTTTCAAGCAAGAACTCTGCGGAAAATATGTTTTTTGTTTGTTTTTTTATATGGACTTTGGACTTTAAAACAAACATTCACGCCTCACACCTGATTGGCAATCCCCGTATCTCGGACAGAAAAATTTCACGCACACACAAGTGCTAGATTTTTCTGTCTTGTCCAGTTTGTTTGGTACTGCCTCACGCGACAATTGACGCATTAGGATGACGCGTCCAATCATTGCGTTGACGTCATCAAAACAAAGGGTATCTTTATTTTTCAAAATATATGTTTTATTTTATTTTATATTCAAAATGTTTTATTGTCAGAACTGTCTTATATTTGCATTGATTTCAAATCATTGACATCTTTTAATTTTAAAGTATTATCAATAGGATTATTTTCAAAGTGCGGATTTCTTCAATGCATAAAGTGTCCAAAGGAATGCAAGAGGCTCCATGAAGGTACGTGTTTTGTTTGGTACTTATCACAGGAATAAACGTTTTAATGACACGAGAAATAGAATCTGTCAACTGTTTGTGACCGATACCGGTTGATCTCAGTCTTGGGTGATGTGGTGTGATATATCCCATCACCCTCGACTGAGAACATATTCTATTGGTCTTGTCACAAGTTGGCTAAGTATTAAATCAATCGGACAAATGGTTTGTATTTGAATGCATGGGAGCTGGATTTCTATGTATAGTAGCTATGACTTTGACCTTTTACCCAGTGACCTGATTTGTAATCCTAAATATTATCTTTTTACAGGAAATAAGTTGACCAAATTTTATACCAATCTTTAAATGCAGGAAAATTGCATTTCTGTTTATTGTAAATATGATTTTGACAAAGTTTGAGATTGATCGGACAAAAGTGTGTCATTAAAAGCACAGAAACTGAATTTATATTCATAGTAACTGTGACCTTGTGGTCGTAAATTGCATGCCATGTGTTGTCTTGTCACAAGGAATAAGTTTGAAATCCATCGGACAAAACGTGCGTCTTTAAATGGTCAGAAACCAAATTGTTAACAGACAGCCGTCCCGACGCCCATCCGGACCTTGCGCCATAATACACTACGACCCGTCAATATTGATGGTGTATAAAAACAGGGTTTTAGTTTAACAGCACATGTACACTCGGCATCTTTGGTTTGATTGGAGATGTTTATCTGGACAGCCATGATGAATTCTTCAATATGGCACAAGTTACTGATCTCCCCCACAGAGACACGACACCCTATATCACTTAGTGGTATTATAAAGGATATAATAAATTGTAAACCTGATCGAAAAAAACGAGTTAATTCCTTATGTTTTGTTTACAAATTATGCAATGTCAATAGTTGCAAAAAATTTTTGATAAGGATTTTCTTCAAGATTATCTATATAGCCCTTAATAATTGTAAAAGTTTGTCTTTCTTATCAGAATACCATGTGCAAAATATTGATTAGGTTTTTGATAAATTGGTTACAGGTGTGAAATGATATACCTTAACCATGTGCACAGCAAACATGCTGAATCGTACTTAAAATGGTCATGGTATTACTGGTAATAACTTTTCCTCGTATCAATATAATGATCCTAATATAACAGGACTTTGATTAAAAAAAATGTAATCATGCCTTATATAAATCACTTCAGGTGACACTGACTTACCTTTCCCATTGTCGTTTCGATAGTACATCCTGTGTGGTTTACTGTAGCTGTATAAGGGCATCTAATTTGGAAAAATGGACAATGACGGTCACAGTTTTGTTTTTGAGGCAGCTCATGATAATCAATATCTCTAAAACACGTTGGAGGACTCATCATATAATTTTTTCTGAAAAAGAAAATCAATATGCAGTTAGCTGCAACAAAATGAAAACAATAAGAAATCATACATACTTTGAATATTTGAGGTATACTGAATGTTTAAATAATGATATCTCAAACTCCATAAAAATTGAGTTACGACAGTGTCTCACTAGGCAATCAATATGTGACATATGTGTACCTCAAACCAATCCAAGGTACCAGTGTGTACATCTAAGCAATCGAATTTTATGCGGCGTCTCGAATAGATCATATTTCAAAAAATATTTAAATTTTCTCATTCGAATTTTCATGTGACAAAGTTTTGCTGCACAAATATGTTTCGTATAAAGTGAACTTTTTGTCGAAAACAACAAAAGCAACCTATAAAGACATAAAAAATAAACAAAGTATGATTACAAGAGAAATGATAAAAAAGATATGAGAGGGGGTATAAACTGTCATTCGATTGATACTTGTTGTATTGTTATATGGTATGCAGAGGTGTCGTGAAAAATTTGAAGCATTACCCTCTCTCTCTCTCTCTCTTTATAAATATATATATATATATATATATATATATACGTACGAATGGTTGGTTGGAACAATGTATACTATTCCATTAATATTATTACTGCATGTCATGTTTTGTATTGAAAAAGTGAAAGTAAAGTTGGCATCAACCGAATCATCTACAATATAACAATAAAAAATAAATAGATAATCATTTTAAAAATAAAAGTATAAACGAGTCAGTATTGACATGCAATACATACATCCCTAACGTTGATAAACATTCTGGGCGTTGCTCGAAATCTGAGGTGTTGCCTGGACAAAACATGTGTCATAAATTTACCGATATGCAAAATTTAATAAAAATTGCCAAATAAAACAATCACTAACTCTAAGAAAAAATATAAGAAAATTGTAAAAAAAATTCCTAAACAGTCACATGCACATCTTCGGTATCTGTAGATATAAATTATATTCCTAGAAATCTTAAGGAGGTATTGTCAGGACAACACATGCATTACTCATGCACAACTTGCTAATTTAAACAACCAGTAGTTCCTGAAACATAAAAAATAACAATTATAAAAACCCTCATAACTTCCACATCTGATATCTTTGATGTCTGTAGATATTTTCTGCAAAATAAATTTTTTTGCCTAAAAATATGAAATGAAGTTGCAGGGGCTACACGTGTTGCTACATGTTCAAACCTTTAGTCGTCCCAGGTTAGGAACCATTAGGTGACCTATAACCTACAATTTAACAAATGAATTTGAATTAGTTTGTCTACAAATACTCTAAGTTATCTAAAATGTAACATATCAACTACAATTAGTTCTTCTACAAATAATCAACAATATCTACATTGTAAAAAATAAGTCTAAAATAATGATCACAATAAACAATAAAAAACATGCCGACTCATGTTCAAATCATACTTTAAAAGTCAAAATCAAAACTTAAAGATCTGACTTTATTGAAAACTAAAATAACCATTAAACATGTAACGCAATAAAAATAGCACAGCAACTAATATATGTAGGGTAGCTTAGAACGTAACAAGTAAACACACTAGTTAAATTTGTCGTTTAACAATAAAAAAAACCTACACGTCTCATGACATTATTGGAAGTTATGATTAATTTTTTTTATTGTTAAACGATATAAATTCTCAAGAAACAATTGGTATACGAATGGTCATATTGTTGATGTTTCTAAAATTATCACAATTCGGATGTCTCCATAAAAGACAAACATACTAATCAATGTCCAAATCACAATCCAGAAGCAAAGAAAAAACTTTGTTATTGACAAGTAAGTTAAACACACACACACTTCCACAAGTGAAGTGAGGCCGAGTAATTCGGAAGGGTAAGATTTATGGTTTTAGCAAGCTATTCCAACCACGTGTGTTATCAAAATTGAGCGAAAGGAACATGGAACTATGAGACGTCATATATACCCAGGGTAATTCAGGTTACTTTTATTCTGAATTTTGAATTCACACGTGAAGTATTTAGTTACCTAGACAGAGGTTGCTCACCCTTCCGGATCATTTGGTCTCAGTTCTCTTGTAAAAGTTTATGCATCTAACTTAATCGGTCAGTTTTCAAAGTTTTTAATTTTCTTTTAGAATAGGATTTGAACATTGATCTCAATGTTTCTGTTTGATTGTGACCGTGTTTTACTTATTTTAGCGTTATTGTAAATAGGCTATCATTTGCATTTCAGAAACGATGAAAACTATCGATGTACTAAAAGTTTAATGTTCGGCACTGGTCTAATGAAAGAACGCGAAATCCTCCACTTTGACATTTCCAGATTAAAAGAGTAGTTGTTTTTGTAACTTTTTCAAAAATTGTTTGAGGCAAGTATTTTTTTCATATTCTGTATTTAAACCGTTGTCAATATGAAATTAAATTAAAACACCATTGACGATGTCTTTTCTAACAAAAATGTACCAGCCATTTGATAAAAATAAAATCGAAAGAATAAATTGAGTAACCACCATGAATATATTCGTTTAGCTTCCATTGCTACACTTAGCAGAAATATCACGAACGTCAATTTTTAAGATAAATATATTTTTTTAAATCTTACCTGTAACATGATAACGTATGGGATAAAGTATGTCCATTTTCCCATTGTAGAATGTAAATTAACACTGCTGTAGAGATGCTACATTAACATGGAGTCATTCCACAGTATATCTCCATTATAAAACATACGTAGATTTTCAGTTCTTCCTTTCATTATATAAAAGTCTAACACAGTCTAATTCTCAGAAGTTTCTTCTGTACGACACATTTTTGTTTAAATCCGTATTTGGTTATCTGTGATACTCCTTAAGCAGATGTGTCAAAATATCTGATTAAATTGTTTATTCGTTAGTGATTTAAACAGCATTTATTGATTTTGATTATTTTTAAATTTTTATCTCGCTCATTCCCACAAAATAAGATCACGTCGCCATACCACTGAATTTTAACTGCAGATAGGACTTGTTATCAATAATTTCTAAAGATAATAATACCAATGACTATTTTGTAATAAGTAATACATATTATATCAGTAACTGACAGAAAAAGAAAGAAACAAACAAATATTAACAAATTGCTTCATTATCGTTTTCCTAACAAAACTACTTCAGAATCGACAAACATACCTCTTTTCCCCCCATTCTTCGTTCACTTTTAATACAAATAAAACGCACAGGATGTCTCTAAAACACAAACGAAATATTTGTATGAAAATCCGTTTAATTTAAATGAAGTTAAAATCTTTATTACCTGTTATCATTTAGACAGCTATAATCTTTTTAGAAATTTAAATCAGAAAAACCGATAATATAAGTACAACCTGTCGATACTGTTATTAGATTATAAAGATAAACAATAAATCTTGTGTATAATGTTGCTAGGGTATTCGAATATGTGTATTGCATGAACGAACAGTACTGCATTGCAAATGCGCCAAACCTTATTTGTCTAGAGCTTTGTAAAATATAATGACGTCGTTACAAGTGTCTAAATTTGTGTAATTAAATAACCTTGCAATACTTTAGTCAATGTAAGCAGTTAATATATTTATAAATAAAAAATGCAAATGAAATTGTCTTGAAGTCCACCTCTTTATAAGATTTATCTGTTTTTTTTAAAAACCAGTACGATGTTATTCAAGGGTTATATTTTTGGTAAATATTTTAAAATCTGACAAGTTCTATCTTTTATTTTAAATTCCTAGTATAAATGAAATTAACATATTCTCAAAATTTAAGCAGAATGTCATCTATATATCTACATATGGGCGGGTGGGTTCAAAGATTAAGTGAGGGTTTTTCTCTAGATTTAACAAAATTCTATATAAATTCTGCTTCATATGAATAAGTGATAAAAATACTGATTTTTTTTATTGTAGATAACAAAATAGTTAAGCAGGAGTTGCTTATCCTTCTGGAGCACTCGTGCTTACTTACCTGGTGAAAGTTCTAATAAATGCGTTTAAATAAATTTGTCAGTTTTTAAAGTTTTCAGCTTGATACAAACCATACGTCTGTTTTTTAAGCCTTGCATCACTTGCTTGACTCATACCTACAAAAGGCTACATTTAAGGCTGAATGACAAACATAATGCCTTTAATTTTTCGATTGTGAATTTTCCTTTACTTAGCAGCAATGTACCTGCATTTCCTGGTTATTCCACCATAGAGCCTAGTCACAAATATATAGTTGACTCAGGATTATTATCAAAGGCCCCAAAAAGTTTTGAACATCCTTACAATATTATTGATAAGTATGATTTTTCCACCTGGATATATTTGACGTCACATAGTTTTGTCTTCCTTTCAATCTCAATAAAGATCACACATGAAGTCCAGTCATTTTACAGTTTGATCTTCAACTAATTACAACAGAATGTTTTTATTATTGATATGATCCTATATACTTAAAATGTTTGTATTAAAACTTCGATTAGGGAGTGACATTTCCTAAGGAGTTTCCATAGACAAGGAAGTTAACTCTTGTAAAACCGGTGGGAGTTCAGTCCCTTTATCCTATTTTTGGTATTTATACAACATGTAAAGCAAAAACACTGGAAATAATCAATCATAACTGTTGTATATACATTCAACATTTCTGAACTAATTTTAAGTTACATGATCAGCCCATTTTAAATCAATTGCATTTTTTCACAATTTAATATTTCTAGTAATGAAGAATTAATGACAGTGACAGAATACTTAGGGACATTTCTGTGGATTTATAGAAAAATTAAATTTTTATCCTGAGATTGACACTTGTTTTATCATTTTTGTGCATATCCAGATATATTTTAAGTTATTTTATCAAAAACAAACATACTATCCCATGTCCGAATCACAATCCAGAGGCAAAGTAAAAACTTTGGAACTGACAAGTTAGGTTAGACACGTGAACTTCCACCAGGAAAGTGAGGCCGGATGCTCCGGAAGGGTAAGTACCTCCTGTTTTGCTAGCTACACCCGCCACGGGTGTAATCAAAATTGTGTGAAAGGAACATGGAACTATGAGACGTCAAATATATTAAGGGCAATCCTGGACACAGAGACATCAAACTTATAAACAATACTGTGATGACGGCCATAAAACTTTTTGAGGGCCTTGACAAACCTAGGCTGGCAATATCCCTGAGTCAACAATTTATTTGCAAGCAGCCTCCTTCGTTGTACAAAGTCCCCGTAGTTGGAACAAGCTCTACCATAGCGTATTAATTGGGAAACAAATACACCACAAGCAGGAAAAGAAGGTATATTGCTGCATAAAAAAATGAAGTCATCACGTTTGTCATAAAATTTCAAATGTAACTTTTCGTGTATGTCATAATTCAGGTATAAGTCTAAATATGAAGCAGAACTTAGGAATCAGTCGTGTCTTTTATTTCAAGCTGACTAGGATAGATGACATTAACATAGTCTCCAAATTTAGGATTGTTAAGAGACAGAACATCATCTATATATCTGTATGTTCAGTTGAATGATTTGGCGCCAGTCTTCTCTCCAGATTTAACACGGTTCTGCATAATTTCTTATTCATAAGAATAAAGAAACAAATCAGCAAGCAATTCATAAGAATTTTTATGATGAATAATAAGACTTTTCTTGAAAACAATCACAAATGAACATTTTCTGTACCAATTACTATGAGGTTTAACCCTATTTTTCATAGAATGACTGGACTAATGTGGCATGTGTAACTAGTTAAACATGGGTCACTTTCCCTTTAGAATAATCTAGTCTCTTTTCCTTGTGGAAGTTCACGTATTTCACTAAATTGGCAGATTTCAAAGTATTTGCTTTGGTTTTGAGAATTGGATTAGACTACAGCCGGTTTTTAGTGATTTAATTACTCAATTGAGAGCAGAACCATCGAAACCAATCAACATACACCACTTTGTGACCACTGATTATAAAACCACGACTGTTGATGGGAATCTGAGTTCGGGTTCCTTATCTTGAACCACCATGGAAATTGTAAACTGGTTCCACGACAAAATCAACTTATAAACCCCTACAATCAAAATTTAAACCCATGAACATGGCATGATATAACAATAACATGATTACTGTATAAAGCTTATTCCGAAAAGAAACGTCTCCCCCTAATATCGGTAAAGAAACGTTACCCCCAATATTAGGGTAGTACAACAAAATGCTTTTCATTTAGAAGTGAATCAGTGGGAGTTACATGGTATAACCACAAGCTAATTTACAGCTAGTATTTTGTAGAAGAACCTCTTGTTCTCTTACTTGAATGACAACTCTAATACGATGAAGAAGTTTGCGATTCAAATTTTGATATTCTGATTTCTTGATTTTAACCCAGTGCTTTCTTCGTAAAATTGGATTGTATGTTAAATCATTCATATTTGTTGGGTCATAATTTTGCAGTTTTTGTGATTTTATAAAAAAAATAATTGACAAATGGAATAGTGCGTTGTAGAAATAATTCCGATTGAGGGTCACAATATTCAAAATTTTTTGTTGAAGTTAAAGTTCTTGGTATTCAAAAACCCACGAAAATATTGAAATTTAATCCCCCACGAAGATTTGTGATTTTTTTCATTGATTAATCTTTATCTGCCTTATCTATGTAGTGCCGAAATCATCTTATATATTTTCTGTATTAATAATTAATGTCGTTAAACGTAACTCAGATATATACGATTAGGAACGTGATATTGTAATGAAACAGAGGTATTTAATATGTAATCATCAAAAGCAAACATAGTAACCCATGTAACAAAGGAACATATGTAAAGACTTTTCTCTCTGGATCTAGTTTAAAGAAAGATTTATCTAAGAAATTTTTAACAAATACTCTCAAAAAATCAATAAAATCAGTGAATCATCTAGCAGCAATACCTACAAGCGCGACAAAATGTAAACAAATTTTAAGCATTAGACATTTCCCTTTTTCAAAATTTAATGTTCAAAAGAGAATGTAGAATTGAGAAAACAAATCGAATCAAATTCTATTCGAGTTTTTAAACCTTAATTAAACGAACGGTAATTGTAAATTAGAATTAAAAACAATGACGTCACAACGCAAAACACGTGACTCTCTATAGAAACTACATCACTCTTGAAAAGTCCCATAAGGGACGAAAGCGCTAAAGAAAATGTAAAAGTGTTTAACTTGTTTATCCTGGTCTAAGTTTTTATTTATTATATATTATATTGTGTACTCTCCTTCACAAACAATATGGAAATATATATATTTGTTATATTGGTAAAGATAACCTTTTCTTACTTTGGCGTGCTTACTATACAACAACATAAGGTTGAAAGCGGCATGTTTAAAAATTTAAATAACATTATATTTGACAGTCCCAAGTAGAATCACATCTATGGAACAAACTGACAACCCGAGTAACGCAGTTAAATTACAGTTAAAGGGATTTGCCCAAGGTAGCAAATCATAATCTCTGTGCGCACGCGCGCTTACAAATTTCATCAAAATAACGTTTTTTCGAAAGAATTATGCCGGGGAGTTTTCTATAAGGAGTGTAAAAAGCAATTCCGAACGTAGTATATTAGAGATTTTGCACTAAATTCTATAGGTTATATAAAATGTTAGGTTGCTGTATTACAATTTGATGGGTTCTTGGTGAGATGTATGGTAAGAATCACTTTATTTTCAAATTTAAGCGTGTCAAATTGGGATCACTTGTAAAATTAGTGGGATGTGTCGGAACCGCAAGATCTCCGTTTTGCACGTCATTTTGACCACCTGGTCACGATATACATAGCTCAAACGAGACAATATTTCGGACATTTTCTGTCCCTTATCACTAGAATAATGAAGTTCAAATACCAAAAAAAAACAATAAATTTCAAGACATGTTTTAATAAAATACAAACATACTAACCCATGTCCGAATCACAATCCAGAAGCAAAGTAAAAATTTTGGAACTGACAAGTTAGGTTAGACACGTGAATTTCCACCAGGGAAGTGAGACCGGGTGCTCCGGAAGATTAAGCACCTCCTATTTAGCTAGCTACACCCGCCACGTTTGTAATCAAAATTGTGTGAAAGGAACATGGAACTATGAGACGTCAAATATATCCAGGGCAATCGTGGACTTCTCACAGCGTCTTGTCAAATCTGATATTAAATAGTATCTAATAAATTGTTTTGATATTATCCCCAAGTAAATTACACGTCGTAGTATCCAGTGCAAACATACGGGAAAAGGGTATAAGGGAGACATGTATTTGAATAACCACAGGTTATATACGTAAGAATTTAACGTAATAATATAACAACAATTTCTATATCAATATTAAATTACAGAGTTGACAATAGGCTGGGAGATTTCATTTAAAATATTATTTCTGGTTTTGGTAATTTTTTCAGTGTCAAAAGTTTAGGACAAATGAGCAGTAGATCATCGATACATTGTCCTATTAGGGATGTGTAAACCGCAATGTGGTAGTCAATACGAGGTCAAAATCACTATTAGTTTTCATATGACTCTCTTTATGAACATTAATTATATGACCAGTAGCCAATACATATGCATTTTTTTTATTTTATACTGTCTTTCTTTATATGTTTGTAAATTTAATTTTTTCTTATATCGATTTCAGCTAAGTGTCTTATCTACGTATTATTTGATTTCGTTTCAGAAATCAAAAACAAACATATTGGTCAATACAGTACATATCTATTACTTATATCAGCAAAATTTGTTTTTTAAGCAAGAAATACATTTTCTTCCATCTCACTATGATTGAAGAAAATATCTCCGCTTGTAGAAATTTCTTTCTTCACTTCCAGGTGCGTATTGTATTTTCACCTCCACGTGCTTATCTTTACCAACACGTGTGGAGATGACGTCGTCTTGCTGGAAATTGACAATAAAGATTCTGAAAAAATGAGATGCTGTACCCCATGTTTAATACGAATCTTGTTCTCGCATGCACAAGATTTTCAATAACGACAATTCAATCTACCTGACAGACTTTACGTATGGTTGAAGGAACCCAAAGAGCATTAACCCTTTGCAGCCTACCGGTATCCTTCAACGCTGACTAGGGGAAATCAAACGACCCACGCTAAAACTCTAAGAAGATGAATGGGTCTAGATTACTGTTTCTCTCTGTATCAGTCATTTATTCTTTAAATGATTTCCTTTCGTAAAATTCGTACACCTAAGCATAATGTTTTCTTACTTTTTATTTCTAATATAATCATGTAAACTGAAAATTAATTAACAACATGTTTTTCCTAACTTTTTATATATAACATTTATATGCGCACGTGGTTCATTTTTGGTAAAACAAGGCCGATTTTTTTTTCATTTTTAAATGTTTGTATTTTTACCACTTGTCCAATGGTTAATTTATGTGTTTTTTCTGTTGTTTTATTACCTTTTATTGTTTTATGTTTTGTTTTACATTTTACACAACCTCGATATACAGTTAAGATAAGCCCATTATTATGTCATTTAAGACTACTTCAGAGTCGATATTTAAACATAAAGTGGAGATGCATATGGAATTCGTTCCACACATAGTCTCGTTAAGTAATAATTCGGTAGGTTTTCAGTTGTTACTGTTTAATAATAATAATAATAGCAATAATAATGATAACCATCTTTATTGTGCAAATACATCTACAAATAATTGATTATATAAACATATTTTGGAACAGATGCATTGTATAGATAATTTACAATAAGAAATGTATCAATCAAAAACAAACGAACTGATCAATATTGAAATTACAATCAATGTGGTTTTTTAAAATTACCATTAGATTCTGCTTTTCATAACATTAACTAAAATTTTCCCCAACTGACAATAGGCGCCTTTGACATTAGATATATTTTATATTTAGTGTTCTTGATATGTGTTGATCTTCTACTAGTATTTCCGGTGCCATTTGAATCTTAGGTATGTTCTTGTCGTTTATACCTCTATGCCAAATACTTGTTTTTTTCAGTTGAGAATTAAATTTTAGCTAATCCGTAAAAAATCTTTATAGCCGTCTACATGGGAGTAAAGTCTTTGTCGTTATTGATTTACATAGACCATTGCACCATAATCAAATACTTTAGATTTATGAAGAATATTTACCTTTGGATTAGTTGATTGGAAACATGATATTACGTAACGCCTATATAAATTATATTTTAACATGTAAAATCCCTAGCTACGTAACCACTAACGAACTATCTAAGTATGGTTGTGTGTGATATGTAGATTTAATAATGCTGTAATCGCGAACCAGATGCTATCCTACAAGTTAGCCATACAAATGTGACAACTTCAACTAAAATGACATCTAACAATGTAGCCGTAACACAGTTTATTTCTTCTAATAAATAACAATAGATAATGTTTGTTTTAGTATATACTTCAGCATTCTGTTTTTTTATTCCTTCTGTTAAATAATAATTTAACGAATGTCAGGGAGCATGGTTATCAGTATCAGAACCATCATTAAACCAAGATACCCAAAGTAGCAGTGGTGTTTGTGCGCCTGCAAATTAAAAGGAATTACAGTTAAAATCCAATACACAATTACACAATTTGTCTTTAATAGAACCTACAAAAACTAGAATTGTTTCTTGACTCAAATACCCCCAATCAATCTAAATAAAGTATGACTATGTGACCTTGCCCTGGGAGCCATATACAGTGAGAACTGCCTTAGCGGTCACCTGGAATTAACGGTCACCTGCCGATAGCGGCCAGGTTGCATCGCGCCAAATGAATTTTACTATATATTTCATCTGAAATACGCCCAATCAATCTAAATAAAATTTGACTATGTGACCTTGCACTGGGAGCCATAAAGTTCTTCCATTTGTTTTTTTACGTTCTTGATTCATTCTTATCCATACATAAATCATTACTGTAATAAGTAATCATCAGGAAATTGGTAGAAAATTTACTGTCGGATCGGCAGCTTCAAATATCGCTATAGGTATAGTCTTGATTGAATCTTATGGTCGTCTTATAGGCGTGGGATAGCCTAAAATCTCCAAAATGACAGGAAAATCCCATCCTCGTCTTACAGGCGGAGTAGCCTCAAAGTCGGGGATTTACGGATATGTACGGACATGTATGTATATAAGATATGAAATATATGTAATATAGATAAATAATGTATAAAACTACATAAATTCGTTCATTTTTCTTCGTATATGTCTTCTGGAAAACAACCTGGTTTTAAAAGCCACCTGTCTTAAGCAGCCACTTTTGTCCTGTCCCATCAGTGGCCTCTTAAAACTTGTTTTACTATATATATATACAAGTGGTCACAAAACATTGTCTCATGGTGTGTCAGGTATGATTGAATCTTTATATTGATTTCATAGGACTTGATTTCACACATAAAGACGTGATGATTCCTAATTTTTCTCCTCAAAGATAAATTAATAAACTATATTCAGGGAGAACATTTTGCGAAAGATATAGATTATGGAAAAATAGATTGAAACCAGGTTATGTTTGACCATTTTGTACATATGTCAAATTTAGACATTGTTAAGGCTTTTTTAAAAAGAAGGGCATTCAGAATCATTAAATATGCACAGTAATACAATATATTTTATTCAAATCTAAAGTTCCAAATTGTGTCACTCTTCCTGATAATGGAATGAAATAAATACGAGTACATTGATTTTGTATTATTTACATGAGTAACCATTGGTTATTTTTCTTAAATCTATCTCAGTTTTATAGAAAGTTATATAATTCTTCATACTCATCCCTCAACAAAAATATATGTATGATTACAGTTAGACTTGCCTTGGAGGACATTCGACACAGGGGCACCTGTGATTAAAGGCCAGAACAATTTTGTTCTTATTTATTTTATTTGGGCCCATATATGGGAGTCACCGGTCCGCCGAGGTCACTTTTTCTGGTTCCCTCCACAGGTCTCACTTTATTTATATATATTATTTATAATGTATTATATACTTCTTGGTGATGTGTTTATGTATAATATATACATGATATGTACTATTGTCAAATTAAAACAAAATAAAATTTAAAAAAAAGTTTTATAGAGAAACATCCAAATTTTAAAACGTTACAGGGATCGGAACCTAAGTAGAAGTAAAATCACAATATTCAAATAATTTAATTACTGAGAATAAATCACATAAACATGCTGAAATTTACAGTTCATGTAAAATGTCTAATATAGCTTCTAAACTTATTGCGCAAATAATAAAATCTCCCGTCACAGTGACAGAAAATATTTTATTTCACCGGAACTTGTAACTTTGTTTTTAAAAAATACCCGTTGTTTTCATAAACCCAACAAAAAAATTTAATAAAATTTAGTTTTACTAAATAACATGATCAGTTGGATCGATTTTCCAGGCTAGGGGGTAAAGTCACTTGTTATATATGGACTGCACGTGGGTTTAAAAATGATAGCATACTGTTTGACTAAATGAAAATACTTATCAAAAAGAAAACAGTAAGGTATTTGGTTTTAAATTGTTGGCTAGTTTAAACAGGTTTCAGAATATTTAATCTTTACCAGATATAACCCTTTATATGGATAACTTTTGTTCCTTCATTTTAAATAGTCAACGTCAATAAAAAACAAACATACTAATCCATGTCCGAATCACAATCCAGAAGCAAAGTAAAAACTTTGGAACGGAAAAGTGAGGTTAGACATGTGAACTTCCACCAGAGAAGTGAGACTGGGTGCTCCGAGAGAGAGTAAGCATTTCATTTTTTATAGCTACACCCGCCACGTGTGTAATCAAAATTGTGTGAAAGGAACATGGAACTATGGGGCGTCAAATATATCCAGGGCAATCCTGGACATAGAGACATCAAATTTATCAACAATACTGTGATAACGGTCATAAACTTTCTGAGGACCTTGATAAGCCTGGATTTTTAGTATCCATAACTTAACAATTTATTTGCAATCAGCCTGCTTCGCTGTACAAAGTCCCGTAGTGGGAACAAGGTGTTTATGAATAACTTAATAACAATAGATTTTATGAATAACCAAATTCACGTGTCTAACCTAACTTGTCAGTTGCAAAGTTTTTACTTTGCTTCTGGATTGTGATTCGGACATGGATTAGTATGTTTGTTTTTGATTAATAATAAAAAGTATGTGTTCATAATTGTTTGCAACCTACATTATTATGTATTGGCCTTATTTATATTATTATTGCACTTTTTCTGGTGTTCGCCTTTGTGTCTTATATAGAGTATAATTACATAATGTCAGATTTTCTGGCTCTAATACAAACTTAGTCTTCTTCTGGCAATGATCATTAAACCTGTGTTAAAATGGAAGCAAAAGGCGGGTCGTTTTGGATATAATTTCTCGAACGCAGTGTTTGGAAAAAATTGTGGAACTCCAAATAATTTTATGATGTTGAAATGAGAAAATAGAGGGACCAAAATGTGAATGATAAAGCACAGCTTAGTTTTTTAAGAATTTTAAAATTTAAGAAGCAGATATTTTTATGAACAATGTTGATCTGAAAATACTATATATTACCTACTGGGTTAACGATATTAACGGGGATGTTTAGTCCAGCAGAAGAGACATCATCCCAGTGGTTGTAATGATTAAATCTGTTTAATATTTCAGCATCGCATAGCCTAATAAAATTCTTTTAAAACAATAATCAATGCAGCTTATATCTGTACACGATTCCACTGTAAACAACATTGTTTCTTAGAATGTTTTTTTACAGATTATATACGTTTACGTTTTAAAGGTACCTGATGTTTTTAAACAAATATTTTGCCAGTAGTAATACTACTATACCTGTGGTATATAGCAAATTTTGAAATATTCTCACGAAAGTCATGCAAACTGCATTACTGTTAGCAGTATAAGATGAATATCTTTTTAACATCTTGTTAACAATTTTGGTTTCATAACTACTGATAAGAATTGTATTCCAAAACGGCCGTCTAGTGCTGTAAAATTAAAACTGGTAGAATATGTTATTGAAAATAAACAAAATCGAATAATTATTTAATCTGGAGGACGAGTAGTGTTAACATCGAGGTTAGAAAAATAGTTACTACTTTGATTCAAGTTCACATATTGCTTATGGTAAATTTGTTTTATGGTTGATATGCTATGTTAAAGTTTTCCCACTGACTTCAAACAACAGCTGCTTACAAATTAATTAATTGTTGACACAGGAAACCTAGGCTTTTAAATGCTCTAATTTTAAGTGGTAATAGCCGTCATCACAATATTGTTGCTTCGTATAATGTCTATGTATCCAATATTTCTCTAGATATATATTTAATGTTCTTTAGTCCTGTGTTCCTTTTCTTCTTCGCTCGGGCCACATGTGAGAAAGTGAATTCTCCTTGCCGTTTACCTTTACTGATTCACCTGGTATCAGTATAATGGACTGGGGGAGTGGTACGCTCGTCTGCGGCGTACTGACTTTGTGAGCTAGAACGGTAAAGTCGCGCTGAGTGCGCACTAGTACAAGGCAGACCACACAACACACTCGCGCTTCACATGCATACACGAAATTGTTCAGAGATAAATCTATAGAGATTAATTAAATAGTTCTCGTCGCGAATAGCTGAAAAGTTGCTGATGCGACGTTAAGCAACATTCAACCAACCAACCAACCTTTCCTTCTCAATTTTGATTACACATGTAATGTGTGTAGCTATCTAAACAGGCAGTGCTTACCATTCCAGAACACCCGGGTGAAAGCATTTAACTGAATTTGCCAGTTTTCAGTTTCTAATTTTAATTTGAACATGGAATAGTATGTTTCTTTTGGATACACATAGCTAGTTACGTACATACACAGATAAAACTGAAGTATCTGAAACTAAATAACTTACGTAATTCCGGTCATAATTTGCGGTTGGTGATGTGGCCTGAAACACAGAAATAATGGCTCCATTAACGGTTTTGTTAAACTAACTGTAAATATCTGACTTTTAATATTGCAAATTAGAAACATGGTAAAACATCGTTTGTATAATATCTTAATAATAACATTGATGAAACCTATATATTTCCTACTAGAATATTTTGATTAATGCAATTATTTTTAATGAACTACATATATCACACTGCGTATTGTCAAACGTTTATCCAGAAAATTTCTGTAATAGCTCTCTCTCATAATATAATAAACTTACTTTGTTAACGAAGGTTGCGCGTCGTGGTGTAGTCTACAATGAACAATTAACATTAATTAAAGATTTTAAAAATTATTGCTGATAAAAATAATGCAAAAATAACCATAAAAACTTCCAAATGTTATAGATAAACAAGAAATGCAGGTAAAATATTTACTTATTTGACAAAAAGCATGAATTATGTGAAATGTTATTTTACTAGAGCAAACAGCACATTCAATATCTGCCAAAGTATTTAACTGAATTTGCCAGTTTTCAGTTTCTAATTTGAATTTGAATGGAATAATATGTTTCTTTTGGATACACATAGCTAGTATCTGAAACTAAATAACTTACGTAACTCCGGTCATAATTTGCGGTTGGTGATGTGGCCTGAAACGCAGAAATGATGGCTCCATAAACAGTCTTGTTACACTAACTGTAAATATTGTACTTTTAATATTGCAAATTAGAAACATGGTAAAACATCGTTTGTATAATATCTTAATAATAACATTGATGAAACCTATATATTTCCTGCTAGTATTTTTGATTAATGCAATTATTTTTAATGAACAACATATATCACACTGCGTATTGTCAAACGTTTATCCAGAAAATTTCTGTAATAGCCCTCTCTAATAATATAATAAACTTACTTTGTCAACAAAGATTGCGCGTCGTGGTGTAGTCTACAATGAAAAATTAACATTAATTAAAAATTTTAAAAATTATTGCTGATTAAAATAATGCAAAAAATAACCATAAAAACTTCCAAATGTTATAGATAAACAAGAAATGCAGGTAAAATATTTACCTATTTGACAAAAAGCATGAACTATGTGAAATGTTATTTTACTAGAGCAAACAGCACATTAACTATCTGCCATTCATAATAAGCAATATAGCATAATGTAGTATCTACAGTACTTTTCTATATAGTTTTATAAAATAAAGTGCCACTTTGACACACAAACCTGTGTTTTCGAGGGAAGAAAATTTTGCAGTATATATTTTATTCTTAATGTAGATTGGATATCAATGATCCCGAAATATTTTGTCAATGCTAGTAAGTATCACACTGTATTTGTCCTCTGATCAGACTATTCTTAACTATTCATAAACTTAACTATTCTTAGAACTAACTTAATGACTTTGCCATCATATAATGTTCGTCCAAAAATATCAAACACAAACATACAGGTTCATTATTATCAAATCATAATCCAAAAAACAGTTAAAACTTTGAAATCTGGAAAACACGCAAAATTAAACCGAGCGGACCGGAAGGGTTAGTACCTCCGATCAAAGAAGAGTTCTTTATTGTTTTATCTTTGCGGAAATACTTACATTACTTCCAACTGGTGTGGATTTAGGAGCCATCTAAAATAAATTAATTGAAAAACATTGTTGGAATAAAAAATACAATATCCGTTTTACATATTGACATCATTTGTTATTAAAAAAACTATGAATTCTATCTTCACTGATCTGTTTCTGAGTCAGGACTAATACTGATAGTCCAAGAGTTGCCGAATTAATACAATCTGTGTTAACTTTAAGATACTTTAAGCTCTTTTATTAATAGTTCGTAGAAGAAAAATCTTTTTAAAAATCACCAGAGCTAGCTTCATAAAATTTAAAAAAAAACATTTTAGATTACTTTAACCATCTTTAGCAATAAGGACTCATTGATAATTACTCAATGATTGGTATCAACTAGAATTAACATTCACTTAGCTAAACTACGGACAGTTCCACCAACTACCATTGTGCTTTTTGTGGAAATAAGTGTCTATATTTAATTGTTAACATTATGTTCTAAACAGAAACAACTGATCATATCCTCATCAAAAACAATTTAACTTTGATATATACATGCATTTAATTTAGCCGCACCGGATCGGACTATTTAGCATTATTTTCCAATCGAGCTGCTGGATACTGACAAATGGACACAGATATGTGCGTGGCTATGACGTTGGAAAATGAAAGTTTCTATTCAAACATGTACTGAGATTGTCACCCTTTGCATGGAGGAACTTTTGTGGACTCGTTGGAAATTAAATCTTCCATCTACTTACATTCGTTTGTTATTATAACCATTTAATTTGGTATTATGTTAAATAGTTAAGTATCATTACGTAATTAATCTATCAATTTCCAATGAAGAGGAACTAGATAAAGAATGAATGAAAAAATATGTTTATATTCTATTTGCCTTGTAAATAACTCAATCATCACTGTACCAACATTTTATATTCGTGCAAACAAACAGGCAATATTTTTGCGCCAGATATATTTGATCACACACACACACACACACACACACACACACACACACACACACCTTTACGAAAATACTAAAATCGTTTCCAACTGATCTAGATTTAGGTGACGTCTAAAAGAAATAAAGGAAGAGCATTGTTACAATGAATTATAAGAATAAGCATAAAAGGTTATGTATAAATAGTCTATTCCTGACATAAGTCATCAGAATATTTTAAGAATTATGAAAAGGTTTTAAGATACAAAAGAAAGACACAATTTTACCCGTCAATGTGATTGAGACTCAGACCTGTCTATAAATTCCTTTCACTTAATTTTGATTACATAAGTGGCGGGTTTAGCTAGCTAAACAGGAGGTGTTTACCCTTCCGGGGCACCAGGAGTGGTACCTGGTGGAAGTTCTAACTTAACTTATCAGTTTTTACTTTGCTTCTGGATTGTGATTCGAACATGAATTAGTGTGTTTGTTTTCAATTTTAAACCTTATCATGAAGTATGCAATTGTGATATCTGTCTTTATGACAGAATCAGGTACTTGCGTGCAACTTGCAACCATTATAACAATATTTATGTGTAAC
Organism: Anadara kagoshimensis; assembly: GCA_021292105.1. Classification (NCBI taxonomy): domain Eukaryota; kingdom Metazoa; phylum Mollusca; class Bivalvia; order Arcoida; family Arcidae; genus Anadara; species Anadara kagoshimensis. The sequence goes on from CM037861.1 coordinate 5,868,402, forward strand.
TATAACTAAATAGAAAAAGGTCTATTTTAAAAACAATAGTATGTATTGATATGACACGAATACTTGACAACATTTCGAAATATAGTCCCAAATGCGTCATATATGACAATACCAAGGTAACGATAACATTGAATGTCTTAACATTGTATAAAACGTTATAAAAGACCACATAGTGTTCGACTGGATGACAATCTCTAATAAAACCAGGATGATGTTATGTTATACGTTTTCTAGAATACTATACTTTTAGTCATGTAAAATGGGTTATGTAGATCTAAGGGTGTCTCTTACCTTGGTATAGTTGTGTGTTATTGGCATAGTTGCCATTGTAGTAAGATTTGGTGGCTTCATTTCATCTACCCTTGTAAATGTAGTTTGAATGTCGATGATTCTGAAAGAAAAATTGACATGAACTCTGTTATCATACTGATCATAAAGAAAATGTTTTATATGTATTTCTGATAATGTAATCAGAGAGTATCATAAAGCCCTGTTTGCTCTGTATTTTGTGGTAATGTTTTTATATACTAGAATATGAGGGTCATTGAAATGTTTTGAATCACTATGGCTGTCGAGTTGGTAGAGACCGTATGTAGAAGATCGATTTTGAACCAAGGAAATGATATCACCAACACTTAAAAATGCAAATAGGTAGTGACTATTCTTTCGCCAATCACTAGGCATTCAGTAATAAAAGTTATCGAGTCTTTCAGAAGAGATCTTAAATTCATTGTCTTGTGTCACGTTAAGCATGACACGCTAAAGATCCCTCCCTGCACAATGCCGGGAAGCGCAATGCTAAGGTTAAAATTTCTGGCAAATCATCTATGAATGTAACACTCAAATTCTAGATTGGAAATGCATGTCTTAGACAATAGTATTTTTAATTTATTAGTTTAATTACCTCTTTTCAGTTCTTGTGTTTAATACTAGAACGTGGTGCTCGGGATAAGTTTTATTTACATGAATCACTTCTTCTGGGTTTGCCGCTGTTCCTAGGTCGACTGTATTTATCCCTGTTTTCGTAAATTCAACATGTCTTACCACCAAAGAAAGGTATTTCTAAGAAAAAGAAAGACAGAAGCTTTGTATGTGTCGATTCAACATGTTTGAATTGTCAAATTAATATTAAATGAAAATGTTAAATAATAATCTATTAAACACTCTATTTCAACTGGGATGAAAATCATTAACCGGTTACTTGAACGTCTTCGATCTACTTGAACGAGTTCTCGCGTACACGTTAAACAGAATGATCTCTGTAGTGTTAAAATTAAGCTTTACTATTTACAAAACGAAATAAATTGATTGCCAAGAAACACAAGTGACAATAAATAAATTTACAAACAAAAACAAAAATAAATGTTAATATTTACAGTCTGATAGAAAAACGTACACTCAAAGTAATTAAAAAGCGAAGTCCCGCAGCAAAGTTCAACTGTCAAGATTATTAAGCTACCTAACAGTTCTTATTCAAAAATATTATTTTATCAACGGTTGATGAAGTCTGTTCCTAAACTTGGTCTCTGAGAGGTTTTTTTTCTTGTGACTCCATCACCTCCGAAGCATGTATACGTATGAAGTGGTTTGGCATATTTGTCTTTCCACTCGTATACGTTAGCTCTTGACTGCAAAATTAATATTTTACAGCCTTCTCGTCCAATTTGCGCTAAAAAAAACTTCCAAACTGGTGCTGGTGGCATGATTGAATATCGAACCTTTAATGACAACTGAAATATTTTGCCAAGATTTCACAAGGTGAGTGGTAATTACTAACCTAACTTTATATAGAAAGTGAGCAGGCAGATCTGCATCGAAGGTCAAAATAATTAATAATCTGAAACAACTGATAATGTTTGGCAATTACGAAAAACAGTGCAGCGAGTATTCTATTCGTGGAATTGTAACCGGTTAGCGAATTTCCGATCGAGCACTCGGTAGGTCGAGTACTCGTTGACAACCCTAATCTCAACTTATTTTAGGGTACAAACACTGCAAACATCAAGTTAGTTAATGAGTTGATTCTAAAAGAACAAGACTAATTGTTCAAAATCACACATAAGCAGCAAATCTAACATACATTCTTCACAGTCCATAACAATATCTAAAACAATTATCAATATATCAAACAAATTGACAATGACATTTAGGCAGTGGCAAATTCTAAGAAGGCATAACATTCATGATTAAACTAACCTTTAGTGACGAGTAACGGAATGTCATTGTCGAATTCAGGAGACGCAACTGTTCTCTTCCCAAGAACTGGCTGCTGACATTAAAACAGCCAGTACTGTTGATGTAACATTGTGTACAATTTTCATTTTCATGGGTAACACATTCCCCTGGGTTACAAAGTATGTTCTTGTAACATTTTTTAATACATTCTGGAATAACTCTGTATTTACTAAAACAAAGTAAAAAAAATACCCACATAAAAAAATCACAATCTGTATCACTATGTTTGCAAGATAACATTGTGAAATAATTCAATAGAAAATACAACAACCTTGAATAAGATTTGATACTGTTCACTTCCTTCAGCTACCGTAACTGATATCCACTGTGGGCATCCTCTGCTAGGATTTTACATGTTGATAAACATAGCGAATAAAACATCATTTAGCGCACCCGACATAGTCTTCGGCGGCTTGATATTTGGCATAACTATGGCTCATATGAACTAGCAGGGATATTTCATCAGTTTTACAGATAGTTGAGAGTACGGATATGTAATACTGTCATAAACACAGAGACTTGTAGGGATAACAAGCAAATATGAAATTAAATATCGTGTTATGAAAGTACGAGTATTGAGAACTGTCATATTTTAAATTTTTGAATTTTCTGAATGAAATATTCAAAAATGTAGTTGTCCTATTATAATTTTTTTAATATTTCATCAAGTTCAGAACATTAAAAAAAATTATAATATTTTTTTTAATTTATAATATAATTTATAATATAACACTAAAAATATAAATTGTTACAGCGTTATGTAAGACATCGGGTAGATTAAACAGGATTATTATTTTGAATGGAAAGTTATGAAACAATGGCGATTCATTTAACAATGATGTCGACTGGGTGGATGATTGAATATAACAGTTGATATTTTAGTATAATATAACGATGTGTAGCTTAACTAATACCTTTATGTACGATTCAGAATCAAATTCTGAAGATCTTGATGGTTAGTTGTGTTTTGATATATACAGACATTTACTCCTTTCTTTTTACTTTGTACTCAAAGTTCTAGATAATGTTGAATGGTAAGCTTTACCTGCTGTTATCAGTATATATAGGGACTGCGTAGATTGTACGCTTTCCAGGAGGCTTTGTTTTAGAAATACATGTGTAATTTTTTAGTTCAACTTTCAGTTCATACTGGTCTTGACAGTATACACCTGAAATAATGTAAATATATCTAGAAATACTGTATTGATTAGCCAAAAGTATTTACGTGTTCATATCATTTTATATAAAAGTCGAAAACATGTTCATCTATTCTGACTATATTATTTTATATAATAGTCAAAAACATGTCTATGTATTATAACAATATTATTTTATATAGTAGTCGAAAACATCTACCTGTATTCTGGCAATATTATTTTTTACTATACCTCATGATTGGACCGTTGGATCATGTGGCCAGGGTGGAGAAAACATCGTGTATCCCTCTGAAATCATCATACCCCACCTCTTCGGAACACACCATGACGTGACAATGGTATGAGGTCATCGATGGCAAATCGGTCACGACGTTCTAGCGTTTGCCTCCGATGAGTTCCGATAGGAGAAAAAGCAATGAAGGACTGATGTTTAAAAAAAATATCTTTTAAATATTTTTTCTTATTTTCTGTATTATTTATTACCATGGTTATTTTTCTGTATAATAAACAATTTATTGCCTTTGAGTGAGGGAGATATGAACATTTGTTCACCCGAAACAAGTCACATTTCCCGAGGGCAAAATATAATTGTTCATGTATTCTGACAATATTATTATATATAGTAGTCAAAACTTGTACATGAATTCTGACAATATTATTATATATAATACTCGAAAACATGTTTATGTATTCTGGCAATATTATTATTTATAATAGACAAAAACATGTTCATGTATTCTGGCAATATTATTATATATAGTCGAAACATGTTCATGTATTCTGACAATATTATTTTATATAATAGTCGAAACATGTTCATGTATTCTGACAATATTATTTTATATAATAGTCGAAACATGTCCATGTATTCTGACAATATTATTTTATATAATAGTCAAACATGTTCATGTATTCTGACAATATTATTATATATAATAGTCAAAACATGTCCATGTATTCTGACAATATTATTTTATATAATAGTCAAACATGTCCATGTATTCTGACAATATTATATAATAATAGTCAAAACATGTCCATGTATTCTGACAATATTATTTATATAATAGTCAAACATGTTCATGATTTCTAACAATATTATTATATATAATTGTCAATATGTTCATGTATTCTGACAATATTATTTTATATAATAGTCAAACATGTTCATGTATTCTGACAATATTATTTTATATAATAGTCAAAACATGTTCATGTATTCTGACAATATTATTATTATAATAGTTAAACATGTTCATGATTTCTAACAATATTGTTATATAAAATAGTCAAAACATGTTCATGTATTCTGACAATATTATTTTATATAATAGTCAAACATGTTCATGTATTCTGACAATATTATTTTATATAATAGTCGAAACATGTTCATGTATTCTGACAATATTATTATATATAATAGTCAAAACATGTTCATGTATTCTGACAATATTATTTATATAATAGTCAAAACATGTTCATGTATTCTGACAATATTATTATATATAATAGTCAAAACATGTTCATGTATTCTGACAATATTATTTTATATAATAGTCAAATATGTTCATGTATTCTGACAATATTATTTTATATAATAGTCAAACATGTTCATGTATTCTGACAATATTATTATATATAATAGTCAAAACATGTCCATGTATTCTGACAATATTATTAAATATAATAGTCAAAACATGTTCATGTATTCTGACAATATTATTTTATATAATAGTCAAAACATGTCTATGTATTCTAACAATATTATTATATATAATAGTCGAAACATGTCCATGTATTCTGACAATATTATTTTATATAATAGTCAAAACATGTCCATGTATTCTGACAATATTATTATATATAATAGTCGAAACATGTTCATGTATTCTGACAATATTATTTTATATAATAGTCAAACATGTTCATGTATTCTGACAATATTATTAAATATAATAGTCAAAACATGTCTATGTATTCTAACAATATTATTATATATAATAGTCGAAACATGTCCATGTATTCTGACAATATTATTTTATATAATAGTCAAAACATGTTCATGTATTCTGACAATATTATTTTATATAATAGTCAAAACATGTTCATGTATTCTGACAATATTATTTTATATAATAGTCAAAACATGTTCATGTATTCTGACAATATTATTATATACAATAGTCGAAACATGTTCATGTATTCTGACAATATTATTTTATATAAAAGTCAAAACATATTCATGTATTCTGACAATATTATTTTATATAAAAGTCAAAACATGTCCATGTATTCTGACAATATTATTTTATATAAAAGTCAAAAGATGTTCATGTATTCTGACAGTATTATTATATATAATAGTCAAAACATGTTCATGTATTCTGACAATATTATTATATATAATAGTCGAAACGTGTTCATGTATTCTGACAATATTATTTTATATAAAAGTCAAAACATGTTCATGTATTCTGACAATATTATTATATATAATAGTCAAAACATGTTCATGTATTCTGACAATATTATTATATATAATAGTCGAAACGTGTTCATGTATTCTGACAATATTATTTTATATAAAAGTCAAAACATATTCATGTATTCTGACAATATTATTTTATATAAAAGTCAAACATGTCCATGTATTCTGACAATATTATTATATATAATAGTCAAAACATGTTCATGTATTCTGACAATATTATTTTATATAATAGTCGAAACATATTCATGTATTCTGACAATATTATTATATATTAAAGTCAAAACATGTTCATGTATTCTGACAATATTATTATATATAATAGTCAAAACATGTTCATGTATTCTGACAATATTATTATATATAATAGTCAAAACATGTCCATGTATTCTGACAATATTATTATATATAATAGTCAAAACATGTCCATGTATTCTGACAATATTATTATATATAATAGTCGAAAACATGTCCATGTATTTTGACAATATTATTATATATAATAGTCAAAACATGTCCATGTATTCTGACAATATTATTATATATAATAGTCAAAACATGTCCATGTATTCTGACAATATCATTATATATAATAGTCGAAACATGTTCATGTATTCTGACAATATCATTATATATAATAGTCGAAACATGTTCATGTATTCTGACAATATTATTTTATATAATAGTCGAAACATGTTCATGTATTCTGACAATATTATTATATATAATAGTCAAAACATGTCCATGTATTCTGACAATATTATTATATATAATAGTCAAAACATGTTCATGTATTCTGACAATATTGTTATATATAGTCAAAACATGTTCATGTATTCTGACAATATTATTTTATATAATAGTCAAAACATGTTCATGTATTCTGACAATATTATTATATATAATAGTCAAAACATGTTCATGTATTCTGACAATATTATTATATATAATAGTCAAAACATGTTCATGTATTCCGACAATATTATTTTATATAATAGTCAAAACATGTTCATGTATTCTGACAATATTATTTTATATAATAGTCGAAACATGTTCATGTATTCTGACAATATTATTTTATATAATAGTCGAAACATGTTCATGTATTCTGACAATATTATTATATATAATAGTCGAAAACATGTCCATTTATTCTGACAATATTATTATATATAATAGACAAAAACATGTCCATGTATTCTGACAATATTATTATATATAATAGTCGAAGACATGTTCATTTATTATTTGTTGTTAAAGGTTGTTGATAACCCATAATTCTCGATATGCAGCGAAAACTGAAACGCGCATATGGTTTACGTGACAAAAGTGTTAAAAACATTGAAAATTAATCGATATAAATTGATTAAAAATGTCTCTAAGTGAAATGTTTTAGTTGTCTAGATTTGATATAAATAGAGGTGTTTATTTTGTGTTTGATTTTCTTCGAAGCTTATCATACCACTTTGATTATTTATAGACAATGTACTAAAACACCAGGAAGTAAAGGTTATTACATTGGTATCTGATAATGTATACCGTAGTCAATGTAATAAAAAGTACAAAACATGATGAATTTGTGGAATTGAATTTTGTCTGCATGCACAGACCAGTGTCACAATAATTTCAGCGACATTAATACAACTGGCATATACCATTTTTAAAATTTAATCATAAAATGCATTCAAAAAAGGGTATATATATATATTACCATATACCATTTTTTAAAATGTATTTTATGATTACATTCAAAAAATGGTATATGAACCATTAGTTGTTAAACAGCGCCAAAGAAATGGCAATATAATAATTACCACGGTGAAATCTGTTTGCGCCATTTTAGTGTCCTTCTGTGCCATAACATTTATATCATTTACGCTACCAATTTTTTAAAACCCCTCAGTCTTTTTGTGCCAGAAAGAGATTTTTTGCTAAGCACTTGGTATTCATACATAAAAGTCACTGTGACCTTCCTTCGAAAAAAACCTTAGATGTCTCTTATCACAGTAAGAGCGGCAAGCTAAAAGAATCATTTCTGTGCATTGCCCCAAGAGCGCTGTAAAGTTCAAAATATCTACAGCTTCGCCTATATTTGTGACGTCTCGATATAATTTGTGAAATATCTTCGACTAGAACATAAATCCAAATTACACCTATCAATTAATCTCCAAGTTTAACCCGACACTTTGCGGTTACTAAATTCAAGATTTAATTAAATATACGTGCACTTTATTTCATATGTTAGATAATTAATAAAACTGTTTCAAATACAAAAAATCAGTAAGATGTTATCAGCGTCACAAGTAAAATGATTTAAAAATGTTTTATACGTTAGGTATTAGGGTATTTAACTACGTATTTAATTAAGCAATTTACACCCACCCACCCACCTTTAAGATAACGAAAATGAACACGGCTTGATTATCTACACAGACAACAGATTATTGGTACCAAATTTCATTTAAATCCATCAAGCCGTTGTCAAGACATACATCAGCATATCGTCTTGAGAGAATAATAATAATAAGAAGAAGAATAAGAAGAAACAGAACGAAAACAATATGATTCCCCACCTTCGATGGTGGGGAATCATAATAATAATAACTAGAGATTGTAACTGGGATACCAGTTACGTATGATTCCCCACCATCCATAAATAATATACTGCATATATCAGGTGAAAAGACCCTACTATGGTCTTATAGAAGCGTGTTATTTCCAACCGTCCCAGAATACAAAAGTGTTGTTTATCTTGATCACTCAGACGCTTTACTCTTTCCATCCTCTAAATTCTATACACGAGACTTATTCGGTATAATACACCTGAACTAATAAGACCCGCCACGTGTTGAAAAAGTATGTTTTTTCCCATAGATAGGGTCTTTTATATGGCACCAATCTATTTCATTTGTAATGTTTTCCGTTAATTTCGAGTTAAGTTTATTGGAGTATTTTAAAGGGTTTTCTTATGGGAGAGACATAATATAAAAGGGACATGGTTATTTTTGGGGTATTTTAAAACGCAAAAAATGTGCATTTAAATGCCTGAACTAAAAAGACCCTCTGCGTATTAAAAAGTATGTTTTTCAATAGATAGGGTCTTTAAACTGCGCTGATCTATTTCAACACATTATATAAAAGTCCGGTTAAAGGAAAAACGGACATTTTGAAATAAAGAGACTATATGTCTGTATATACATTTGTAGTGTGTTGAAATAGATCGGCGCTGTATATATAGTCCGATTTAAAAGACCATCACGTAGAGGGTCATATTAGACATTTCCCACTTATACTGCTAACGCTGACTGTATACGGTATACAGTTGAGTGGGGGTCATTTCCAAAAATGTAACTTATTAAGTTGACACATAAAAGTTAAATACGAAAATGGCGTACGGCTTGAATATTACTCATTGTTCTTCTACAAATTAAACCAGAGGTAGAACTAGAGAAGATGACACAAGACAGAGACCGGTGGAAAACTCTAGTCCTTGCCCTATGCGCCCCGGGCGTAAAAAGGACTAGGTAGGTAGGTATATTTCATTACGCTTTTAATGATTAAACGCGGGTGACGTCAGATAGCGTTCAATATTCTGTACACTTTAACTTTCAACTTGAACATTCTACATGGTTGAACAGGGTTTAAATTTCTTTCTTTATTTAGAAAAGCGTGACATTTTCCGAGAACCGTTTCCGTGTGTAAGGGTCTAATGATAGAAGTAGTACGTATAGTAAGAGAACCGAATCGTCGTATATAATGGAATCTGGAGTTTTAAAAAAGCTAAAAATAATGATATAGAAATAAAACATTAAAATGTAATAAAATAAAACGCGAACTTGCCGAAAGGATAATCTACGTTAGGACAAGACAGAGTCGATAAAATTCCTCATTTAGAAAACTCCGACACTATCAAACATTTTGGCTTTTCATAAGATGCAGAACCTGACTAATTTTATATTAAACATCATTTTTCTATAGTTTTATGGCAATTGCATATTACGATTATAATGTTTATTCGTGCAATCTCTTATAATTACTCAAGCATAATGTCTAGCAGCGCATGTTAACGGTGAGGGCTTGAGCCACTGTTTGGTCCTTGCCAAGTACTCTACATTTAAAATGACAGTAATAGGGTCATCTGGACACTGTACATGTATACCTTAACATTAAATGTTTATGTTGTGCCAATACGGTATCAAACACGCGGTCTACATTCATAGTGCTTTACATCGGTCAAAGATATATTTATATCAAGCCGTCAGTATTATTATGGGTTTCGTTGGAAAATACAGATCATACTAAAAGACAAGTGATGAAATTGTCTCATGGATTCAACTGTTCTGGTAAGCGATTCCAAATATTTATGTTTGTTAAAAAAAGCGTGAGAAGGCGTGAATGTATAGATATACTAGGACTTTAAAAATTTTGTATCGACCCCTCAAAAGTATATCGTATACCGTCAGCGTGGGCAGTATATTGCAGTGAGAAATGTCTATTAGTTTAAGTGTACATGTATTATACGGAATAAATCTCATGTGTTATTTCCAGCATCTAAAAGACACAGATCTGCATTGTCCTAAAGATTGTTGAGGTGTTTTTGATGCAAAAGAAACAATACCTAAGGGTCTTTTAACCGGACATTGCCGGCTGACTTGGTATTGTACAGATCTCTTACTTAGATTACAAGATTTCATGCTTGAGTGGACTTGTTTGACGGTCACTAATCGGATTAACTCATAGGTGAAAGCATTGGCTTGGTATTATTAAAGTGTCGTACCAGCTTATGTCCATTCAGAATTGGTTTCCCCGGGTCCTTAACCACGTATTTAATTACGCCATTTACACCCACCCACCTTCCAGATAAAGAGAAAATAAACATGTCTAGCATATCTACACAGATAACAGATTATTGGTAACAAATTTCTTTTGAGATCTGATCCAGCATATACTATGAAAGTTGGTCTTGAGAAAGGCAGAATAATAATAATAGGGATAATAGAAATAATAATAATAAGAAGAAACAGAACGAAAACTATATGATTCCCCATCTATGGTGGTGGGGAATCATAATATTAATAATATAAAAATATCAATTGCAAAATAACTAGGCGACAACAGGCGTCGGGAATCGTGAGCTGGCGCTTTATAACTCACTCATCACCTAACTTAGTAAATTAAACCATTGTAACTTAACGCCCATTTCGAATGCGTAATCATTGACTCCAAACCACTACAAATATTTTTGTCTTTTGTATGCAATTAAGAGGTAGTTTCAAATGCATAACGAATTGCAATTATTTTGGTCAACTGATTCACTATACTAAACTATTATCAACATCAATTCACATTTGTTTCATTTAAACTTACTTAATTTCATATATTCCTGTCTTTCTCCCTATTTAACATCACACAATAGAGCGTTTTATTAAATAGTTAAATTTTTACTGTGAGAAAGTTGTAAAACAAAAGCCTGGCTAACATTCACGGTAAGAGAAAATGAAGAGAAACACTCATCTTTGATTTTGAGAGAAATTAAGAAATGAAATATATACACGCAGTAAATTAGAAATAATATACGACAAAAATTAAATGTAGATGCTACCATCGCAAGTTGTTCATTTACAAACCATTACGGTAGCTCAGTGGTGACACAAAATAAATGTAGATGCTACCATCGCAAGTTGTCCATTTACAAACCATTATGGTAGCTCAGTGGTGACACAAAATAAATGTAGATGCTACCATCGCAAGTTGTCCATTTACAAACCATTATGGTAGCTCAGTGGTGACACAAAATAAATGTAGATGCTACCATCGCAAGTTGTCCATTTACAAACCATTATGGTAGCTCAGTGGTGACACAAAATAAATGTAGATGCTACCATCGCAAGTTGAGCTTAAGTGTTCCACAAATTTTTTTATTTATAAAATTTACAGTAGTTTAATAGTGGTATGCGCAAAATGATTACAAAGTATTGTTGATAATAGTTTGCATAACCAATTGTGCTGTACTTAGAATGTTTTTGCAATGAGTAGGCTGTATCTAGATACGGTGTATTACAAGGTATGATAATAAACCTTCTATTAATATTTTTTAATTCTGTTTTATTTATTTTAAATATGAAAAATAATTAAATATAAATACTTACAAACAATAGTGGACAAATAAAATATAACCGCTACTTGTATCTTACCAAATCCCATGTTGTGTACGCCTTTACTTGAAACAGAAATAGCAACTTTGTCTGATAGTGTCAACACAACAAAAATACTGAAAACCTGATATTGATTATAACGTGAACAGCAACACTGATAGTTTATCTTGTCGCCAACTTGGGGTAAAAAATGTTATAAATTTATATAAACTACTGTACATAAGTTTGATCGTTATATAACAGAACATACATGTAGATAAGAGGTTGTTAGGATTGCTAATGAATTGATTATTAAATACTGTCTTTTTCGTGGAAAAACCAATAAATCAATAGATTATAAATATACATTATAGTAAAACCACATATTGATTGCCACTCAATATCTTTGTCACTGCGCTTAGTGCCACAGCAAAAGCTCTCAATATCTTTGTCACCTCCCTTATCACCACAGCAAAACCTCATTGAAATGCCCCTGAATATTTTTCTCGCTTCCCCTTTCGCATAGTCGAGTTGACACTCCCATATACTCAATACTTGAACCTAGAAATGTTTTTCCTATGAAGTTTTTTTGCTGTTTTGTATTCTATAGGGTCCCTAGAGTTAAATTAGGTTAGTTGCCCTGAAGGCAACCTTGGGCAAATTGCATAATTTGCATATATCCAAGATGGCTGCCTGACGCCATATTGAAAATTTATCTTTTGTAAGAATTGTTCTACAATAGCTTGTAGTATACCGTTTTATATGTTTTCAAGGATGAGGAACTCATTTCCGTTGTTGTTTTTAACATTTGGGGCAATTTAAAAGTATATTTAACAATTTTGACCAACATAGGTGGGAGTAACATGGTTTTTATTATAAGATGTAACTCAGCATATCACATTCAATGCTGCGTAACTTAATCATACATCTTGATGCATTTTGATTTAAAGGTCATAAATGAGGCTCGACCAATTCCTTATAATAAGATATTAAAACATGATCTTAGTGATTTCAGCTTTACTAAGTCTAGCGTAAAGGCTAGTTCACTTTGCTAAGGTGTCTTTTAAAGTGTGTATCCAACGAAGAAGTTTTCAAAGCCACATTATTGCTATCATAGTTAATCCAGTCACATATATATTACCACGATTGAAAACCAATTATACTCGGACTTTTTATCAAACTAAATAATACGTTTTTCAACAATGAATTGATTCGATTTTTACATGAACACTGATACATTACGTCATATAATGAAGTATTATGGTTTCGGGAATCTACAGTAAAATCTGTCACTGATAATGCAACAGCCTTCCACAAATTGATTGGTTGGAGTTAAACTTTATAACTCATATTTTTGGTTTGATGATAGTTTTGATCTACTATTTCCACTCCAAATGACTACTATGATACACACGCTTTGACTACAGACTTCCATGTTTATCAATGTGTGTGTAAGTGAAAAGGTAGTGCACAGTCTAGATTTGGTTTACTTTTAAGTCGCCATTAAGCAACATCTCAACGTCTAGATCTTGACAATGCTGTTTCAAATTATACTGGACCGCAGAAAATAATACCCCTACACAATCTTCCAACAAAACTGATTGTATCCTGATTAACACGCCCAACGAATAATTTTATTTGATGCTGAACATGTACAATACGCTGGTAAACTTTCTCAGTGTCTGCTATAAACACATGCGTGCCCTGTCTTGCATGTCGGCACCATGATGGATATTAGGATGATGTCTTAGCTAACCAGTTTGGAGAACAAACTGCTATCAAATTTAAAAAATGAGTCTTCAAAGGCATGGCTCTTTAGCCTGATAATTTTAGTGGGTAGATTGGTGCTTCTCTGATCGATTGAAATGAATATTTTCTGAGTGTGATACGGACCATAACTCAGAGAGTTCAATCCTTTGTGTTCCTTGGATATATCTGACCAAAATTTATTGTTCTTCAAACTCCCTCTAAATGAAAACAGGTCATAAGGAAATTGCTCGTAAAATTGCTTCTTATGTGTCAATGTGATGGATTCAGTTGTAATGTATGATAAGTTGGAATACGAGTACAATCAAGACAACCTGATGAGTTTTATAATGCCATTATTAGCTTATAAAGATGATAAAGGCAATATGTTTCAAAGCGACGCCGTCAAGATGCAAAAACATAGCAAGTTGATCTTGGAAACATGTTTCATTGGTTACCTTTGTTTGGACAGCAGGGCAGTTTGAGCTTAGCTTCTGCTTGTATTTGATATCGGTTCTGTTCCTTTTTGATAGGGGTTGAAAACGGTTGTCATTGGAAAGGCATGAAGTCAGCTCTAGTCAAATCGCTTTGTGGAGTTCGTTCACCCAAAACTCACAAACAATCACAATGATTCACACTTTTTCTATCGCATCCCTTGGTTACATGGCGATAACACATCAGATTTCATTGCATCAACCCAAAGTAGGTCATATTGGTACCCAGACACTTCAAAGAAAATATTGTATTTGACAAATACTATCTCGTATCTTCTAAGGACCAGGACAGAGGAAACAACACAGCAATATGTATACGATTGTGGATTCGGCCATGATGAATCCGGCATAACTATGTATCGTATGTTCTCCAGGCTATACAAACATGTCGTGATAGCATTTGTGTGCTGATTGGCGACACAGATGTTTTTATTTTCCTAGTGTATTGTGTATATAAGCATGAAAACAGTGTGATATACAGATGGAGTGATAGGATAGAAGGATAGAATTTTGAACATCTATGCATCAAACAATGGTCATGATTTAAGATGTCTCTAACTGCCAGGCATGCATGCTCTCAGTGTTATGGTCATGATTTGAGATGCCTTGCATGCTGCAAGTGCCATGGTCTTGTTTCGAGAAGTCTTGAACTGACAGACATACACACTGTAGGTGTCATGGTCTTGGTTCAAGATGTCTTGAACTGCCAGACATGCACACTGCAGGTGTCATGGTCTTGGTTCGACATGTCTTGAACTGCCAGACATGCATGCCCTCAGTGTCATGGTTTTCGTTCGAGATGTCTTGAACTACCAGGCGTGCATGCACTTAGGGACATGATCTCCGTTCGAGATATCTTGAATTAGTAGAGCAGATAAGTCCATTTTTTTGGCCAAATCGTTCAGTTTGTGATACAAGCATGAAACTTGGTGTACATATTGCCCAAGGGTAACCATTAACAAAACACTGTCTAGCCACTCGAAAAATCCAATATGGCGGCCAAAATCCAACATGGCCGCCAACCGGTGTTACAAATCTCAATTTTTCAAATTTCATCATATAATGTTTGATTTTTTTACTATTGCAATGGCTTTTTAAGATATTTTAGTGTTTTAACACTTCCATTTTCAAATAAAAAAGCATTATTCTAATTTTTACCCATACTTCACATATATTATGATACAGTTTATTTTGCGAATAGAGTGGATATCATGCAC
Source organism: Anadara kagoshimensis (assembly GCA_021292105.1). NCBI lineage: Eukaryota > Metazoa > Mollusca > Bivalvia > Arcoida > Arcidae > Anadara > Anadara kagoshimensis. The sequence goes on from CM037861.1 coordinate 5,883,873, forward strand.
TACCAGGGCACACTGGTGATATTTCACTGCTGTTTAACTCAGCATGGGGTTCAGTGTCAGCTAATTACAATTAGTATCCCAAATGTTATCTAATCCGCCCCATTTATGATTAGATAGCCGCACCTGAATTGACAGGATGTGCCAGCGCGGGAGAGCCGAACCAAAAGTAGCGGGGCTATAGCTACTTGGATGGTGTACAGATCGCACGGGATTTATGACATTGGATGAACGATCGGGCTAGGTGTAGGACTCATGGTACGAACCTAGTCGTATCCCATACCTCAAAGTGCATAGGTATTGTGAATAGCGCTCAACATTTTGGTAAAAGGCGGTAAAAGGATAAACCCTCGGCCTTCCACCATACGGTAAATAGTGTTTTGAAAAATGTCACAGTCTACCTCACATACAAATTGGGACAAATGCTGTCTTTGTCAGACAGACTCGTCTGAGAAACTTATTTCTACTAAAGCTGGATATTTTAATATAGCTCAAAACATTCCACTCTTCCATGCCATTAATGCTCTACCAATACCTCTGAACCCTGCTAGATTAAATGAAGGAGAAGGTATTGAGGAAACACTGAACACAAATAATGCAAAATATCATAACAGCTGTAGGCTTTTGTTCAACAACACCAAATTAGACAGAGTCCAAAAAAGAAAACCATCATCAGTTGAAAGCTGCGAGGAAATTCCCACAAAAGTACGTCGGATGTCACAAGATTTCAAATCGCTGACCATTTGTTTTTTGTGCGAGAAACACGATTCCTCATCTACACTTAGGCAGGCAATGACAATGAAACTGAATGAAAGGTTGAACCGGTGTGCGACAACTCTTGAAGATGGCAAACTTCTTGCAAAACTTAGTGCTGGTGATGTAGTTGCACAAGAATTGAAATACCATCCCGCCTGTCTTACAGCTCTTTATAATAGGGAGAGCACATATGCGTATTCTACAGAGTGAACAATCCTCCACTGACTCCCTTGATAAGTTTTATCCTCTGGCTTTTTCAGAGCTTATAATATACATCATGGATATGAAAGTTGCCAATGAAGAAACAAATCCCATAGTATTCAGACTTGCAGATTTAGTATCACTTTATAAAGAACGACTACAACAACTTGGTGTTCTCTCACCAGAAGTTAATTCTACAAGACTTAAGGAGCAAATATTGTCACGTATTCCAGAGCTTGAATCATACCAAAAAGGCAGAGATATTCTACTTGCTTTTAAGAAAGATGTAAGTTCTGTGTTGTCAGACCTCAACAAATACAGTGAAGCTATCCATCTCGCTAAAGCAGCTCATATTATTCGGAAAGAAATGTTGAATCACAAATCTAAATTTGAAAATGAATTTAATAATGAATCTGTAGAGGAATCAATACCATCCACACTTCTTCAGTTAGTATGCAGCATTGAGCATGGCGTGGATATCAAATCTCATCTTGCTAATGGCATAGTACCATCAGATTTTGCTATGGCACAGTTGTTGCAATATAACTGTTACGCTAAATACAGAGCAGGTTCTGAATACTGCAGACACTCTAAAGATCGAGAAACACCATTTGCAGTTTATATCGGACTTTTAGTGTTTGCTAAGGTAAGAAAGAAACAGCTGATCGATATCCTTCATGACATGGTATCTGCATATCCTATGACAGAGTACTTGAAATATCTGCTCAATTAGGGGAATCGGTCATAAATCAATATTTCGAAGAAGGAGTTGTATGTCCTCCAGTGCTGAGAAAATATCTTTTCACTACTGCGGCGATGGATAACATAGACCATAATCCATCAGCAACGACTGCAACTACCTCATTCCATGGTACAAGTATATCTTTGTTCCAACATCCAACTTTTGAAATTCAAGGTGAGATTAGACCATTTATTCCAGTGACAAACAGTAAATCAAAACAAGTTCCAGAGCTTCCTGAATCGTTCTCCAATGTGCCACCTGCATTTTTCAAGACAGAGAATCCACAGCCATCAGAAATTGCAAACGTTCCTAAACCAGTTTCAAGACTTGCTAATATTTTGATTCCAGAATACGACTGGCTTCAGACTGTTTATCTGGCTGAAAATATTAATGATGAAGTAAATATATCTTGGTCAGCCTTCCATGCATCCCAGAAAAGGAGTCAAGACTTTGAAATATCTATAACATCGCTTCTTCCTCTCCTGCGAGACCAAGCTCATTCCGTTGCTACAATAAAACATGTTTTGAACAAGGTCAAAGACAGTGTGGCATTTCTTAATCCAGGTCAAACACCTGTCATTACCGCTGACCAGCCACTTTTTGCCTTAGCCAAACAAATCCAATGGCACTGGCCAGATCAATACGGAGAGGATAAAGTAGTTATTATGTTTGGCGGGCTTCATATAGAAATGACAGCACTTAAGTCCATAGGATCTTTGCTGGAAGATAGCGGCTGGACAAGTGCTCTAGTTGAGGCTGATATTGCATCTGCTGGAACAGCTGACTCTTTCTTGTCTGCATCAAGTGTAACTAAAACCCGGCAAGCACACCAAATCACAGCATGCTCCTTGTACAAGCTCCTGAAGGAAGCGTATGATAACTACGAGGAACAAACTACTGATGAACACGTACTGACCTTTGAAAATTGGCGTAATTCAAGAGAACAACAGAGTCCACAATTCCAATTCTGGTGTATGGTACTACAGATGGAGCTGATAATTATGACCTTGGTGAGATCATTCCGGGAGGCAGATTTCAAACTTTATAAGGAATCCCTTTATGAACTTATGCCTTACCTATTTGCCAATAATAATGTCAAGTATGCACGTTGGCTATCTGTTCATCTCAGGGACATGTTGTGTCTTGCCGATCAGCATCCAGAAGTTGCCAGGCAGTTCCATGGGGGTAATTTCGTTGTTCATAAATCAGACAGAAATTTCTCTGCTGTTGCAATTGACCAAGCTCACGAGCAAAACAATGCTATAATTAAAGGAGACGGAGGAGCTGTTGGTCTTACAGAAGACGAAAAAGCTCTTAGGAGATGGATGGTAGCTGGACCTGAGGTAAGTCGTCTTGTCTCTACCTATGAAACAGTCAGTGGTGCAAAAGATGCAACAAAAAGTACCCGTCACCATGAAGAAGGGGAGACATTCCAACATACCTTTTTTGAGAAAACACAGAAACTTACCACTGTTATGCGCGAGATGGGTAATCCTTTTGAGGAAGAATCTGAGGATCTTCTTGTTTTGGATACAAAAGACATCGCTGATGCTAGTGTTTCGCAGTTAATGAAAACACATTATCACAGAGGAAAAACCCAATTTGACTTATTTATGTCAGATCTTTGTAAGGATGCTTCTTCTTTCTATGTTCCTATAAAGAAAAACTGCATAAAATTCTTCGATCAGCGTTCCAAATCTGACTCAAAAATTACATCCAAAGTTAAACTACTAAAGGACAACTATCAACTTTTTTCTCGTCTTTTTATCTCCTGTCAAAATAGACAATGCGACTTGAAAGAGTTTTTCAAACATGAAAATCAATCTGTACCAGCTTCACTAAGTGATGGCGGAAAACTCCGAACATGCTCGAAGTCTGATTTAATTGGTATTCTGCAAGAAACAGTCATGTTGCCTGAAACAAAGCCAGAGGCAGACGCTATTATGATTGATGGTTCGGCGCTTATAAACTCAGTCCCTCCTCGTGGTGTTAAAACATTTCAGAAATATGCAACTGATGATATTCTTCCGAAGATACAGAGATATAGCTCGGAATACAAGAGAACGGACTTAGTTTTTGACGTGTATCGAGACTGTAGCCTGAAGTCTGAAGCCAGGTCCAGGAGGGGTAAAGCTGTTAGAAGAAGAGTTACAAGTACAAATAAGACACCATCAAACTGGAGGAGTTTTCTTCGAGATAACAGCAATAAAACAGAATTGTTTAATTTTCTTGCTGACAGAGTTTCAGAAATATCTACAGCCAATACTGTTGTCGTTACAAAAGAAGAACAAGCTATGACAAGTAAAAACAATGAGGAATCTACAAATCTGGATCAAATAACACCATGCACACATGAGGAGGCTGACACCCGACTCCTCTTACATACTCGCCATGCTGTAGAATGTGGATATAAATCTATAATTATTGAGGCTAATGATACCGATATAGTTGTGATAGCGGTAAGTTTCATCCCACATTTGAGTCAGTTGGGTTTAGAAAAATTGTGGGTCACCTTTGGGAAAGGAAGCAAACTTCGGTGGATTCCAGTACATGATGTCGCTTCCATAATCGGACAAGAGAAAACTCGCAGTATTCTTTTCTTCCATGCATTCAGTGGATGTGATGTTGTATCTGCTTTTCATGGAAAAGGAAAGAAGACTGCCTGGCAAACTTGGAATGTGTTCCCTGAAGCATCAACTGTCTTTGGCAGATTGAGTGATAGTCCATTAGAGGTAACAGCAGAGGATATGGCAACATTGGAAAGATTTGTTGTATTGATGTACGATAGAGCACTACCAACTCCATCTGTGAATGAAGCCCGGCTTGAACTTTTTGCTAGAAAACAAAAACCATATGACATGATACCACCAACTGTAGCGGCCCTTAAGGAACATGTTAAACGCGCTGCATTTCAGGCGGGACATATATGGGGGCAGTCGTTGATTAAGGAGCCTGAGAGCAAAAGCCCTTCAGACTGGGGATGGATGAAACAAGAGGACAACACCTGGAAAGTGTTTTGGTCTAGTTTAGTACCAATAGCTAAAAGCTGTCAGGAATTGACAAAGTGTGGCTGTAAAAGAGAGTGCATTGGCAGATGCAAATGCTATTCTTTCAGCCTTGCATGTACTAAACTTTGCAGTTGCCCATGCCAATCGTAATTAAGTTACATAGTTCTTATTTCAATACCTTTAACCATGTTTATTTATTATTATAATCTACTTGGGCGCCATTTTGGAATATTCAACATTTTGACCGCCATCTTGGTACATGACGGCCATTTTTCTTTTCATGTAGGCAATTCATTTCAACAGTAACAACAATAATTCACAGTCTGAAGTAAAATAGGAAACAAATACTAGCGTCATCACCTGAATGATTGTTGTAATGCAAATATCTCTTTTTAATGGTATTTAGCAGCCATTTTGGATATAAGACGCCATCTTAAAAATCAAAATAGCAAAGATTTTGATCACTTTGATTAGGTGGGTAGTCTAGCAGCCGATGTTATACAAATACAAATACAAACCTCATTTTTTATTACCTAATTTAGAGGATAATGTTACAATGTTCTTGGTAAACAAAGATCACAAATAACTTAATAAGATCTGAACTATTCTTTGTTGTTCTGCATGGTCAACCAGCAGGAAAAATGTTTCTTTAGGCTCTTCATAAAGAAAATCAAAGCCTAATAGTTACAACTTTGTTTCAAACACTATTTTCTGTTGTCTCACCTTTAGTTAATGTTGTGAAACGGTACCTACAGTCAAGATCCTCCTGAAGAGTATGAAATGATAACCGATTTCGGATTGAAATTCAAAAATCAATTCTCATTACATGTTATTGCGAAAGGACATCCAGTGCCACAAGAACGTCTTTATATCATGTTATGTCAATAAAAGGCACAAAATCATAAGTGCAACACAAGGACATGATTGCCTTAAAAAATCCTGTAAACAATTTTGTATCTCTTCTGGAGAAAAAGAATGTTTAAATTTTTACACAAAATGAGAGTACCCATGGCTATCCTAGCTTAAATAGTTATTTGACACATATGGTCGGTCATTATAGACATGATGGTATTAAATGTAAAACTAATGCCAGAATTGAGTTGTCCATGCCTAAATACCCCTGGAAAGATATATTACAACCTATCATAAATTTGCTTTGTATAAAAACAATATTTCAAGATGGCGTCCGCCGGTCATCGTGGATTTATAGCTTATTGTGCAAGTTAAGTGTCCCGTATGTTACAATTAACACCAGAAATGGGTTTCTCATACCTGAAAACATCTAAAAGGATATATTACAAGCTATTGGAAGATAATTTACATCGCAGTATGTACTACAATTTGACGTTTGGCGGCCATTTTGGATTTATGTATATTGTGCAAGTTGCCCAAATTTGCCCAAAGGGCAACTAAGCTAGTTTTGTTTAAGGACCCATGAGGAAAACAAATCAGCAAAAAAACTTCATAGGAATGAACATTTCTAGGTTCGTAAAATGCCTACTCGACTAGCAGCAGTAATTTGGAGTCCAACTGCAAGTTTCACTTTTATATATAATTAACAAAAACCCGTTTGCTATGTGGAAATTAGAGTGAACAAATGGTGGTAACCAATCGGTTTTATTGACCGGAGGAGGAACGAACTGTCACCTGTATTGTCGTATTTTTGTGATTTTCTCATAATTATGTCTATTGTTATTTATGAACATTGCAAAACGTTGAATTTTTATCAATTCAATTCAATTCAATAAGTTTTTATTGGCTTTAAACATATATTACATTTATAGCCACAACATATATCCAGGGCGGCAAATACATACTATACATAATACATCTTCAATCTTAATTAATATTTTGAAAATCTCTTCTTTTAAATGCATAATATAAATATTTTGCCAAATTAATAATAATATTTTCATTTTTACTGGATAATAAACTAACAAATTTAAACATATTTGGCCAACGACAAAACCACTTTTTGAAATATTTTTTCTTAAATCTACATATAATGGACAAACCAATAAAAAATGGTATTCATTTTCAATACAATTAGAATTACAACATTTACATATCCTTGAATTTTTGTCGATTTTTTCATATCTACCAGTTTCTATTTGTAAATTATGAGATGAAATCCTAAAATTGGTTAAAACTGACCTAAAATTACTGTTATGTATACAATCTAAATACGGTTCAAAATTACATTGATTTTTAAACTTTGTATAATATAATAATTTACTTGATAAAGCAAGTTGATTAAACCATTGTTGATGATACTCATCATGTAGCTTTACCTTGATAACACTAAAATTAGGTATAACAATATCCTGTTGCATCCACATATATGCTAAACCTAAGGATTCTAATATATTTTTAACATAAGATGCCCAATTATTACCTTTATAGTTATAATTATTGTCGGCATCAACTCGTAGAATATTATAAACATTATATAACAGAATATTATCACATTTCAAAATTTTTAACCAGTATTTGATTATTTTTAATTTTCTTACATAAGAGAGAGGAAATCTCCCTAGCTCACCATATATAGCCGTGTTACAAGAAGATCTTTTAACTTTAAGTATGCGTTTACAATATTTAATATGCAGGCGTTCAATTGCATTAGCCGGGTGGAATCCCCAAACCTCTGCACCATAACTTAAAATAGGTGAGATCATAGTATCAAAAATGTGTAAACTATTTGAAACATTTAAAAACAATTCACATGTAACATTCAGTAAATTATTAACAGATTTTGTACCAATGTCACAGATTACATTTTGAGTTTGATTCCATTTACCATTTGTAGAAAAATTTACACCAAGATACACATAATTTTTAACATGTTCTATTTGTACCCCATCAAATGTAATATTTGGATCAACAACTTTACCACTATTTTTGAAAAACCATAACCTTTGTTTCATCAGTATTTACTTCAATACTCCATTCATCACAATATCCCTTGAATTTTTATCAGACATTTCAAAACAATGTGTATGGTCTCCTGATTCTTTTTAAGAATGTTTCTCTATTAAGGCCCCATTTAGGTAAGAGTTGAGTTAAGTTGAGTAATGGTGTTTAACGTCCCACTCAAAAATATTTCACTTATATCACGTCGCCAGCTAAAAGCAAAGATGCAGAAATTTTACCTATGCGTTGCGCTTATGGTATTATGCAGCAGCTAGTGTTCTTTATCGTGCCACCAAAACCGGGACACGATACCTCGTTTATTTAAAGTTCCCATCCAAAAGAACCGTGACTTTAATTTCGTAATGCCGCGTGCTTGGTGAAAGAACAATCACTACCCACTTTCAAGTCTAAGGTCAGACCCGGTCGCGGCTCAAACCCACGACCTTCCACCTACGGAGGGAGCACTCTACCAACTCAGCTACCGCAGTAGTTCCTTTGGGTAAGAGGTGGCGATTTTGACAGACAATGTCGGTTTTAACACGTCATGCAAAGAAACAACTTCTGATGAGATTACGAAATCAAAAGAAAGATAATCTACCAGTCGAAGCCTTAATGGCAATTATGGTATCATTTTGACAATGCACGCGATGTACATCTTTTATGAGACCATATTCCGCCAAATTAAGACTACTTTGATCAATAGTGCCAATAATTGCCAAAATCTGAAATAATAATATTGAAATGAATTTTGTCAGGCTTTGATTATTCATTTCAAACATAATTTCAATTTTTTTCTTGTTGAGAGCAAACAAGTGTGTTTGGTGTCTTTTGAGCTGTGTATACTATAGTCCGACTAATTAGTCCACTAAACCCCCATTTTCAATTTTTGACTTGGGGGTTATCCCCACCTTACCTTAACCTTAATTCTCTCCTCGCCAGAAGGCGCATAAGGCCGTAACGCTATCTTTCTATTTTTGCCTGTCCTTCGCTGATGTTTTTGCTGTGTTCCAGATGGTCCATCCGGTGAGGTTTCTTTCCTTTTCAGTCGTTCTCCTCCATGTGGAATTAGGTCTTCCCCTTTTTCTTTTCCCCTCTGGTTGCTACCCTAGTGCTGTCTTACAGTCATTTCAATTTTGTTCCCTCTTTCCTCAGTATGTGCCCCAGCCAGTTCCATTTTCTTCTTCCTATCTCACAGGTTATGTTGTTCAGTTCAGCTGTTTCCAATATTTTTCCATTTGTGAGTTTCTGTTGCCATCTTATTCTTTATATCCTTTATCCTTCCAATGCATTTTGTTTGGAAGGTGTCTATATGTAAGGTGTTCATCTCTCTTTGTTATTTTCCACGTTTCACTTCCATAAAGCAGTACTGGTCTTACCAATGTTCTTTGTATTTCTTCCAATGCTTCTGGTGTTCCATATCCTTCTAAATCTATAAAATCTATAAAATGATCTCCTTGTTTTCTGCAACCTGTTCTTTATGTCTTTATCTCCTCCTTCTCGATCCACAAAAGCGCCTAGGTACATCTTCTACTGGCTCGTTGTTGATTGTGATATGTTCTTCATTCCTGGTGAACTCTGTTCTCAACGTTTTACATTTCTTAGGATTTAACTTGAGCCCTATCCTTTACGCCTCTTTAGCCATTTTCCTAGTCTTGTCATTCAAGTCTTGGGTTACCCCCAACAGTCAAAAATTAAAATGACTGTTTAGTGGGCTGATTGGTCGGACTATGTATACTATGAATGGTTGGTCAAATGGACTCCCAAATCGCCATTTGGGTTTGTATTACTCTCAAAAGCCATAAATATGATTGAATAATCAGTGGAAATAGTTTGCAACAAATTGGGTATTCATACAAATAAATCTTAGTAAGTTGGGTTCGTGTGCGGTGGGTCAATGTCCTGCAGGTAAACACAGAATAAAGTAAATATATTATATCAACATATTATCTTACTTCTGTTCTGACTTATAGTTAATGAACCCTAAATGTCAATTCTGTTGTTGCTATTCATGATTTAACACAGTACTTTTCCTTAAAGCAGTTTGAAGTCTTAAAGTTATTACACACAACTGAGACTTTTTGCACGAATTTGTTTGATTTTTTAATTTCAACTCATTCTTGGTTCATTTTAATCTCCTTGTACTTACGTTTTGTTTCATGCCTTGAAAAGCTATCTGATACATCCCTTTTTGCATCAAATAGTTGTCTGATATATGTTTTCAATGTTAGAAACAATACATTTACCATATTTTATTAGTATTTTATAAATAAATCTCTCTTCCCGTGACATAACCTAGTTTATTTAAAATTATCGATGCTGATAAAATGGATTTTGTTTTAAAGTTGTTTTAGTCTTTAAAACCCCTAACTGATAAACCCTCTTCAGGCTTAGGTAAAAAGTTTTTTTAATGATTTAATGATTTTTCTACTCTTTACACTACTATCCCGCATTATAAATTAAAAGAACGTCTTCAATTGTCATTGTTTACAAGTTATTCAACTCCACATACAGATATGTAGATCACGTTCTACCTCTTAATTGATATGTCATCTATCCTAATGAGCTTGAAATAAAAGATACGACTGATTTTTCAAGCTCTGCGTCATATTTAGACTTATACAGTACAGACTATCGAAAGTTTAACAATCAGCTAACAAATAAGTGACGAAGTGATAGATCGTCTCGATCCTTGGTTAATTTTATCTAGCTCTCCAAATCTCAGCCACGCGGTAGATGAGCTTCGATTTATTTCCGTTACCTCAGTGTTAGTGTTAAACTTTAGGCAGGTCTGTACTGTACTTCAATTATGACAACCTACGAAAGGCTGCATTTGAAGCTAAATTTCAATTTTATATTGTTTACAAACTTTCCTTTTCCATAGATACAGCAATAAACCCGCTTCGTGAAAATCGCGAAAGAGGGGTATAATTATGAAATTGCCTACACAAGTGTGAAGATTTATAAATAAAAATACAGCAGAAATTGATAATTTTAGAAATTTTAAAATATTTAATGAAAATGGTGCAAAAATACACGTGTTTGGGAAATAGTTTACACTTTGTATAACGAATTAATTTTAAAAAATGAAAAGATATTAAAAGAAATACGAGGTTTTGAAAACTCGACAATTTACGGTTGAGTTGATGTTATCTACGATTTATTTTCCTTTTAAAAATGCGTGTACCAGGCGTGATATTTATATTCTAAGGCCACTAATAATCCAAAATACAACTAGTCACTGCGGCACACAATACTGTTCTATTTGAATTGAGGTGAATATTGTTTGGTTTCACAATGTTGAACTATATAAAGCCGAATATGCCTCAACAATAATCAAGTAATATACAAACTTAGCTTTTATAATCTTCCCTTGGATCGTTGGTAGCCTCAGAATATGAACTATCACGCCTGGTACACGCATTTTTAAAAGGAAAACATCAATCGTAAATTGTCGAGTTTTCAAAAACCTCGTATTTCTTAAACAAACTCTGTCCCCTTTGCACTGCTCTATGACGTTGACTATATTAATATCTTTTCATTTCTTTAAACTAATTCGTTATACAAAGTGTAAACTATTTTCCCCCCAACACGTGTAATTTTGCACAATTTCCTTTAAAAATGCAACAAATATTTTATAAACTCTTAAATTATCAATTCCTACTTTATTTTTATTTATAAATCTTCACACTTTTGTAGGTATTTTCATAATTATACCCCTCTCTCATGCTTTTCAACCAAATGGTTTTCACTTGAATTTTCCTACTTTAAATGGCCCTTAATACGGGAAATGTCCCGGCGCGAAGCGCCGGGAATTTCCCGTCTATAGGTAACACGTATGTATTATGACGTCATAGAAAATTGTGGAAAAATTCTATAGACCGTACGTCCAAATCATTTGACGCCGCGCGTGCACCACTTTTCTCAAGGCCATTGAAGGGGTCAAATCGACAGGAAGTGAGCTCCATATGGGGGGAAATCTCGCCCGTCTCGTACATCAGAAATGAAACCAAAAAACGATTATCGTGAAAATAATTCATTGAAACAAGTAATAATTTAAATAGGTTGATCGAATACCAAATATTTACGTTTCTTTTGCCATTCTGGCTGATCTCCAAGTGTAGCGTTTCAAGATTCGCGATGACGTGATTTCTTTTGGTCGGGTCAAAGTTCAATTCAGATCGATAACCACTGTAAGCCAATCAGCGACCGGCTTTCCCACGTGCATCAACCATAATCACACAGTATACAATGCGGGAAGATACAAAATTTGCCGATTTCAAGTTAGATAAATCGATAACCATAGTTACCTGACACAAAACTATTACGAGGTTAGCATAACCACAGTATACGACTTCTACGGTAACTCTTTTTCACATATAATTACCTAATTGAATCAAAATTTTGAGTGCATCTGTGACCCTCGCTGAATGCAGTGTAAACAAAAATGAGGACGGGAAAGACGTTTTCACAAACGATCGATTTTTAAGAAAAATAATAAAATGCGTTTTTCAAAAGAATTAATTAACAGTTCGTCCCAATAATCATTTTTATAAACATACAGATAAAATTTATTGACATTTATTCCGAATTTAATGTAAATATTGACAAATCCTCTTGTTTGTTTACATGTGACGTGGATATCATGATCAGCTGATTGAGCTGGACCAGGTGCTGAGTAGAACTGACTTCAACTACAATGACTGCACTCATCAAAAATCTAACTTGGACATAACTGATGAGGAAACTGTACATGTTGTGCAATGAGATGGACCGCTGTCCCAAAAAGTTGTGATGAAAATAACAATAATAAAACATTCATGTTGAGTTTAGCAGCTGACTGTAGTTGAGATCCACTTAGGTAAGGTCTGAATTGACTCCTTGAAAACCTCCAGGGATGGCGACTGGACTACCGATGCTGGCAGGGGATTCCAATAATTTAGTTCTCGGAATGAATATAAAAATTTTAACTAGGGTAAAATCAACATTACCTTCTTCAATATCCCAGACTTGGTTCTCGAAAAAAAGTTGGTATAAGTCACAGGGGCCAGTTTCATAATAACATTTAAAAAATACCGATAAGTATATAAACTCTTTTTATATACTTATCGGTATTTTTTAAATTTTATTATGAAACTGGCCCCTGTGGTATAAGTGAATAAATGCCAATTTCCACTCCACCATCCACATAAGCGACATTTCAATATAAATCTTAAAGCACCATCTTTGTAGTATATCATCCCAGAATGTTTCATTTCAATTTAGGTGAATAATGAATAATCTTGACTGGGGTAAAAAAAAAAAACTCCAATCCACCATCCTAGAATTAACCGTCTCGATATAAGTGAAAAAGCATTTTCAACTCTCCGGGGCTGGGGCTCTTCATGCAGTGAAACTTAGGGGCTGGGCTAAAATTAACATTATTTCGGTACAAGCCTGTCAAGTTTTAATCATATCATTTGTCAATTGCAATGGTCTGTGCTTTAGAAAATTCTCATCATGGTACTATATGCCTGTGAATGTTGAAGGTGCAAGAGGAGCTTACCCTCATACCACTGTATTAATATCGGGTTGTGGGTTAAAGGTGCTGCCTAACAGAGTCACAGACAAGCATTCCACTCCCAATTAATATAATTCTATAACCAGTCGATAATCTATCCTTTCGGCCAAATGTGGCTTGCAAAATGAGGAAGCAGTAACTCAAATTTTGAAGTATTGTCATGTATAACACAAGTCAGGTTGGAACCAAAAACATTCCACTCTCCAAGAGGATGCTATACCGGTGTAGCTAGCTAACAGAAGGTGCTAACCCTTCCAGAAAACTCGGTCTCACTTCCCTGGTGGAAGTTCGCGTGTTTAACCTAACTTGTCAGTTTCAAAGTTTTTTTTTACTTTACTCCCGGATTGTGATTTGGACATGGATAAGTATGTTTGTTTTTCATTGGTATAACTGCTTCATTAATTGAATGGGGCAATCTTGAACTGTGATATGATACACATCTTGTTTTAAGAAACAGGAGTATTTATTTATGCAATTATAAATCAGTAGATTAAATTATTCACATGGTATGGTAAACGGTGATTTAAGATGAGAAGACATTACAACGTGAGAATGTTGTCGTGGTATGGATTAGTATATTCACTATATTGGGTAATTGAATAGCCTTTTGTGTCCCTGGAAAGATCATACCAAAACTCAGTTCTGTGTGACAGAACATGATTGAAAGAACTCGGCGGTAGTTAACTATAGTCAGTCCCACTAGTATTTGGTGTGGAAGCGCGTGGCCTAGTGGTTAAGGCGTTGGACTCATGATTCGAAGGTAGTGGGTTCTATCCCTGGACAGGGCGATGTGTTGTGTCCTTGAGCAAGACACTTAAATTTCACGTTGTTCCAGTTCACTCAGCTGAAAAATAAATGAGTACCAGCAAAATGCTGGGGGTTAACCCTGAGATGGACCGGCGTCCAATTCAGGGGAGAGTCTTGTACTCTCAGTCGCTTAACGCCACCAAAACCGGGATAAGCTCCGGCCTGATGGGCCTAATGGCTCGGGACAGACTTTAACTTTAACTAGTATTTGGTGAGACAAAACAATGTGTGCCATCCCTTTTTTGGGTGTGTGTGTGTGGTGTGTGTGTGTGTGTATGTGTGTGTGTGCACAATAACCCGATAACAAATGGACATTTCCCGGGATAGGCAATGCCTATTTTCATATTATAGTTTAAGCCCACACCAGTAACAAACAATCTCTAAATTTTTTACACCACTTGCACCACAAAGTATCCAAACTTTCTAAATCATTAGTCTCTTGACAAACTTGACACATATTCAGATGATGTGGGCATAAAATTTAAATCGAAGCTGACTGACTTGTGTTAACCTAGGTCTAGGTTAACACAAGTCAGTGTCTACACTATATTAGAATTCATTTTCGCCATTTATAAAACTGCCGAACACGTTTTCCGAAAAAGTTTAAAAGCACAATTTTCAGTTTCATAAATAAAACAAATTAGTTTCAAGTGATAAAATGATGTTGTACAATTATTTCCATTTTTATCAAGCAAAAATACTACGTATCATACCCGGCTGATAAATACACCACATGACCATTATATCACATTATATCTCACGTGACCAATCAAACCGGACATTGTGAAATCAACAAACATCGATATAGTCTATCAGTCTATACGATAAATATACGTGACAATATGGAGATGTCGTCTAAAGGCATGATTTACTTTATATTGGTTGTTATAAGTTTACTTCAAAGTTACCTTGTTGAGGTAAGTACTGCACATAGAAATTAAAAACCCTTAATATACAGCTGATGATATGTCAGATCGGAAGTAAACAGGCAATCAACATTGACCTGTCTGCTTGACCTTTTATTAAGAATTATAATCCACCTAATACATAGCGAGTGATTGCAATATAAACATAAACAATGTATATTTCCCGTGGTTGAGAGTAGTAGAAATAAACACACGTGTTCCCTATACATAGGCCTTAATGTTCTTGACCATAAATTGCATGATTAATATTATATGTAGATGTAGATATATTAAAGGTCAAACGGACAGGTCAGTGTTGTTTGCTTATGAACCGATGACCAGTAGGAAACACTTATATTGTATCAATTAATTAATTTATATCTAGTCTTATATACTTATTTTGTGGAAGCGCGTGGCCTAGTGGTCAAGGCGTTAGACTCATGATTCGAAGGTCGTGGGTTCGATCCCTGGACAAGACACTTAATTTCACGTTGTTCCATTCACTCAGCTGAAAAATAAATAAGTACCAGCAAAATACTGGGGCTTAACCCTGCGATGGACTGGCGTCCCATTCAGGGGAGAGTCTTGTACTCTCAGTCGCTTAACGCCACCGAAACCGGGATAAGCTCCGGCCTGATGGGCCTAATGGCTCGAGAGAGACTTTAACTTTTTTTTAACTTATATACATGTACACGTTTTACTGGATGCACACTGTGACTACGGGTTTTATCATATAGTCTTATTGTTATTATTATGTAATAGATTACACTGTACAATTTCAGTTTTCCAATAAAGTATTATTATTATTATTATTATTATTATTATTACACTGTCCTGTTAGACCATTACGATTCAGAATAACTTAAGAGCAGAGGCTTGGGCGGTTAGAATAAAGAAATTTACACATAATAAAATTATGAACTGAAAAAGGTATAGTGTAATTGTAGAAAAAGATAGAGTTAAGGGACAGAAACAAATTTCGTATTGCGTTTTCGGTGATGTACTTTTAGATACTGCGTTTTCTAATTAAATATATATTGTATATAGCAATAGGAAGTAATAGTGTGCTGATCATATTTAAAACCATGGACGTTAACTACAGTATTATAATAACCTATTCTGTAACACTCATGTGAAGTACATTTTGGCTAACAACATTGACCTGTCTGCTTGACCTTTGATTTTAATATTTAAAATGGACTTGTATATTTATGTATAGGTAGCACAAGTAGATAATTTGAAAAACTATTACTTTTTTTAAGAGGAAGCATCTGTATTGTGTATGAGTTAACTGTGAATGCTAACACTGCCCATATATTGGGTGGATCCTACTAACTCTATATGAATATTCCTAAAGGTCAAGCGGATAGGTATTTAATAGCAGTATAATATAGAGGAATTAAATGTCTTGATTATGTGTATCAAACCAGGCATCGGATAATTTTTACAAAAATATTAATTTTATATTTCAGTCAATATCTTGAACTATTTTATATGTTTTAGGCTGGTACATACTGTGGGAGTTCATATTGCACTGGAAGTAAGTATACACTTGCTATGTCTAACATACATCATCAGTTATGTCTGATTTGTGATGTATGTTGTCAAGTATTTAGTATACAAGTTATCCAAACCCAGAACGACACATATAAGGTAGAATGCTCGCTTCGTAAGTGGGTGGCCGTTGGTTTGAACCCCGACTGACTCTGACCCAAGACTTGAAAGTGGGTAGTGACTGTTCTTCCACCAAGCACTCTGTATTACAAAATGAAAGTCATGGTTCATCGAATTGGAAAGTGTGATGTGGCTTGAAAAAGAACCCTGACTGACTCTGACCCAAGACTTGAAAGTGGGTAGTGACTGTTCTTCCACCAAGCACTCTGTATTACAAAATGAAAGTCATGGTTTATCGAATTGGAAAGTGTGATGTGGCTTGAAAAAGAATCCTGATGTGTGATACCATCAGCACAACACACAGGTTAAATTTCTGCTCTCTGCCTATAGATGGAGGTATCTCGATATAAGTGAAATATTATTGACTGGAACGTTAAAAACACCATTATTCAACTCATTAACATGATAGTGTGACAGTATTGCTGCAAAAACACATGGTTACCTTGGAGTCACATTTCTATTTCCTATCCAGACCTTAGGACAAGTGGTTTATTGATGTATGTTTTACCATAAACTATTCTAGTATGATGCAGCAATAAAAAAACAAAACATACCAATCATGTCCAAACCATAATTCCAAAGCAAGTCTTAAAAAGTAAAAACTTTGAAACTAAAACTGACAAATTAAGTTAAACACATGAGCTTTCATCCATGAAGTGAGATCAGGGTCTCTGGATGGGTAAGCACCTCCTGTTTTAGCTGCACCACCACATTTGAAATAATGTAAATAATTTTGTGAAATAGACCTTGACCGTCGACTTATATCGCTGTTAGAATCACCCTCTTTATTATAATCCATTTCTGGTTAAGAGGCTTTTGTCTCTTGTTGCATGAGGCTTCTATCTAAGGTACAAGTGTATATGAAATAGACCAATCCACGCATGACAATTATCGTTGATAAATAACAATAAGCTTTGGTTTAATTATCTTATATTTTAGGTGATGCTTACTGTTGCTATGGTAACATAGATCGTTGTTGCTGGCATGGTGTTTATGTGTATCAAGTGTGGTGTAAGTATGATACAACAATTGTTTTACTTATTATCATCAACATTTGTTAGTTATGTATTAATATTGCAGCTTCCTGCCAGGTAGATACTTGCCCTTGATGGCAATGTAAAGAACTAGAGGCCTCCTAGGGTCAAGGCCATAGGAGATAATTATGTTACGGTACATTTGAAGAGTTCTGACTGTAAAAAGTGGATTTTACTGTCGCAAAATGAGTTCTACCTGGCGACAAAATCTTTGCGTTAGAATTTGTTAGAGCTTCATGCTCTGATGTAATATAGAAAGTTTCAATCATCTGGGCCTTTTGGTTCATGACAAAATGCTGTTTTAGGTTGTATCACTTAAGATCCCTGTGACAGTGAATATAGGTCAAGGTCAACAAGCTTCATAAACGTAGAAGAACCTCATGTCCTGATGCTATATATATGATGTTTCAAGTCTCAAGGCATAAAGATGTTTAAGTTTTACTACTTAAGGTCACTGTGACCTAGAAAGTAGATCAAGGTTATCCAGATTCACAAAGTTAGACCTTTATTTCCTGATATGATATATCGTGTTTCAAGGCTCTAAAACTTATGGTTCATGACAAAAAAGATGTTTTACTGATTAAGGTGAATGTGACCTTATGTATGAAGTTTTAAGACTAGGCATTTTGGTTCATGACAAAAAAAAGATGTGTTCAGGTTGTACTACTTTAGGTACTGTGACATTGAATGCAGGCATAGGTCATCAAGCTTCCCAAATGTTGGTAAAGCTTATTGTTCTGGTGCTATGTTTTGACTGTTTAAGATCATTGTGGCCATGAATGTAAATCAAGATTAACCAATATGGAAACTTGAAAGGCTTGGACCGAAGAACATCCATGACATGTAGTAACTATGTATTTACTTTTCATGGTTTTTGATGACATGTAGTAACTATGTATTTGTTTTCCAAGGTTTTTGATGACATGTAGTAACTATGTATTTGTTGCCCAGTGTTTTGGATGACATGTAGTAACTATGTATTTGTTTTACAGGGTTTTGGATGACATGTAGTAACTATGTATTGGTTTCCCAGGGTTTTGGGTCGTATGTAGTAACTATGTATTTGTTTTACAGGGTTTTGGGTCGTATGTAGTAACTATGTATTTGTTTTACAGGGTTTTGGGTCGTATGTAGTAGCTATGTATTTGTTTTACAGGGTTTTGGGTCGTATGTAGTAACTATGTATTTGTTTTACAGGGTTTTGGATGATATGTAGTAACTATGTACTGTAAATCAGGAATTTAATGCGTCATGAAATTAATGCGAATTGTCGATTTTGCTGTAAAATGCGTATTTAAATTAATGCGATTTTTTTTAAATTCCAAAAATTACTTTTGCCATTTTTTATCTTGAAAAAATAACAAAAAATGTTGAATTAGTGTCTTATGACTTGTTTATTATTCCATAAACATGTAATAATCATACACTTCGGCACCACAAAGAAATTCGTTTGGTGCATAAAAAGAATGTCCCGGGTCACTGTAAATCATTGTGTTTTAAACATGGCACTTTCGGTTCAGGGGAGATAAATAATTTTACATTGAACTTTTGGAAATCGGAAAATTAATGCGACAAGAAATTAATGCGATGAAACGGGCCTCGCATTTTTCGCATTAATTTCTTGCTCGCATTAATTTCTTGATTTACAGTATTTGTTTTACAGGGTTTTGGGTCGTATGTAGTAACTATGTATTTGTTTTACAGGGTTTTGGGTCGTATGTAGTAGCTATGTATTTGTTTTACAGGGTTTTGGGTCGTATGTAGTAACTATGTATTTGTTTTACAGGGTTTTGGATGATATGTAGTAACTATGTATTTGTTTTACAGGGTTTAGGGTCGTATGTAGTAACTATGTATTTGTTTTACAGGGTTTTGGGTCGTATGTAGTAACTATATATTTGTTTTACAGGGTTTAGGGTCGTATGTAGTAACTATGTATTTGTTTTACAGGGTTTTGGGTCGTATGTAGTAACTATATATTTGTTTTACAGGGTTTTAGGTCGTATATGTAGTAACTATGTATTTGTTTTACAGGGTTTTGGGTCGTATGTAGTAACTATGTATTTGTTTTACAGGGTTTTGGATGATATGGTTTATTGGTTTAATGTTAATTATTTCCTGTGTCATCTGTTTACGAAGAAGGAGAATGGCAAGACAAACTTATGTCAGAGTTGGTGAACCAGTTCGACCAGTATACGGAACAGTACCTGCACATCAGTACACGGCACCACCACCACCAGCATATGGAACTGTAGTACCGAATGCACCTTATCCTGACGCCACTACAGCCTATCCACAGTATTACCATGCACCAGGCAATCCACAACATACAGAGGCAAGTTAATGGTCTACAAAAGGAGTATTGTCTGGTAACACCTACCAACAAACCAATCAAGTCCACATCACTATAAATTAAATAAGTAAACAAGACGCATGATAGACAAACACATTTGTGGATCAGTACCAATCTTGGCTATACAATTGTTTTGTAATTATGCCATAGGGTCCATATTTTGCAATGGTTTCTAATATATTGCTTAATCCTGTTCAGGGAAAAAAGACAACAAATAAACAGCGTAGATAAAAGCTTCTAAATGATTGATATTACAGAACCATAGCTTATAATGTAATACACATACAAAATGCTTAACAACTTTGAATGATCGGAGGTGTTCATGTAATCTGTCACTATACAATCTTCAATATACCCAAGTACATATCAGAAGACAAGACCCTCCCTAACTTTATTTTATTGAGTACAAGTTATTCAGTAACTCGGCTTACAGATGAGTAAATCTGTAAGCAAACAAAAAAAACAAACAATAAATGCTTTGAATCCAGCGAACCAGTTATCCTGTGTACATTGATACAAAGTGATGTCCATTTCCTTGAGTCTGTTGTGTTATCCTGTGTACATTGATACAAAGTGATGTCCATTTCCTTGAGTCTGTTGTGTTGTCCTTAGACTTGCACAAGTCCCTATATTAAATTAGTAACTTCGGTATATTGCCCCTTTAAAACTATTACAGAGATCAACTGACAAAAGTCAATTTACTATCAAAACCCAGGAATATAGGGACTTGTCAAGTCTGCATTACAACCGACCAGTATATGGTAGGTCATTTATTTTCATTTAACACTGTGGACAGCTTTAATTACTTCTCCAGATACTGCTTACAGACTGAACTTAAATGTCCCTAGCAAAATATAATTAAATCACACATACTGGGTCAGTATAACTTATTGTTTTATTTAACATCATAGTACATACAATAGATTTTGGTTTAAAACAATTATCTTATGAAGAGATTAGAGGAAACCAGAAAAAGGCCATAGAGGCATATTTACAAAATAAAGATGTATTTTATTTTTTGTATGTGTTGAACTTTAGTTTGCATATCAACATTGTCTCCTACAAAATAAAATCCAGGATGCATAGCTGCTCTGTGTTGTTATAAATCTGTTTCCAGATGAGATAATTCAATGATTAGATGAACTTTATTCTCTGGATTACCCCTTAGTATGTCAATTGATCCCTGTGTTTCCTTAATCTGATTCTGCAATCTGTCCTAAATGTAGGTATCTTGCGAAACTTGCTGACCCGAAGACTTCAGTTCAAGGTTCCAGTCCTCGCCAAACTTTTCAGATATGTTGAGGGATGCCTGATAACTACGACAGTCATATGTTGCATTAAGCCTTATACTTTTTACACCCACCTTTTATTAAAATGATGCTGTTTAAATGCTGAAGTAGATTCGTGTCTTGGTTGTAAATTGATAAAAGTTTGCAACTGCTGACATAATACCTGGTAACAAAGCTCCATCCTTTTTGTACTTATTTTGGCTTTGTGAAGGGTTGATAGTACATGCTTCTAATATTTCAAAAAATGTTGGTGCCTTTTCCATCCATTCTGACAGAATCTGAGCTACAGTGATTGATTTCAGAATATTTTTATCTGTTTTTCTGAGAACTTTTAGTTCAGGTATTTCCTGAAGTGCAAGCCACAGTTTTCGATGATTGTTCAGAGACACAGCCTCAATTATTACATATAATAACTGTCTGAGAAAATACACAGTTTTCTGCGATCCATTTGAAACGTCAGTCTACAACAAAAAAGAGGTCAAATAAATGTCAAATAAATGTGGTGTGGTTAACTGATTTGTTTAAAATAGAAAAGATTTGAAGTCCCAAAATCCATTTTCTATATGTTTTTTCTTTTTCCGCCTATCCCAATTTATCACTTAACCCCTTTATAACGCCAAAATTTGACTGAACAAATGGTGGTGATGTATTGAGGTTTTACTGTACTATTATTATTTGCATCACAAGGAAAGTCAGTTTTTTCAATATTCAATTTGAGATTATAATGGCATACACAATGCAATTTATTATGGTTTTGAAAAACAGAAATATGTTCACTACTAGTACATGCATATGTAATATTGAATGTTGAATATGATGCTTATTAATAGATTTGAGACATTTATTTCTGTTGGTCTTGTTTTATACGGGCCACATTTGGTTAGTCATGAAGGTGAAATTCTTTACAACTTTTTATAGATATATAAATTTTAATAAAAGTTACTTGTACATACTCTGTATTCTCTTCTATATCAAGTGAAACAAAACTACACAGATCCTCTTTTGTCATCCTCTTTGTTGTCATCCTCCTTTGGAAATAAAACTTTTCGTTTTGATGTCTTTTCTTCTTCATTGATTTGCCTCTTATAAGTTGTATATTCTATTCCATGCGACACTTGTAATGTCTCAATAGTAGTTTGATAAAATATTTTTAAGTGTGAAACAATACGTTCTACCTTTTGGATATCCCTAATACATTTCCTGCATACTGTATCGGTATGTAAATCCTGATGTATGTTTTTCAATCAATAAACAGGAATCAGTTTTAGCAGACCCATGAAAGGTTTTCTTCTATAATCACTTTTTTTCTGTTTTGTTACCACATACTACACACACAATTTGTTTTGTTCTTGGAGTATAATTTATAAACTTAAAAAACTTTTTTGGTGTTGATGAAGCCATAAAGAATGCAATTGTTAGTGGGTGTTAGTAATATATACAGCAAGCGTGTGCTGGACCACATTGTATTGTAATTAAATCTGACTGTACAGTGTTATCATTTGATTTTTTTACCTCTAATGTCAATCAAATATAATTGTTAGCAAGAGCTTCATGCAGACTTGACAAGTCCCTATATTCCTGGGTTTTGATAGTAAATTGACTTTTGTCAGTTGATCTCTGTAATAGTTTTAAAGGGGCAATATACTGAAATTAATAATTTAATATAGGGACTTGTGCAAGTCTATGTTGTCCTGTGTACACCGATACAAAGTGATGTCCATTTCCTTAAGTCTGTTTTGTTGTCCTGTGTACATCGATACAAAGTGATGTCCATTTCCTTAAGTCTGTTTTGTTGTCCTGTGTACATCGATACAAAGTGATGTCCATTTCCTTGAGTGTGTTGTGTTGTCCTGTGTACACCGATACAAAGTGATGTCCATTTCCTTGAGTCTGTTTTGTTGTCCTGTGTACATCGATACAAAGTGATGTCCATTTCCTTGAGTCTGTTGTGTTGTCCTGTGTACATCGATACAAAGTGATGTCCATTTCCTTGAGTCTGTTGTGTTATCCTGTGTACATCGATACAAAGTGATGTCCATTTCCTTGAGTCTGTTTTGTTGTCCTGTGTACACCGATACAAAGTGATGTCCATTTCCTTGAGTCTGTTTTGTTGTCCTGTGTACATTGATACAAAGTGATGTCCATTTCCTTGAGTCTGTTTTGTTGTCCTGTGTACATCGATACAAAGTGATGTCCATTTCCTTGAGTCTGTTGTGTTGTCCTGTGTACATCGATACAAAGTGATGTCCATTTCCTTGAGTCTGTTGTGTTATCCTGTGTACATTGATACAAAGTGATGTCCATTTCCTTGAGTCTGTTGTGTTATCCTGTGTACATTGATACAAAGTGATGTCCATTTCCTTGAGTCTGTTGTGTTATCCTGTGTACATCGATACAAAGTGATGTCCATTTCCTTGAGTCTGTTGTGTTATCCTGTGTACATCGATACAAAGTGATGTCCATTTCCTTGAGTCTGTTGTGTTATCCTGTGTACATTGATACAAAGTGATGTCCATTTCCTTGAGTCTGTTGTGTTGTCCTGTGTACATTGATACAAAGTGATGTCCATTTCCTTGAGTCTGTTGTGTTATCCTGTTTACATTGATACAAAGTGATGTCCATTTCCTTGAGTCTGTTGTGATTTCATTGCACATTAACATTGCTTCTTAACATGGCTCAATTGTCAATATATGAACATTAAAGTCATATGATTGTGTTTTGTTATTACAAAAAATTTCAAACATTCTCGCTGCTGAAATGATCTTCTTGTTTACAAGTGCCATACTTAAAACTTGTATATTTTTTTGTATTTTCAGAAACCACCAGCTTACCAGTAGTAAACATGTATCTACGCATGCAGGGGTTATTGATCCAATCAAAATTTCCTAAATCTAAATAAGATTAAATGCCAACAAATTTTAATCATTCCTTGAAGAACAATAATAATTACATAATTACATATGTGGGTTATATTATCCCAGACCAATGATTTCATTACGTTAATTATACTGATGAGTCCTGTTTTGTAATTATTATTTTACTTTTTATATTTTCATGTACAATTTATCACACAAATATAGATAAAGCTCATACAGAAATCTTTTAACAATTTTGCCATTGTTTTGATATTCATGTCTTGTTATTGAATTTTATCAAGAATAAAACATAGCATCATTGCACAACACAAACTTGTTGTCTTATGGACTTGCTCCACTATTATACTAGTAACTAGAGTAAATCTTTACCAAGAATGATGAAATTATGCTTAAAATCTTCCCTTTAGAAACTGATCAAACAAATTATATATATATATATATATATATATATATATATATATATATATGTCAATGTTCCTTTGCTTCAAGCATTTTGATTGTTCATATTTTACTGTTACCATTGCATGAATGGATTGACTCGCAGTGATGTCATCTTATTATGGATGATGCACAGAGGCATTTGAATTCCTACGCCATGTAGCGCTGCTATTTGTAACTTGCTACGGGTATTTTATTTAAATTAAAGATTTGTTGTTGAAAAAAGTTTTATAAATTGAATTATAGGAAATGTTTTTTTTTTTTTTTTTTGTTATTTTTTTGTTATGGGAGTATGGAAAAAAAATTAACTTCATTCTGTAATAAAGTACAGGCCTGTCGAAAGTTTAACACTCGGCTAGCTGTAAGGTGTCTAATGTCGGCTGTCATATAGCCGAAAAATGAATTGCTAGTGGCCAAAAAGCTGCTGCCAAGAGATAGATTTCAGATGTCGAGATTATAGCCAATAGTTGGCGATACGGACTGCCGATTTGGCACCAATTCGTCACCTGATGTTAAACTTTACATGTCTGTAATATATATATATATATATATATAGAGAGAGAGAGAGAGAGAGAGAGCATTTTAAAAATCTATCAAATACCATAAACCATGTTATACCAGGGAGTGTATATTATATATGTCCCTTTATCATTTATTTGGGACTTTCATCCTGTTTGTTTTATATTGCTTTATAAATATTCAAGATCATGTTTTGAAATAAATAAATGTAATATATATGTCATTGTTTAAATTAAATATATAATATGTATATGTCATTATTTGTTTATATCTCTAATGTCTGGTCTAAGGTAATCCTAGATCAACCAGTGAACTCGGGATCACATAACCTAGATTTAAGCCAGGTTTAAATTCAGCTCAGACGAGAAAGGTTTGTGTTGCACACCATTTATGTGACCCGTTCTGACATAAATTGAGATCAATCAGAGATTCATTTCACATCAGGGTGATTATCGTAGTGTAAAATATGACATCCAAGAAAGTCTCCTAATTTCACCAGAGTTGGAAAAATATAATAATTTAGTTCGAGTTAATACAGTAGAGAAAAAAATAATAGAAAATGAAAATAAGGTGTTCAGAGAACACTATTCCAACACCCAACCCCCCCCCCCCCCCCCCCCCCCCCCACCCCACCAGTGAATTCCAAACCAAGTGAAATAAGTTTCATGGAAAAATGGATGCTGTATATCATAAATATTTTTATAAATATATGTAAAAACTAGAAATGTCTCTTACTACGTTTAATGTTCCCGCAACCTAGACCTTTCGGTTAAGACTTTGCATTGGTCATGACACATCTTTGGAACATGAAGATTTTTCATGCCACTCCAAAACAATTGAGATATGGCCAAGACTCAATTTTACATGGACAGGCAATTCCTATATATATATATATGACCCCCCCCCCCCCCAAAAAAAAAAAAACTAGTTTGGGGTTGGTATAAAACCTTACACAATTGTAATACCCCAAGTTCTTTATGATAAGTACTGTGCAGTGTATTATTGATAAAATTGAATGCATTTGATGTTTATATTCTGCCTCAGTAATATGATGCAGTGCACATGCCATGTGCTAGTTTGGAATTTTTGTAGTCGTTTTTTCTTCTGATTAGTCCCTTTGCAATTTCAAATTCATCTAACATTTCTATTTGATCAGTCATTTCTAATACAATGTAATGAGTTTCAACCTGCCTTCTTGCCTGTAATTCTGAGCGAGTTCACGTAAACTATGTCAGAATGCAACACAACATAAAAGTAAACGGATCACCTTGAGAAGGTGCAACTGGGCATAAATGACCTGCATCAGATTTATATGCAACATTTAGTACAAGATGATACAAGTTCATTGATTGATTTAACATCCCAGTCAAGAATATTTCACTCATATCGAAACATCACCAGCTATAGGTGAAGTGGCAGAAAGTTTCATCTTTGCAGTGTTCTCGCGGCAATGTACAGGTAGGGTTCTTGAACATGCCACGTCTGCCATGATACATCAGTTTTAAGGTCTCTTCCTAAGGACCCTGTGACTTTCATTTCTAAATGCAGAGTGCTTGGTGAAAGAACAGTCATTACTATTTTCAAGTCTTGGTCAGACTAGGCCAGGGTTCAAATCGACGCCTCACACATACAGATCGAACTCTCTACCAATTGAGCTACCGTTGTTTGTCATCCTCTGGAAATTAATGTTCCTGTTTTACTTGAGGATTGGCGTTTATTTTAATAGTTCGTCAGGGTTTAAACTGATAAAGCATGGTTGGACATATAACATAAATCGCAAAGAGCGATACTTGGAATGGATGTATATAAGATAAGTCACATATCTGACTAATGGAATCGCATTCTAATTTGCAAGATTTGGTTGTACAACCTACAAATACTCTGAAGCAATGTGACCAAAGCTTGCACAACTGGGACTAATGTTTCAAAGGCTTAAGCAGCGTGATCCCAGCCCAAAGTTTCAAAATCACTAAGTTACTAATTTCCAAGACAACATTAAATATGCACTGTAAGCTCAAGCTTTAAAGTAATTTCCAAGAGGTGTGTTTTGAGACTTCTAGCAAAATTTTAATGTACTTGCTAGGGACATAGGTGTTCAAAATTAATTTAATTATATGAGTGGCTGTTGCAAATGGGTATAAAAAAAGAAAGTTAACTGGTAGTTAGTGGCTACCAATTTCTGCTTATTCTTTCCAAAACAGGAACTTCTGCAACTGACACAGACTTCAACTCAGCAATCTGAAGAATAGTTACAAAAACAACAAAACACTACAATCTCGGAATCAGGTGTTCACATTTTAATACCACAGCACTATTTTTCTTTAAATTTCAATGTCATTTATGATTTATCTTGCTGCCATTGAAACTTGCCAGACACGTATTAAACCATCAGTGTAACCAGCAAATAATGTCTGTCCATCAGATGACCAGGCCAAGGATGTACAGTTTGGTGAAGGACCAGAGCTGGAAAGTACATCTTGTTTCAATTCATCTACAACAACTTTACCTTCAAGATCCTACAAAATATAATATGTATTAAAATTTAATATGTAAACAAATTATTTTATTTGTGAAATCTTAAATGTTTTTTGGTAAATTATGTAGTCTAGCAGCGTTAAGTATGTAAGAGTTTGAGTAACAACAACCTCATAATTGGAGGGTTATCTTTTCATGTTACATATATCAATAGCTAATACATGCTGTGTTTTTAATCATCGATTGTTGTTAATCTGGGCCCAGTTGTAC
Organism: Anadara kagoshimensis; assembly: GCA_021292105.1. Classification (NCBI taxonomy): domain Eukaryota; kingdom Metazoa; phylum Mollusca; class Bivalvia; order Arcoida; family Arcidae; genus Anadara; species Anadara kagoshimensis. The sequence goes on from CM037861.1 coordinate 5,911,687, forward strand.
AAAGCACAATTAGAGTTAAACCGTGATGAAATCATAATTAATGCAACACTAAATGATTTGCTTATTAAGGTTTAATTAATGATTTAACTCTAAATAAGCTTTGTGTAACTGAGCCCTGTTACGCTTGCATAAATTTTACTATTTACAAAGTGTTAATAAGGGCTAAAACTAGACACTAAAACTACTAACAAGGATCAATGTTTTAAAATTTGTGACAAAAAATCCAATAATTATTAGACAGGACATCTAAATCAGGTTGGCAGTTTTGTCCAAGCATTCTGGTTTCCTCCACCATCCCTGAACTGACAATCTTGATACATACATATTATATACACAGTGTGTATATGATTTTTTATCTAACATTTCCTATAAGGTTACTAAAAATAAAAAAAAAACCTAATACTTTATGTGAAAAAATACATTTTATCACAAAAAACCACTGAGCTATGTTATGACATGTTTCGTATTAATGATGTCATTGTTTACATTTGACAAATCGGAGATTCCCCAATGACGTCACAATGACAAGTGCATGTGTGTTCGATAAATCTTGTATTTCATCAAATCAGACAGAACAACTAGTCTAATGTTAGATAAAAGTGAAAGAATCTCGACTTGAACGTAAAATTAATTTCTCAAACTCTAAATAGGATTATATTTTGGTTTTTTCTTGTTTTTCTTCAAGAATTAGGATCCAACATGTTACATTGGTAAGTAACTTTAATACACATGTTATGTCCTTTTAGGAATAACAATACATGATAAACACCTTTTCAGCTTGCCCTCAAATGATGTATTCAAAAATTTGTATCAAAATGCATGATTAACAACTCTCTGACATTAAAATAACATCAATGCAATCTATCAAGACACATAATTTAAACATATTTGAAAGCTTTTGTGAATGATAACAGTTGAGATGGATGAATCTGAATGTCACAATATTTCATATACCGGTATATTATATTCAGTAACAACAACCTCATAATTGGAGGGTTATCTTTTCATATTACATATATCAATAGCTAATACATGCTGTGATTTTAATCATTGATTGTTGTTAATCTCGAACAAAGTTTACTATTTACATGGCAATTTTAACAAAGGCAACAAAAGACTTTTTTTAGCAAACAGCTTAAATACAATATTTATTTTTGTAATGAGTCCAATAAAGACACTTGATGAAGATTAATAATAATATTAATTTTAATATTTATACATCGGGGATGAAGATTAGCAGTGGCCCAGTAGCCAATGGCTACTAAAAATCAGTCTGGGCCCCTAAATGTTTACCCATATTAGCTGTTTATTACTATTACAACATCTTTTCTGAAGTGAGCTGGGCCCCTAACTCAAAATAGTAAAGCTTCATCCCTGTACATCTAAATCAGGTTGGTGGTTTTCATTTGGCATTCCGGTTTTCTCCACCATACCTGAACCAACAACCTCAAAATCGGTGTAGAATCCGACTGGGGTGTAAAACAACATTATTCAACTTAAATCAGATTTGCACCCTCCTCAAATTAGGATTTAATTTAAGTAACATTTGTGGGTAATGTCAGTACATATGTCATAAACACTAAGTTTTTCATCTCACCCAAAATGATGTTTTCATATGAAAATTGAGAAAGATGAATCTTTAAACATTTCTGAAGTACATGTACCATCTATATATAACTTATAAGGAAGAATAACAACAACCTCATAATTGGAGGGTTATCTTTTCATATTACATATATCAATAGCTAATACATGCTGTGATTTTAATCATCGATTGTTGTTTATCTTCATATTCTTTATGTAATAATTACAATTATAAACTCTTTATGAAAGTGAAAAATCTAGACGTTTTGTTGAACAAGTGACCTAGAAGTTGATGGATTTCTCCACCTTTATTTTAAAATATAATTCTTTCATACTCATGACTGCTGATAGGGCTTTCTATTTTAATGTTAGTCTGAAATAAGACCCAATTGATAACTTCTCCCCACTCCTCCCCAATACATGTCCCTAACTTGGAATAAAGGACAAACTTACCCATATTTTGATGCAGGGTCCAGTGGCAGCACATAGCCAGTATCTGTTTGGACTGAAACACAATGATGTTATTGCATCTCCTCCATCAAGTGTGTACAGATGTTTGCCTTCATTCAAATCCCACAACATAGCTTGTCCATCCTAAAGTAAATACACATAATATATAACTTAATATGCAAGTTGTATAATATACAGTTTGACGGTCGAGATAAATATTATTTTGGTCTGGTCTGTATAATCCCATATCCACCAATATCAAAAGACAGTAATTGTTTTATTATATGACACTTTAAAATGACATTTAAAAATTCAGATTTTAGAGCATTTAGCAAAATGATCGCAACTTTGGCATTAACGTAGAGTCTGTAAATCTGGTTTTAAAAGCTCTTTTAAATAATTTCTTGTCAGTTTAACAGCATTATCTGTGAATTACTTTATGTTAATGATGTCTTTTGATGTCACAATCGCCTCAAATCCCGAGGTTTCAACAGATGAAAACCTTTATGCTACTCGTTGTCCGACTTTTGATTTTTTTTGTGTATTTCCAAATCGTGTCAATGCCTTCTATCTTTTGACGCCTTTTAGTTATGACGTCATTATTTCACGGAAAGTCCCTTTTCTATTTTTGATCTAAAAGTGGTCCGCCAACATTTTGTTACTATTTATAGCGTTAAAGTGGGCCGCCAACTATTTATGGACTTTTTGAAACATTTTTATTGAATATCGCTATATGTACCACTGAAATTGACCAATCAGAGAAAAGAAAAACACCCAGTCATATAATAAAATAGAATGAAACCCCTTGATCCTATATCAGTAAGAATCTGTAAATCTGATAAATGGACAACGGTCTATTACAAAAGTGAGTTATGTCAATAATATTGAAATAATATTGACATTATTATAAAGGAATCTTTTGACAAAAGCATTTCTGTGCTATATATAAAAATTTAAAAAAAAATATATATATATATTTCAAAATTAAGGCTTTAAATTAAATTTTCATATTTTAACTTTGTGTGCTGATAAAAAAGAATTCAATCCAAAAACCCAAATAAATGTTAGTATCTGAATTCTTTTTTAAGAATGTTTATTAGCAAATTTAATTATTCATTTGTTGCAAATAAAATTATAAGCAAAATCAGTGAATTAGGTTCAGTAGGTACTTTATGATTGTGGTTTGTTGAAAGGAAGAAGATTCCCAGCCCACAAAAATTAACAAACCTATCGGTACTTGTGTTAATGATATGCCCATCTCTCAATGTTGATGACTTGCACCAAGGTGGGGATAACAAATTAACGATGGTAAATATACTTACTTTTCCTCCTGATGCACATAGAGAACCATCAGGTGACACACCTACGGTTGATACAAATGCTGTATGTCCAAAGTGGTTTGTCTTTAGTTTACAGTTAGTCAAATTCCATACCTATAATATAGACATGTACATAAAATATATAAAGTATAGCTAAAACTCCAACCATTAATACAAAGCAATATACAATTTGAACCATTCAAATAAACTGAAATATAATATTGAAAGCATAAGTACAGGATGTTTTACATTGTGGTCATACAATTAATGATATAGATAAACAATTGTCATACTGTCAACAGTATATAGAATACAATCCATAAATGTGGTAATGGACTAATGACATTGGTAAGCTATCAGAATTTTTTTAATTTTAGGTTAAAATTAAATGCATGTTAAGTTTAAGTTAAATGAAAGATTTCTAGATGCTGTCATACTTATATAATTACCTTGACAATTTTGTCCCATCCACAAGATACAATGATTGGATTTTGTGTATTTGGTGAAAATCTAACACATGATACCCAGTCACTGTGACCTTCATCCTGAAAAATTAATTTATTTTAAATAAAAACAATTTTTTCAGAGCAATTTCATTTATCCAATAATTTCAACCACAATTACAACCAGAGGCTCAGGATGAGCCTGTATCGCTCACCTGACTAAAATGCTTTAAAAGCAAATTTGTATATATGCTTTTCCAATAGGGTCAAACTGTAAAGTTTGATTCAATTTGCTTCACTAGCTTCAGAGGAGATAGCATATATATGCTTTTCCCATAGGGTCCAATATTAAACTATCTTCTGCGCTGGCGGCCATGTTTTTTGGCGGATCAGAAAAATTTTGGCAATCTAAGTAAAGGACATTCTTTACATCATTTCTGTAAAGTTTGGTTAAATTCGCTTCAGTCATTTCTGAGGAGATAGCCAAAAATTCGTTTTTCCCATAGGGTCCAATGTTAAACTATCTTCTGCGCTGGCGGCCATGTTTTTAGGCGGATCAGAAAAATTTTGGAAATCTTTGTGAAGGACCTCCAATACATCATTTCTATAAAGTTTGGTTAAGTTTCCTTCAGTAGTTTCAGAGGAGATAGCCAAAATGTGTTTTTCCCATAGGGTCCCATGTTAAACTATGTTCCCCGCTGGCAGCCATGTTTTTAGGTGAATCAGAAAAATTTCGGCAATCTTTGCAAAAGACCTTCCATACATCATTCCTGTAAAGTTAAATTGAATTTGCTTCAGTCCTTTCAGAGAAGATAGCCAAAATGTGCGTTTTCCCATAGGGCCCAATGTTAAACTTTGTTTGGCCCTGGCGGCCATTTTTTTTGGCGGATCAGAAAAATTTGGGCAATCTTAGTAAATGACCTTACAAAAATTATTCCTGTAAAGTTTGGTTCAAATTAGCTCAGCGGTTTCAAAGAAGATAGCAAATATATGCTTTTCCCATAGGGTCCAATGTTAAACTATCTTCTGCGCTGGCGGCCATGTTTTTTGACCGATCATAAAAATTTTGGTAATCCAAGTAAAGGACCTTCCTTACACCATTCCTGTAAAGTTTGGTTAAATTTGCTTCAGTCATTTCTGAGGAAATAGTTAAAAATGCATTTTTCCCATAGGGTCCAATGTTAAACTATCTTCTGTGCTGGCAGCCATGTTTTTTGGCGGATCAAAAAAATTTCGGCAATCTAAGTAAAGGACCTTCCATACATCATTCCTGTAAAGTTTGGTTAAAATTGCTCCAGTGGTGTCAGAGGAGATAGTCAAAATGTGAAAAGTTTACGGACGGACGACAGACGACGACGACGGACGACAGACGACGACGGACGCAAAGTGATGGCAAAAGCTCACATGGCCTTTGGCCAGGTGAGCTAAAAAAGTCTTTCTATTTAGCTTTCACAATTATCATATCAGATAGTTAAGTGGGTAGAGTGCCCCACTAGTATTGAGAAGGTCCCAGTTTGAGTCCCAGTTTGGCTGCTGCATTTTTTCCCTTTCCTGTTACATTTGGGGAAGTGGCCGACAAACAGGTTGGTCCCAAGGTGGAACCTGGTGGTTTCGATTCAAGGGAGTTGAATCGAAAGAGGAAAGAATGTAGCGGACCGGACTTGATAGGTGGTCGGGTAGCTCAGTGGGTAGAGAGTGTCCTGCTAGTAATAGGAAGGTACTGGGTTCAAGTCCTGGTTTCATCGCTGCATTTTCCTATTTCCTATTACAAGAACTTCCCAGACATTTGGATTAAGTTGATCCAAATAGAGGGTTTTGTAATTACCACACAAAATCTTTACCAGGCTCATTTTTCTTAGTGGCTCATGGCATTTTGGAATGGTAATGTAGAACAATATAGAAACACTATCTATTTGAAAATTTCTAGGCACCTTCATAATTGCAGGACATTTATTTTCAAATCCATTTCAATTAACCAAGATGTGTCTTTCTTTAATCATCAGGTGCCAATAACTTTTTTCCCTTCAAAACTTGCAATTTTTTTTCAAAATTTAGATGGACTGGCATTAATGCCAACAAATTTCAAAATAACAGCATAGTCCTTCCTATAAATCAAATAAAACTAAGAGTTTTAACAGGGCACCAACACTTGTATTGCTACTTATGAATTTTTCATCAGTTTGAAATAATTTTTTGTCTAAACATGTCCGTACAAGTACTGCTGTTTTTTGGATACCTGATATAATATTAAATTATTCTAATGTAAAACGAATATATTTTGAAGATGAAAATTACCAATACTTTTTTAATGGTGTTTTACCACCAATTGAAGAATTTTTAACTTGTTTCAAAGCAGTCAGTTCAAGAATGAAGGAAACTAGAGTGACCAGAAGAAAACCACCGACCTTTGGTTAGTGACCTAACAAACTTTCTCACACCAGGGCATCATGGTATGTCCTCATTGGGATTCGAACCCAAGGCAAGCAGAGAGGCACTGTGATCCATAAGCACATGCTTTACACCACTCTTTCACCGTGGTCACACCATACATTTTCTTTTAGGCCATTGTCAAATGTAATGGGGAATGACTCTATATCAAGAGTGCTGATATGAGTTCGATTATCAGACTAAGGAAACAGCAATTGTCAACTGACAAATGATAAAGGACACCTTCATAATTGCAGGACTTTTAGTTTCAATTTATAATCAATTAACATAGATGTGTCTTTGTTTAATCATCAGGCGTCCATTACATAATAAACAACTAGCCGTACCCACATATATAAAGCTGGTTTGATTGGCAATATCTCACCTGGATGGTGTATTTACAAACACCCAAAGTATTCCAAAGTTTAATGGACTTGTCTCTTGATCCTGAAACAATCTGACGATTGTCAGCTGAGAAGGCAACACTCAAGATGTCTTTAGTATGATCAATGAAGGACCTGGTGGACTGTCCACTAAAATGAAAATATAAAGATATTATGTTTTTAATTTTGATCAAATACCAAACATCCACAGCTCAAATATTTCAAAATGTTTACAAGATAGTTGATTCAAAAAAAGTTGCAATTTTGGTAAGACTTCCTTTTTTACCCTCACCAATTATATTCTATGTATAATTTTGAATTTTTTTTTTATTTTTTTTTACATAAAAATGTTTAAAATGGCTAGTTTCTATCATTTAAATGCTTTTTCAGTCAAAAATAAAATTAATGGAAGTTTTTCCTCACTTATTTACATGTACAACTTAGATTTATAGGTCACTTATTTAACTCATTCCCAAGTTTTTAAACATACATTATGTAATTAAGAACCTCATTACTAGTTTTTCATGATTAAAGTAAATCAGTACCAAATGCATACAAAAATAATGAATTACTATAAATCTGCTATGTTCATTAACTTTTTACTTTTTACACAACCCCAGACGCACTGTATAATTCTTTAAATCAAAATTACTAGCAAATGGTAATTGGCATTAATTGATAAAAAAAAATGTGGTCCCAACTCAAAAAATATTAAATGATGCAAATAAGAATTGTTTGTCAGTAGAATAGAGTAGCTTGTCTGTAAATGGATCAATGGACTTAAAAGTCTTTACTGTAACCAAAAACTTAAACTGGACATCTTGAAAAATAATGTATTAATAATAACTCTTGTTGAAGACAAAATAACTTAATACTTTGTATACTACAGACTAGCTACTTCAACATCAGCATCTAAAACTCAATACATGCACATCAGGGCTTCGGAAACTTTGGTCTGACCCGTCGGACATTTTTGTACAAGCAAAAAAAAAAAAAAAAGGTCGTCGGTACATGGCTGTTTATGCCAATTTTAATCCATATCTACGATGTTTATTGCATGTGTATTAGGTGAAATCTAACTAAGACGTTTACCGCGATATGCTGTTATTATCAATATGCGTTACTGTCCACGATGCTTCCTATTGCACGTCCGCCATATTGTTTACTAACAATCGTGAATTTCCGTATTCCGAAGATACACGAATTGTAATTAGAATTATGGCGAGAGGTTCTAAATTAGGAATTCAAGTATCACGAATCACGATATAACGGGAACGGATTGACGAGTTTCCAATATATTTATGTGAATGAAAGATATTAATGCCTAAAATAAAATTTAATCGCGTTTCTGTATTTATTGATAAAGAAACAATTACGAAGCGCGTAGTAGGTAATTTCAACACCCCGCGTGGAACCTCTTTGATAACAAACCGTCACCCTTGACGACACTCGTTATGGCTTCCGTAATCAACACAGTTACAACCATGCACTTATTATTAAACAAACACAAGTTTAAAGAAAGTTATTATGATTTGGACTGTGAAACAAAAGAAATAGACAGTAAGACACGCGGCACGCGACTTCTTAAGTCCACAGGTATTTACTGATTAATAAACAATCACCTGATAATTAGATCGAGTTGTAGTTGACAGGTAAACACGTGGTAAGGACAATACACGGTAGAGTTTTAAAGACCGACAGACAGACTAGCGGTAGTTTACTTTGTCGGACCGAAAACTGATTTGTTTGTTCAATATTTCTGTTGTAAAATTGAAAATGTCCGAAAACAAAAAATGTCCGACTGGTGATTTTTCACGTCGGTCAAAATAATTTTTTATCGGACATGTCCGGCAAATATGACCGTTTCCGGACCTCTGATGCACATATATGTAAGAAGTAAGTCATTTACGTGCTCAAATCCCAAAGTCTGAGAGTCTTGTCCCATGAACCAGACAAGGCAAACTGTCCATCTGATGACATTACTACATCTTGTACAAAGTGGCTGTGAGCTCTTAAACGTCTCTGTGGAACACCATAATTCGTGTCATCCCTTGTCAACTTCCACATAATAAGGGATTTATCTAAAATTAGAACAAGAAATGTACTAATTAGTGATATGTAAACATAGCAATGGGCAACTAGAACCAAGTCCAAATTGTATACAATATAAATTTGTTTTTACATCAATTGCTTATAACCGATACCAATATCAGGATTTCAAATTCACAATGTTTTTGGCCAATATAGTTCTTTCTGTTACAAGCAGGTGGTGAAATGTATTAGAAGCAAAAATGATAGATTCAGAGCCCTACTTCATGTTTTCCCATTCAAAAATGTCAATTGCATTTGCCTAATATTATTTTCAAGTATAGTACTGGTAGTTTCACAAAGGGGAAAAAACTTTTAAAATGTGATCAATAAGTCATAACAAGTCAGACGCACTAGCAAATAGGAGTCAAGTAGTTGTGTTTAACGTCCTAGTCAAGAATATTTAAGTATCAAGACGTCGCCAGTTATAAGCAGGTGCAGAAAATTTGCCTGTGCATTGCGCTGGTGGCATTATACAGCAGAGTTCTTTAGCGTGCCAAGACTGACACACCAAATCTTGTTTAAGTTCCCATTCGAAAAAAATGTGACTTTCATTTCGTAATGCAGAGTGCTTGGCGAAAGAACAGCACTCAATAGGCCTTGAACAAAAAAAAATAGGACTAAAGTCATAATGATAATCCGATACTAGCCATTGTCTGCACAGCATGATGCAGTTTGCTAGACTTCAGAACTTCAATTTTTGCTTCCTGGAAAGGCAGAAGGTAGTTTTTTTATGTGCAACAGGATCAATGAATCATGATCTCACTGGTCATTCACTACCAAATTGGTAGACCATGTTATTGGATTCAACATTTGCACCATCCTGTAATGTTCAGATTCAATGTTTACAACATACCCACGGAGATACAGATAGAAATAGAGACAATTCCGAGCATACGAAAGATACAGAAAAGCGATGGTATAAGCCAAAATAACAATTTGCATTTTTATTTCAAGCCAATTCACGAGAAAATATAAGAAGTACCCCTTGAACATGATAAAACCATGTCTGGATATTGTGGAGTGGTGGCGATCTGCGTTACCCATCCTCCATGACCCGTAAGGGTTCCTCTTAAAGTCATCTGTTCGGCCATTTTCGTTAAATTGGTTTGCGTTACAGCGGATTATTGCAGATTTTTGGGCGACAGTCAAACTGTCGTGGCCATAACATAGGCCGACAAACCGGAAAAGGAAGTATACGGATATTTCTACTTCCGTTAAAAATATTTTACCGATAGGTGTCATTGTAAAAATTATATTAATTAAGTGTTAGATTAGTTTAGAATCTATCCTTTTAAATGTTTATTCATAACTGCAAAATTATATTTTATTATTCATAAAATCTAATAAACATAATCAGTTACTACCCATGAATATGACGTCATACGCACCTATGAGGCGGCCATTTTGTTGTCCGGTTTGAACACAGACTAAGCGGTGATCACCAGTTCCTTAAGTCTAGTCTGTTGTACAACTAAGAAGACACATTTATGATGTTGGAAGACCGGTCCCAAGCAAAAGAACTCGATCAGTGGATAGAGCAACTGAATGAATGCAAACAACTCACAGAAAATCAAGTCAAAACTTTATGCGAGAAGGTACAAAATTTTGACTGAGCATGGAAAAATTTTTGTTACACGAGTTGGCTACACAACACCAGTCTTGGTCTAAACAAAGATGTTTTCTGATATATAGATAATGAAATCATGCCTTCATAACTTGCTGGAAAGCCCACCCAGAACATTTCCACCACCCGAATCTTCTGTGTGTGGGTTTTGATCCTAAAAAATATTTATTATTTCTAATTCAATGCATGAAGGTCCCAAAAATTATGGTCAGACGTCATTGGCAAATGACAATATTTTGCTAATAAACATTTATGTTCTATGTGGTATCTTGCAATGCAACAAGAAAAATGTGATTCACATTCTTTATATCTCCCTAATGACATAGATCCTAGTGCAAGAATGATCGTTGGTGACTAGCCCGAGATTACTCTCGCCCAAAATTTTTTTTTTTTTATCAATTTCGGGCCAGAGATCGGGCTTCATTATTTTACATAACGTGATGCCGTTGAAATCCTACGGCAGGGTAAGATTTAATTTGGCGGATATGTTCACTTTATTTTCACGGGCATTGGGTAATGAACCAGTCAGATCGCTTACCTGAACCTTTATTCACAAGAATCCATCGAAAAAACTACGTGACAACTCCGTTTTATATCCATTCCAGCCATATAAATCCAACACTTGTGTATCAGAAAAGGGAGACTTAACCCGCGAGATCTCGCGTTATTTGAATAGCATAACATAAAAAATGGCGAGATGATGAAGGATTTTACACAAGTGTTGGATTTATATGGCTGGAATGGATATAAAACGGAGTTGTCACGTAGTTTTTTCGATGGATTCTTGTGAATAAAGGTTCAGGTAAGCGATCTGACTGGTTCATTACCCAATGCCCGTGAAAATAAAGTGAACATATCCGCCAAATTAAATCTTACCCTGCCGTAGGATTTCAACGGCATCACGTTATGTAAAATAATGAAGCCCGATCTCTGGCCCGAAATTGATAAAAAAAAAAAAAATTCGGGCCAGAGTAATCTCGGGCTAGTTGGTGACATGATGTAGCTATGTGGATAATGGAGAGGGTATAAAATGTGTAGGCGGGCTGGCAAAATCTTACATCCAATTTTCAATGATCTATATTTCAATAAATGTCCATTGAATTCTTATAATATTTATACATAGTATCGGGCATGACCTCAAATTTTAAAATATATTTTTGATTTTAAAAAATATTTGATATTTTTGAAGTTATTACAAAAAACATGGGCTACACTTTTTTCAATCCGTAAAAATTCATCCAAGGCAGGATAACAAAATTTTACCACCCAATTTTCATTGATCTATATTTCAATAAATATCTATTGGATTTTTATAATTATTTTACATAATATCGGACATGACCTAAATTTTTAAAAATATATTTTTGATTTTAAAAATACTGGATATTTTTGAAGTTATTAAAGAAAATACGGGCTACACTTTTTCCAATCGGTCAAAATTCATGCGAGTAGGACGAGTGAGCTTTGAACATTGATCGATATCTCTCCACATAATTATGCTTGCCTATTAAAATTTTCAACAAATACGCGGTGGATATATATCTTTAATAGCAACAAATGGTATTTCCTATAATGGAGTGGTTTTCTTTTTATAAACGATTGTTTGTGAAGTTTATTGTTCTTTAATTGCGATAAGTACGTCGCCATCTTTGATCAAGGCACGACAGGTTCATCATTACACAGGAGGGATTTACAGAAAATAACTCATGGCGTCGTACTTATAGAACAATCAAATGTCACAAACAATCGGTTATAAAAAAACCACTGCATTATAGGAAATACCCTTTTGTGGTATCAAAGATACATATCCACCGCGTATTTGTTGCAAATTTTAATAGGCAAGCATAATCATGTAAAGAGATATCGATCAATGTTCAAAGCTTACCCGTCCTGCCTCGCATGAATTTTGACCGATTGGAAAAAGTGTAGCCCGTATTTTCTTTAATAACTTCAAACATACCAAATATTTTGTAAAATCAAAAACATATGTTAAAAATTTAGGTCATGTCCGATATTATGTCAAAATAATATATAAATCCAACACACATTTATGGAAATATAGATAATTGAAAATTGGGTTGTAAAATTTTGTTATCCTGTCTCGGATGAATTTTGACCGATTGAAAAAAGTGTAGCCCATGTTTTTTGTAATAACTTCAAAAATATCAAATATTTTTTTAAAATCGAATATATTTTAAAAATTGAGATCATGCCCAATATTGTGTGAAAATATTATAAAAATCCAATAGATATTTATTGAAATATAGATCATTGAAAATTGGGTGTAAGATTTTGCCAGCCCGCCTACACATTTTATACCCCTTCGGTATAATGCGCCATGAAGTGGTACTTGACTGAATTTAGGGCACTTTGTTTTACTGCTTTGATTTTAAACAATAATGCCAATGTACATGGTGAATCACTATGGCATCATTTTCGGTGATAAATTGAAAATGATAATTTCTCTTCAAAAAATGTGTAACAGGAGGGAGGAAACACCAGAAAAAACACTTCCTCACCGAGTGCTCCGGCTGAGGATCGAATCCAGCCCTCCCGGGTGAAAACAAGCATTCTACCACAAGGCTAAAAGATCCGGACCAGAAAGTCTGGCAGTACATCACTATTATATCTACTACATGTATATTCAACACAACAATACCACGACTAGCTCAGTCCCGCTACATTCCTCCCCTGTTATCTTGAGATTTTCCACCTTGAAAATCTCGCACACAACCCCTCTGTGGTTTTTTTTTTTTTTTTTTTGGGTGCCAATGTAACAGGAGGGAGGAAACACCAGAAAAACACTTCCTCACCGAGTGCTCCGGCTGAGGATCGAACTCGGCCCTCCCGGGTGAAAAGCAAGCGTTCTACCACAAGGCTAAAAGATTCGGACCAGAAAGTCTGGCAGTAAATCACTCTATTATATCTACTACATGTATATTCAACACAACAATACCACAACTAGCTCAGTCCCGCTACATAGGCAATTTAAAAAAGATTGTAAACTCATTTTATTCACTGAATTTGATGGAAACGGCACTGTTGTTATTGTTGCATACAATAATTCAACTGACAGAAATTCAGATTTTGCATCATTTTCAGATGTATTTTTGTATATTTTATCTAATAATAAATAAAATAATAACAGATAAGAGTAAAATCGAACAGTCTAAAGTTAAGTAAAGCATTCTGTCCCCATCTAACTTCTCCTTGCCTGGCAAAGATTTTCCTACTGCATTAGACTAAAAATGTCTGATCAATCTTTATGAACAATACTTAGATGTTGAAATGTTATTAAATTATTCATTTAACATATTTTAATTAGTTGATGCAGTTATAAGTTTGAATATATGTGTAATAAGTGTTAAAATACAGTCCATCGCTACCACCCTTCATAAAATCCATGTTGACATTTCTGTTATGCCCTAAATTACAAACCAGTCACATGATTTACTGTTTGTTTATGCATATTCAGAGAAAGCAAGATCGCAAATATTTTATAGATTGCAATTGCACGGGTACAAATCAGTAATTATTTTGCTTACATGAGCCGAGTCTTTACTAAAAATCCCTGTTTCGGCTCCATTTTAGTTTTATACCGGTATATCATTTTATGTGACAAAATTTATCTTGGATAGGTGTTTACAATGGTAATTTTATTACGAAATGGCAAGGTATTTTATGTTATGTAGTGATGACAGAAGAGTTGACTATTTACATAGGTTAGTACAACTCAAGAATTGATTGATTTTGGCGTAACTGGATTGACTCAAACTGATTAAATAAACTAATAAAGTAAACTTACATTCTGCGTTTTCAAACTTTGAAAAATTGACATAAAGTTTTAAACACAATCCAACCTTTGTGCTACTCTTCATTGAACTCTTTTACGCACCCACATAAATAATAAATTCTTTGTCATTATTACGTCACACAAAAGTCACCACCATTTTGTCAAGAATTTTATTGTAAACACCCATCCAAAATACATTTTGGTGTATTAATTGAGTTATAATGCATGTATCAGATTGAAATTAAGATTTTTAGCAGTGGCTTCACTTTGACTCCTGTAAGTAAATGATGATTGATTATTAACCTTGCCATTGAAAATTGGTAAAATTTTTGCGTTCCATTCTCTGCAAGAGAGTAAACAGACAGTAGGTCGATACTAAAATCCAATTCGCCAAGGAATGAATGCATCCAAGAAATGGCATATTTGTATGTAGTATGTACAGTTTAGAGACATTACTACTGTCTCAGTTTGGGGGTACCTTTTAGGCGAAATGATTTGAGTATTCACTTTACATATGGACGGCCATGTTCAATTTCCTATGTCTGAGGAAGGGAATGTTTTCATTGTAACTGGTATTCGCATTGCACATTTTTTTATTTATATGGATTTTAATTTACTGTTTACTGATCTTGACCTTGTATGAGATAATGACATGACAAAAGTACTTTGTTCATTTACTTACATGAGGTAAGTGAGTAAGTCATTGCTAATAACCCTGTTTTCAATCTAATGTATGCATTAAATCTTGCATATATTTTGGATTGGTGTTTATGATGGTAAACTGTCTGACAAAATTGCAGTCCCTTTTGTGTGTCATAATGATGACTGAATAATTGACATTTTACGGAGGTGCGTAAAAATTACAATGAAGGATAGGTCAGATGTTGGGTTTTTGTAGTGATAACATCATTTATATTTGTTGATGTGAAAAGGCATTTAACTTATGAGAGAAAGACTTCCATTTTTTTTGTACACCCACTGAAACTTTAATTTTGACTGAAAAACCCTAAATTGACGGAATCTAGACATTTTGAAGATTTTCTTTTTGATAAAAATGTTATTTGAGAAATTTGCATAGAATTTAAGGAGGGGGGGGTGCTACAAAACAGGTGTCATGACAACTTTTTTGACAAACTAGGTGTTAAAAACTGAACAGGCCTTCTGGAACTTGTGCAAATTTTACCATAACTATTATAAGAATGAAATATTTTGCATTTGTTGCAGATAAAATGAACAAAATAGAGATTCTGTGGACCTATGCCAACACCAACAACTCCAATATTAAACTGAAGTTATTATTTTCACACTAAAAATAACTAGTATCACTTGGGGTCGACTTTTCAAAATTTAGGTTGAAATTGAGACAATTGCATACTTCATTTCGAACCATGCAAAATGAAGTCTTACCGTAGTATGTAAGAGTATCTCTTTTAGATTTCTTTTTATTACAGTCTCTGCTTTTTTTTTGTCAACTTGAGACCTTTCCTTGTAAGATTATTGCTACAATTGTTTTGGATTCTGTTGTGTTTTTAATAGGCATTCATACTCATAGATGCAACCATTTCTTTAGGGTAATTGACAATCATAAATTGCTTGAAGGTCATTGTTTTGTACTTTGAGCAAATGAGGCAAAATGCAGCTGATTTCTTCAATTTGTAAAGCCCTTGATCTCAGTGCTGAAAAGGGTTGACTTGAGAGAGTCCTGATAAGTAACAAGAAATACAGAAATTATTTCACCTTAAATTTTGGGAATAGCATGAGCTTCATTTTATTCATATAATAGGTGAACTTAACAAAGCACCTAAAAATATATGTCACAATGAAAACAGCAGGCATACAAACAAAGTGATTATACTATAAGATGTGTGTAAGTGGTATTTACACCTAGGCATTTAGGGACCTTATGATTCGTTTTATGCCTTTTAGATCATTTGGTTATCAAGACTCTTAAACCAATCATGTCAATGTGTACTCTGTATTTTTTTTCCATGTTTTTTTTGACACTTTTTTGTCTAATGTAAAGGATGCAAATATGTTTTACGTAATTTGACAATCACAAAGAAATTTTGTTGATGAATGTGTAACCTATACTGATCTCATAGTAGATAGTTTGTATAGAAAAATTAGTCAACTAGTCTCAAGTTTTCACCTCAAGTATACATCTTGAAAGTAACTAGTAATATGAATACCATTATTTTGAATTGGTAATACATTGATTTTTGTTTTAATAGGCCAAGAAATATTGTGCAAGAATCTAATGTACAAGACGTAAGATGTCCTGTGACTGTATGTGGCGATGTGCATGGTCAGTTCCATGATCTGATGGAACTTTTTAAAATAGGAGGCAGATCACCTGACACAAATTATTTATTTATGGGAGATTATGTAGACAGAGGATACTATTCTGTGAAACTGTAACATTATTAGTAGCTCTAAAGGTAAGTTACTACTAACTATGGCTTTATGTATATACAGTCATGTACATTTCATAAATCTTTTAAAGTCCATTTATTGTACTTTGAAGGTCAGGAAAGTTTATACTCACTTCTTGAGTATTTGAACATGTAAATGTGGTTCACTATTAAAAGTTTGCAGTATCTTAAAGACTTTACTGTATACCAAGTTTTATGTTATTCAAAGTCTTATATATATAGCCAGATAAGAAGTATATAATACTAAGTTGTGGCCATATACAATCAAAGCTGAAACAGCATTTAGTTGAAATTTATTTACTGGTAACCACATTAGTTATTTTAATTCAATTTTTTTGACTGTTGGGATATATTTTGAACTGACGGACTTTAAATACTTGAAAGTGAACGAATATGACTTTTATAATACATTTAATTCATTTGTTTGTTTAAACAAAGTTGATACATAATACCAGTATATTGTGTCACATTTTAGGTCCGATTTAAAGACAGAATAACTATATTAAGAGGAAATCATGAAAGTAGACAGATTACACAAGTTTATGGTTTCTATGATGAATGTTTAAGAAAGTATGGAAATGCCAATGTATGGAAATATTTTACAGATTTATTTGATTATCTACCCTTGACTGCATTAGTAGATGGACAGGTAAGAATAATTTTCAATAAAATCATCATTTACTGTATATATCTCATCATTGTGGCTGCAGGGGACCAAATTAAATTTTCTGCATTGTCACCATGGTTATTACCTTTCAAATATGTGATCAGATATATTGGCATGACTTGCTTTCATTACAATCTCCTAATATCTCTCTTATTTAACCATTGAACGGTCTAGAAATGGCTCTAATATTGCTCTAACTTCTATTGCTGTGCAAAGCAAACTGAATAATGCACTAGTGTGCGTTATGATTAGTTTGCTTTGCACAGCAATGGATGTTATAGCACTATAAACGCCATTTCTAGACAGTTTAATGGTTATATTTACATTTCTCATTTTTGGAAAATCTTATTATAGTTCTTAAATCCTGAAATAAATTTAAAACATTGTTGTGTACGACATGCATTTCCAATCCTTGGAACAGCTATTCTTTTATGTCGCATGTATAGGCACAAAAAAGAAAGAAGTTGCATCATTTTAGCAAATGTCAATATAGTCCTATAATTACATTTGGTCTCAAATATTATATTTTCATATTACAAAACATCACAAATATTAATATATATCCCCTCTACTGTAGTTATAAGTGGAAATTGTTGTATTTGATCAATTCTGTTCCAATTTAGAAAAGACTTTTGAAATTGTGGTGTAAAATGTGGTTTAAACGCTGTACATTTAGAAGAGGAATTCAGCCATTTTTCTGGTGAGAAGCTACCAACTGTCCATACTTTGATCTTCAGGAAGACTGGTTTATAACACCTTGACCTATTTCACATTGTGTTCCACTTTAAAGCTTGTAATTAATTCAAATCAAGCTCCAGTATTATTTTGATAAGAAAACATATTTGCCAATAGAAAGATAAATATTCTTAAATGATTTTTGACATTGTTTCTGTTTTCAGATATTTTGTTTACATGGTGGTTTATCACCGTCTATAGACACGTTAGATCATATTAGAGCATTAGATAGAATACAAGAAGTTCCTCATGAAGTAAGTACTCTTATGTAAAATAATTTATGTATATATTGTTTTTGTGCTGGGTAAAGCTTTTTGGGTATTTGGTCTGTGTTTTTATAGAGAAAGAACTTCTAATGATTTGTTGTCCATCGAAAGCATAGTACATGCAGTTTTTATTTTGCTTGCACAGTAAAACTTTGGCAAAATCAATAAAAACAATATCCACAGTAATCTTGATGGGGTATAGCATCAGTGCCCCAAAATAACAATTCTGGCCCCCATATATTAACTGGGTCAAACTTGTCAATCTTTACAATCTTGGATAAGAGTTGTCATAGTAAATCTGGTTCTACCCGTTTCTATTTTGAATTTTTTTTTTTTGATACATGTGTTGCATTAATGGACATGAGAAGTTGTATAAACGACCAAATATTAACAAAAACGTTACTGAAGATTTTTATGTTGATGCTGAAAAGATGGTTCCTATATTTGCAAGACCAGAATAACCCCATTAATTACATCTTTGGATTAAACACTAAAATTATTTCCTGTGATATACATGTACCATACTTTTTCATTAGAAATGTAATAAAATTATTCATTATTGTTTTCATGAGATTAGTACGAACTATATTATATTCAAAGACCACAAAATTCTTTTTGAGAAATCAATAATATGAGGTTTTGAGATAAGTGATTGTACATTGATAATTCCTTTGACTTTGTAGGGTCCCATGTGTGATTTATTGTGGTCAGATCCAGATGATAGAGGAGGCTGGGGAATTTCTCCTCGTGGTGCAGGCTATACTTTTGGACAAGACATATCAGAGACATTCAACCATAGTAATGCACTAACTCTGGTATCTAGAGCTCACCAGCTTGTAATGGAGGTAATGTATAAAGTCTGTTAATTGTACATTCATAGTAGTATGTTATTGCTATAAGACATTTTCAAAGAGTTGAAATTTGATACATTTAAAATTCCAATTATGTCCTTAAATGTCAAAAGCTGTTGAACTAATGTGATATGTAACATCAATAGACCATATCAGATGTAGAAAATAACCAACTGGCATGGCTTTTGTGAAAAAATGCAGCATTTGTAACCAACAAACGGGCACATGCTTGTGTTTCAAATTAACAGATTTTTCATACTTTCTTCTTTTTTGACAGGGATATAATTGGTGTCATGACAGAAATGTAGTAACAATCTTCAGTGCTCCTAACTATTGTTACAGATGTGGAAATCAAGCGGCTATAATGGAATTAGATGATGCATTAAAGTATTCATTGTAAGTTTACCAATGATAATCAACCAAAATACTAAATGAAAGAAGAAAATCTGTTATAATAATATAAGACCAGAACTTGTAGATGTACAAAATGTTTCTAAGTTGTATGTCTCATGACATTACTTGTAATATTTAATGCTTCATTACATGTTTTATTTTGAAATGGTGGAATGACTTTATTTCCTATGGTAGGTGAAATTTAAGTCCAACATGTCACACTTTAATGTCTTTATGCAAGACATAATTGTGGAAGGAATCTTAATAACATCTTAACAGAAATGCCCCTCTTATTATTGGGGAACCACTATAAGCAACGTTAAACATGACTGAGAGAAAATCGGAAATTTGGAAACTTCTTTATTCAATAAAATTACTAAAGAATTAAAGTTATTGATTCTATTTAACCTTGCAAGACAAAACCTTTGCGGCATAACTCATATCAGCATTGTGCATGTGTAATTAAGGTTTCATCAGAAATGCAGGATTCGCGGTATGTTGCTATAATATACATACAAGATGCAGATTTCTGCTGATTTATCTGTAATTTACAGCATTTGTTTACGGTAAAATCATCTATATAGATTAATAATCATTTATTTAATAATATTTGTTTATTCTGGTTATTTATTCATGGTTTGTGAAATGATTCTTAACTGAAATGTGTGGAAGTTGAAAAGCATCAGGTACTCGGTACCGGGTCGGGTTAAAGATTTCGGGTACCCGGATAAGAATTTTCTACTCGTCACAGCCCTAGTAAGATATAATAAAATTGGTTTCAATATGACTTTATTCTTAACTAATCACTCCATATCATCAGCTGTAATTTATTTCTGATTATTTCAGCTTGCAGTTTGATCCAGCTCCAAGAAGAGGGGAACCACATGTTACACGCCGAACACCAGATTATTTCTTGTAATTGTTCTCATTTATACAATTTTGTTTACAAAACTTGACAAGAACATTGTCTAGATTAAAATCAGATCTTATTTTATGTGATAAATGACCACATCGTGAATCTTTGACCATACAAGGAATTCATTAGTTGCGATATTTGTCATGGACTTTATTTTGCATACTTCTGCAGTATGGTAATGGAGAGTAATAAGTTGATTATGAGGATTACTGAGTGACATAACTAGCTGTTTGATGATGCATGGCATGACATAAGCTTCATCATGTGATCAAAAAGTTTGCTGATGATTGTGGAAGCAAGAGATTTGACCCATTATATGAAATATGTTGCAGTTGTCATCTTTTATTATTAAATAGGAAGAATTATAATTATTTCAACATGGAATTTGTGTTTAGTAGATAACTTTTTCATTGTTGTTCAAATTGGAATGTCTAGTGGCTTTGTATGTGTATAAAACAAAATTGACTTTTATTTTGTATTAAATGTTGCATGTTATATAAATCACTATGATAAAGGATATTGGTGATAAAAACATCAGTTTAGCTATCATTATCAGATTATCACACAAATGCCTCATTATAATATATTAACTCTAGTCTTGTTACTATTGTAATGGGGTTTTTAAATTTAAGGAATTTGTAAGAAAAAGGGGCCTAGTATATCAAAGTTGATACTAGTTGTTTTTCGTGTATTGTGTGAAACTATTTTTTATTTTTTTCTCAAAACATTTTAATATGACATACATAAAGAATGTTATCCCTTTTTTGTCTGTTACTACACCCTGTTTATATTCTTTTTGTGCTAAGTGTGAGAACATAATTAATATTTTAAGTGCCAAAGATATAAATAGGACTACCGGTAGATGGTTTCTGCAGTGCAGAAAGTCAGAAAAAATATTGTCACTTTCATCAGATTTTGTAGTGTTTTTGTGATTGTCTTAATTTTGTCGTTGACATCAGCTAGCTAGATCTTTATGTTGTTGAGTCATTAACAGCTAGCTCTATAGGATATCATGTTTAATAAGAACAAACTTGATGGTAATTGCTTCTTGTTGTATCATGGACAGTAATGATGTATTCTAGATTAAGCCAGCTGTTTATTGCAGATAAATTTTCTTGGATTGAATTCTTTTATTAATGACATATAGTGCACACTGTATTATATTGGTACAAATATTGGATAAATAGCTTATCATGGCCATCAGCAGACACTTCAAAGACGGTCGTAACCTTATGTTTGTATAGACTAGATTTATTTATCTTTTTACGTGATGTCATTTTTAGTCTGCTTATTACCACACAGTTCCTAATACAAGACATACATGTTTATATGTAATAATATCAGAAATAAAAAACAAATAAATATTGTAATTGTTAATATAAAATAGTTGGTATTTATTTCATAGAAGTATTAATGGAGTTAATTTCCTACTATATTCATCTTTCTAAAAAGACAAAGTTATTTTAAAAAGTGCTTACTTTAGTTGACATTTTATAATCGGATGTTCATACAATGACTTTAATTACGATTGGGCTATTCAATATGTATTTGATGCCATTTTGTGAAAAACTACTGGAGAAAGCTAACCCAAAAAAGCATCATCATTTTACACCCCCATTATTTGCCTCTATAAAGGAACAGTACAATGAGAAATTGTAGGTTTTGTTTTTCTGTATATACAGTAGAATGTATAAAAATCCATTAATTGATCAAGTATGATGATTAATTGATGTCCCATCTCATAATAATCTTAAGTTAAGACAATATGTAAATGTCATCTATCCTAGTGAGTGTGAATATCATCTATCCTAGTGAGCGTGAATGTCATCTATCCTAGTGAGCGTGAATGTCATCTCTCAGTGAATGTGAATCTCTATCCTAGTAACCATGAATGTCATCTATCCTAGTAAGTGTGAACGTCATCTTTTCTAGTGAGCGTGAATGTCATCTATCCTAGTAACCGTGAATGTCAATTATCCTAGTAACCGTAAATGTCATCTATCCTAGTGAGCGTGAATGTCATCTATCCTAGTGAGTGTGAATATCATCTATCCTAGTGAGCGTGAATATCATCTATCCTAGTGAGCGTGAATGTCATCTATCCTAGTGAGTGTGAATATCATCTATCCTAGTGAGCGTGAATGTCATCTATCCTAGTGAGCGTGAATGTCATCTATCCTAGTAACCATGAATGTCATCTATCCTAGTGAGTGTGAATATCATCTATCCTAGTGAGCGTGAATGTCATCTATCCTAGTAAGTGTGAATGTCATCTATCCTAGTGAGTGTGAATGTCATCTATTCTAGTGAGTGTGAATGTCATCTATCTTAGTGAGGGTGAATGTCAATTATCCTAGTAACCGTGATTTGTCATCTATCCTAGTGAGTGTGAATGTCATCTATCCTAGTGAGTGTGAATGTCATCTATCCTAGTTAGCGTAAATGTCATCTATCCTAG
Source organism: Anadara kagoshimensis (assembly GCA_021292105.1). NCBI lineage: Eukaryota > Metazoa > Mollusca > Bivalvia > Arcoida > Arcidae > Anadara > Anadara kagoshimensis. The sequence goes on from CM037861.1 coordinate 5,934,519, forward strand.
TGAGTGTGAATGTCATCTATCCTAGTGAGTGTGAATGTCATCTATCCTAGTGAGCGTAAAAGTCATCTATCCTAGTGAGCGTAAAAGTCATCTATCCTAGTGAGCGTGAATGTCATCTATCCTAGTGAGCTTGAAAAGTGATTCTGCTTCATATGAGCCTCAATTATGACACCATTGAAACAGAACATTTGAAGCTATATGACAAATGCGATGACTTCACATTTTTGATTGTTTACAGTTCTTTTCCATGTATCAATATTCCTGCTTCAATTGTTAATGGTGTAATTATTTCAGTCAATATGCTATGGTGAAGATTGTTCCCATTACAGGAACTTTATTTATACAAGGAAGCAAGCTGCTCACACTGTGTGACTTGGGATGTATGACAATTCTAGGCTAATCAAGGCTCTCAAAACTTTGAATTGTCTTCATCACAATATTGTATGTCGTCTCTGTATTCAAAATTATCCTGGATTTTTTTGACATTCCAAAGGTCTGTGCCTTTCATTCTCTATTTTGAATTCACGCATTCCAGGTGTAGATAGCTAGACAAGAGATGGTTGCCCTTCTTAAGCACCCGGCATCGCTTTCCTGGTTGAAATTCATGTGCTTGGTTGAAATTTTTGTATTGTGTTTGAACATGGATTGGTATTTTTGTTTTTTACATTCAAAGAATAGAAATGGTTTGAGATTAATGAAGAGTAATGTAATGAGCACATAAAATTCAATTTTTCAAATGTTGAAAAATTCGAATTATACTACAGGTATTTAGATCATTATGAAAAAATACGGCATACCAGAGAAATTGATCCAAATGGTAAAAGCACTTTACGAAGACTTTCAGTGTTCAGTAATAGAAGAAAACGACACAACAGCCCCTTTTCCCGTTCTTACTGGCGTTAAACAAGGCTGCTGCATGTCAGGATTCCTATTCCTTCTAGTTATAGACTGGGTGATGCAGCAGACAACAAAGGAAGAACGCACCGGAATTCGATGGCACTTCAGCACCATACTAGAAGACCTCGACTTTGCGGACGACATTGCTCTGCTCTCATCCACAATGTGCCATCTACAGTGCAAAACAACAAAGCTTGAAGATAACTCAGCTAAAGTTGGTCTGAAGCTGAATGCCAAGAAATGTAAAGTGTTGAAGGTTAACAGCAAGAGTGACACCAGCCTGCATGTTGGAAATAGTGAAGTAGAAGAAGTTGATAACTTCACCTATTTGGGAGCCAATGTCACCAAGGATGGCGGAGGCACAGCCGACATCAAGAAGAGGATAGCGATGGCTGGTACATCCTTTCGAAGGCTAGACAGTATTTGGAAGGCTACAAACATTAGCAGAAAAGTAAAAGTCTCTCTTTTCAAAAGCCTTGTTCTCTCCGTATTACTATATGGATGCGAGACATGGAAGCTTACCAAGACAGAGGAAAAGAAGATCGACTCCTTCCAAACAAAATGCCTAAGGAGGATCCTTAAGATCAGTTGGCAGCAAAGAACAACAAACCAGACTGTATTGGAGATGGCAGAGACGTGTAACATCAGCAAAGAGATAAGAAGAAGGAGATGGAACTGGATAGGCCATATCCTAAGAAAAGATATATCAAATGACTGTGCTGTGGCACTAGGGTGGACGCCAGAAGGAAGAAGAAAGCGGGGACGGCCAAAGACAACGTGGCGAAGGATGGTGGAAGTTGAGAGAAATGAGGCGGGATGGAAATCTTGGAGCCTAGTGCGTCGAGAAGCTGCAGACCGCAACAAGTGGAGAGCGAATGTTCAGGCCTTATGTGCCTCCTGGCACGGAGAGAATTAAGATAAGATAAGATAAGATTTAGGAAAGGGGAAAAAAATAGAAAAAGATATGCTGGTGGTATCTATAGTAATTTTTAAATAATAATGAAGAAACAGGACATTTTCTGCTGTTTGAGTAACTTTAACATAAAAACTTAACATTGCACTTCAGATGCACGGACACCATTCCTATATCCCAAATTATGTTAAACACATGAACTTCCTCCAGGGAAATGATGCTGGGTGCTCAAGATAGAATACAAATACAAAACAAACATACCAATCCATGTCCAAACCTCAATCCCATAGCAGAGTAAAAACTTTGACAACTGACAAGAGAAGTGATGCTGGGTACTACAGATAGAATACAAAACAAACATACCAATCCATGTCCAAACCGCAATTCCATAGCAGAGTAAAAACTTTGACAACTGACAAATTGAGTTAAACGTAAACTTCCTCCAAGGATGCGATTCTGGGTACTACAGATTAACCACAAATACTTTATAGTACAAATAAACCCTCTAGGGGTTGTGTAGTCAATATACCGGTAATAATTACATGCAAACATGTACATGAAACGCCACAAACAAATCATGTAAAATTCAAATACTTTTTCAAGTGTTTAATAAAATAGTTCATTACCGGTACATAATTTTTGTGCTTTATTGCCCAGATTTTAATCAAAATATATATAAGTAAATATACATTTTTTTTAAAAACAATAACTAATTGATTAAATGTTTCGCACTTACAAGACGAAACATATCCATACCATATTGTTAAACAAGGGGAGATAATTCTTTTTAAAATAAGGGACCCTTCTAGGACTACTGTCACTTTAAACTGATTCATTTTCTTTAATCAAAAAGTACCACTCTAAATTTTTGACATTTTGTTTAACCCACTTTCCTCAATAACTTAAATGGTTGTGATATTATTCCAGTGCCCGCATTTTCAAAATAATCAAATTCAAAGTTTAGCTAGTTAAGGTCATTTTATAGAGCTTTTTAGCTCACCTGAGCCAAAGGCTCAAGTGAGCTTTTCTGATCACAATTTGTCCGTTGTCTGTCGTCGTCGTCGTTGTCGTCGTAAACTTTTCACATTTTCGACTTCTCCTCTGAAAGTACTTGGCAGATTTCAATGAGACTTGGTCAGAAGCATGTCTGGGTCGGTGCAATTCAGATTTGTTCGTGACGTTGCCATGGCTACCATAACTAGGTCAAGGTGACCTAGGGGTGCAAAAATCTTAAAAAATCTTCTTCTCCGAAAGTATTGTTTGGAGAAAAAATCTGATGAGATATTTGGCTTCTCTAGGGTCTTAAGCCTATAGTTTGTTCATTTTGTGAAATTCGGTCGAAAAATGGGTTACGCGTTTTTGCGTTTAATTTTGAAAAAATCGTAAAATAGCTTCAAATTGTTATAACTTGACTACTTGACCAGATAATGACACGGGGTTTTCAGTTTTGACATCTTCTTGTTAGTATCTTCAAAATGAGGTCAAGGTCAATTGTGAAGGTCGTGACCTAATTTTTTTTACCTCTGATTATAATTATTATCTCGAAAACTATAAACTTTTTGTATAGTCATGTATATTAGAATGTTGTAGGTATTGATACAACGATCATTTTGATGTATAGAAAAAGGTCATGGGTTCAAAGGTCAAGGTCACAGATGCGAAACAATACCAAAATGGTTAATTATCTCGAAAACTATAAACTTTTTGTATAGGCATGTATATTAGAATGTTGTAGGTATTGATACAACGATCATTTTGATGTATAGAAAAAGGTCATGGGTTCAAAGGTCAAGGTCACAGATGCGAAACAACACCGAAATGGTTAATTATCTCGAAAACTATAAACTTTTTGTATAGGCATGTATGTTAGAATGTTGTAGGTATTGATACGACGATCATTTTGATGTATAAAAAAAGGTCATGGGTTCAAAGGTCAAGGTCACAGATGCGAATCAATACTGAAATGGTTAATTATCTCGAAAACTATAAACTTTTTGTATAGGCATTTATATTGGAATGTTGTAGATATTGATACAACGATTATTTTGATGTATAGAAAAAGGTCATGGGTTCAAAGGTCAAGGTCACAGATGCGAAACAATACCGAAATGGTTAATTATCTCGAAAACTATAAACTTTTTGTATAGGCATTTATATTAGAATGTTGTAGGTATTGATACAACAATCATTTTGATGTATAGAAAAAGGTCATGGGTTCAAAGGTCAAGGTCACAGATGCGAAACAATACCAAAATGGTTAATTATCTCGAAAACTATAAACTTTTTGTATAGGCATGTATATTAGAATGTTGTAGGTATTGATACAACGATCATTTTGATGTATAGAAAAAGGTCATGGGTTCAAAGGTCAAGGTCACAGATGCGAAACAACACCGAAATGGTTAATTATCTCGAAAACTATAAACTTTTTGTATAGGCATGTATGTTAGAATGTTGTAGGTATTGATACGACGATCATTTTGATGTATAAAAAAAGGTCATGGGTTCAAAGGTCAAGGTCACAGATGCGAATCAATACTGAAATGGTTAATTATCTCGAAAACTATAAACTTTTTGTATAGGCATTTATATTGGAATGTTGTAGATATTGATACAACGATTATTTTGATGTATAGAAAAAGGTCATGGGTTCAAAGGTCAAGGTCACAGATGCGAAACAATACCGAAATGGTTAATTATCTCGAAAACTATAAACTTTTTGTATAGGCATTTATATTAGAATGTTGTAGGTATTGATACAACAATCATTTTGATGTATAGTAAACGGTCATGGGTTCAAAGGTCAAGGTCACAGATGCGAATCAATACTGAAATGGTTAATTATCTCGAAAACTATAAACTTTTTGTATAGGCATGTATATTATAATGTTGTAGGTATTGATACAACGATCATTTTGATGTATAGAAAAAGGTCATAGGTTCAAAGGTCAAGGTCACAGATGCGAAACAACACCGAAATGGTTAATTATCTCGAAAACTATAAACTTTTTGTATAGGCATGTATATTCGAATGTTGTAGGTATTGATGCAACGATCATTTTGATGTATAGAAAAAGGTCATGGGTTCAAAGGTCAAGGTCACAGATGCAAAACAATATTGAAATGGTTAATTATCTTGAAAACTATAAACTTTTTGTATAGACATGTATATTAGAATGTTGTAGGTATTGATACAACGATCATTTTGATGTATAGAAAAAGGTCATGGGTTCAAAGGTCAAGGTCACAGATGTGAAAACAATACCGAAATGGTTAATTATCTCGAAAACTATAAACTTTTTGTATAGGCATGTATATTAGAATGTTGTAGGTATTGATACAATGATAATTTTGATGTAAAGAAAAAAGTCATTGGGGTTTAGTATTTACGTTTACTTTAAATCTATCAGCTAGCCATTAGTTATCAGGTGAGCTTATAAGGCCCATGGGCCTCTTGTTTGAGATAAAAGTTACTAAAATTAAATGAAAACTTGTAAAATCATACAGTTTTGATATGAAAAAAGATAAGGATGACCATCAAAGTTCCAAATAAAAACAAAATATGCAATATCACTATCATAACTGGCATATTCTAGCGGCATATTTGATATGCACTGACTGAAATTCCAGAGATTGGCCTTTTAGTGGTTGGTTACCATGGGAATGACAATTTAAATTTTTGCATGGGTTTTTTTGTTTTGGTTTTTTATGTGTATTTAATCATTATATGCAATATCATCAAAATCTGAGACATGGGATTTCCAAAATATAGCCAAATCATCTGTTCCTTTCAGAGAATGACTCTTAAATACCATATTCCATGGCCCATGCAATAGACAATTAATTACATGGTGCTTATAGTTTTAACATTTTGTAACCATGATCTTTGAACCCATGACCTAACCTATATATTAAAATGACCATTATTATTATACCAAAATAGTGTAATATGTACATGCCTATACGAAAAATTGCTAGCAGATAATTAACTATACATCTGTGACTTTGCCTTTCAACCCATACCCTTGGTCTATGAATCAATTGCCATGTCAGTGTCTAGAAATTAAATATTATAAAATACAAAATATTTTAAGTTTTCCAGATAATTTACAATTTCAGTATACTTATGTATCTGTGACCTTGATCTTTGAACCCATCAAAATGATTGTCATGTCAATACCTACACTATTCTAATTTATAGTTAACAATTTTATAGATAATTAACCATTTTGGTACACCTGTCAAGGTATGCATTTGTGACCTTGACTTTTGAACCCATGTCTTTGATCTATGTATCAAAATGATTGTAATCTCAATACCTGCATTATTCTAATACTGGTATACATATTTATATAAAAAGTTAATAGGTTTGAAAATATCAATATCATATCAATTTCAATATGTTTATGCATCTGTGACCTTGACTTTCCAATCTATGACCTCCATCTGTGTAAAATGCTTATGTTAGGGCTGAAACGATACACCACTTCCACAATACGATGCGTATCTCGGTACATAGGTCACGATACGATTCATTTCAGTTCGATACATATTTACGTCTGTTAAGACCTATGGCTGTATTGTAAGTGGAATGGTTTGATAAGCAAGCCATGCCTTCAAGTTTATGTGATAACTGATAAGTAATTTAATGTCTAATGCAATTTCATTGGCAGTTCGGGGAGCAATTGACCAATCAGATAACTTCTGCCAAGTGTTTGGCAAATTATGGCGAGCGTAAAATACAAATTGGAACTTCATGATCGAACGGAAATCTGGATGTTATGTACCGATAATTGAACAGAATAAAAATATCAAGATTCACCGAAACTGTGGTGAATCGTTTACTTAATTACTCTTACTTACTCTCACTCTACATTAATCTTACACACATTCCTATACAAAAATTAAATGGTTTTGCAGATAATAATTCATTTTGGTATACCTGCGCATCAGTCATGAGTGACCCTGACCCTTGAACCTGTGATCTTGATCTATGTATCAAAATAATCATCATGTCAATACCTACAATATCCTATATACATGTCTATATGAAAAGTTAATAGATTTGCTTGATGCCTTTTGGATCAAATGTTTTACTATTTTAGGTCATTGTGACCTTGAATGAGGGTCAAGGTAAACCAGCTTTGCAAACTTTGTAGGTCCTGATAAAAGAAACAGCTAGTTTCATATTCATGGGTATACCGATTCTGAAGAAGATGTACAAGTAAAAAGTTTTTAGATGATGGACAATGGCTTATATGATAAGCTCACCTTGAGCATTCCCTCAGGTGAGCTAAAAAGTGCAGAAAACTGTTATTACAATGGAATTACCAAAGACAAAGGGCCACAAATTTGGTTAAAATCAGTGGAAACAATACGTAAACTTGTAACTCATTGTGGTCGATTCCAGTCTAGAACTGGCCACAATATCGGCAAGCGTTGAGGAAAAGAGTGAGGAAAAACTTATAATGGGCAGACAGACAGAATGACTTGTTAAAAACATTATATCCTTCTTAAGTTATAAAAAACAATAAAGTTTGAAAATGAAGAGCTATACACTTAGCTATTAAATTTCAATCAATGAAAGAAATGTACTGGGATGTATTTGGTAAAGTACAATCCAGCTTGCCTTAAAGGCTACCTCTATATAAGGGCCACCTGCTTATAAAGGCCAGTAGAATTGTATCCCAATTGTTCTTTATTCATATTTGAACCTGTATATAGAGTCCACCTGCCCATAAAGGTCACTTTTACTGGTTCCCTTGGGTGGCTTTTATAGACAGGTTTGACTGTACCTAACAATAGCCAAAAGAGTGTCAACATTATCTTACAATATTCTTTGTTTAACAAGTATCATAAAATCTCCTAAATGAAAACAAAGTTGATACTAGTACATGTACTTGTGGACTCTGTATTAATGAAGTAAAAGGTTATAGAATTAAGGACTGAAATTAAAACTAGAAAACCTAGGAGTAAAGAAGTGCCACATCCAATGACCTTGACCTCAGAACTGACAATCAATTGAAATCGTTGCTCCCATACAAAATCTTTCTTTTTATGGATATTGATTTTATTTATACATGTATCTTGCTTATTTACTGAACAGTCACTGATGCAAGCTGGCTCCATGTATTAAAAACTTACTTAAACATTTATTACAAGCATCAATTTTGCGTAACAATGATTTTTCACACATATTTATAACAAATGTGCCAAAGTTCAGTTGACATTTTGTGAGTTTGAAGGGTTTCAATGATCTTGTAGAAACAAGAAGAATAGCTTGGACTTTCACATTTTCATTGCACAAAATTTTTTTCACAATGTCCTGAGCCCTTTGAATAGTATCACCATGATGAGAACCACCTGTTGCTACTTGTACCAGGTACAAAACATGTTCAAGTCTAGGCTTTTTTGCTTTTCGGGTAATATCTTCATCAGAACGTACAAACCTGTATATAAAGTAATCTACACCCATTAAATTCTCTATCTGAGGATAAAACAGAAAGCTTGTTCGATTCATCCTCTTTATCATCCACAGGGCACATCTTGCTACATTTTTCTCACATAATTTGAAATCAGTCTCAATGGAAGACAATTCATCTAAGCCAGGGTCATAATATTCTCCAACTGGAACAAAGGCATAGTTTGATAACTGAATTTGTGTTGTACAGATGTCTGCAGCTAAATGTACTGATGTCTTGTTCATTTCTGGAACAATAACCTCTTCAGTCATCTTCTGAAACTGAATGATCATTTTCTTTATTTCTTTACGAGCACCACCATTTTGGAACATGATTTCTACTAGTTTGGTTGGATTTTCATATTTCAATAGTGCTTCTTGTTTATATGGTAGATATTCCTTCCAGTAGGATCCTAGTTCTGGAACCAAAAGGCTCAACTTGACATAACCATCCCCTTCAGCTAACCCAAGGCTAAGAAACTGCTCCGACATTAGATCTTCCTTTGAAACAGTCAATTGTTCAACTTCAAAAATATTGATTGCAACATAAATGTTTCTATATTGTTTTTCAGACAATATATAATCTCCTCCTTCTGACATCACATGCAACAGACACTTTGTATGCATCAAAAATAATTCCAAGCAATCATGATCCATCTTACAAAATGTCTCAATTTTCTGCTTCTGGGTTTCTAAATATGACGTTAAAATTCTTACTGGGTCAAAAATTTCATGCATAAACATGATATTAAAAATAAACTGAGCCACTCTTGCAGTCATAAGTACAGATTTCGAGAAACAGGTGTAAACATCATGTGCTTTCTCAATGACATGTTGTGCTTCCTTTTTCATGTGTGATGAACATTTTGCAATTGAAATCCATACCTTCTCAAATTCCTCTTCATCTAATTGATATTTCCTTGAAAATTGTACATCATTTTGATGTGCACTTGCACTGAAACCCTTTTCAATTAAAATCAACGATGAATGTGGTGCTACTTTTTTTATCTTTGCAATATATTCTTGATTGAAGACAGTAACATGGTCTACAAACAGGGTATGTGATAAATCTCTACTGAAATCCCTTGCAAGGTTAGAGAAATGATTCAAATCCTTGTCATCTTCAGCAATGACCTCAAGATCAATATAATTTATGTTGTTGTCCTTCTTGAATAAACAGCTGAGCCAATAGTAAATAACAGAAGATGTTTTACCTATTCCCTCTATCCCAGAAAATGTAATATACTCATCTTCTTCTATCCTTAGAGTCCAATTATCTCTTGCCTTCTCAATTTTTAACCAAAATGCTTTGTGGAATTTTGTTTTCAGGTAAAATTTTCTTCTTCTAAAGTTTCTTAAATTTGCAACATTTTTTGTAAGCTCTGTCACTTCTGTAGAATTGGTCAGTTCTAGAATTTTAAGGTCAAATGTATCCCAACCAATGAATGGATCCTAAAATGACAATTACAAATTATTTAAACAAACATGATGGAAATACCCAACAAAATACCCATGGGCCTTAACGCTCACCTAAACATAAGACTTTAAAGTTGAGTAATTTCAAGAAAATTTAATTATTAACTTTATTTTTATAGCAAAAATCATCAGATACAGAAATGAGACTTGGCCAACATTTTTCATATTTGATTGGTCATAGAATTAATGTTAAGTCCCATATTCCCTGCAATAGTCAATTAATTACGTACATACATGATGTAAAACTATCATTTGTGTAAATCTGAAGCCCCTTACCCAGGAATTATAATCACCAAGTTTCATGAAATTTGGCCCCATAGTTTTGGAGATGATCAAAATGTAAAAAGTGTACACAAGGGATGATGAATTATGCACAGTGGACGCCAGACAATGATAGATAGCAATAAAAAACAGATACCTTTTTAAAAAATGCAGGGCTCAAAATAAGGCCAAAGTTGAGCAATATCTTCTACATATTCCAAAAAATCTTCACCCTAAACTGTCCAAAAAGCGAAGTACCGGTACTAGTCGCCCAAAGTTTTGACAAGTTTATTTAACCCCTGATGCATCTTCCGAGTATATAACACACTTTTGTCTGGGTAGTCCAATGGTAGAGCACTTGCCTATAGCGTGGGAGGTCCCGGGTTCAATCCCCAGTCTGACCCTGCTTTTTTTTCCCTGTTACATTTGGGGGCCGGTGGTTTCCATTCAAGAGAGTTGTGCCAAGTATATTACACACTTTCAAATGCTTTAATCCAATAATTAGCCAAATGTTAGCAGTATAAGCTCATAATGATCTTCAAAATGACACCTTAAATTCATGAATATCTTGAAAACTGACATAATTATTCCAATTTTAAAATTGCCAGCTTAAGTTAAGGGCAGTCTTTCTTCAGAACCATTGTCAAGTCCATATTACTATATGGCTCAGAAACTTGGAGGGTAACCAAGACCAACACCAACAAACTTTAGACATTTATAAACAGATGCCTCAGAAACATCCTCAACATCAGATGGCCTGAAGTTGTCTCAAACAAACAACTATGGGACAGGACCAGACAAGTTCCAATTGAGTCGGAGATCAGGAAACGAAAATGGGGATGGATTGGTCACATGCTACGCAAACCTGTATCAAATGCCACCAGACAGGCTCTTGACTGGAACCCACAAGGGAAGAGGAAGAGAGGTCGGCCTAAACAGACTTGGCATAGGAGTACCGACACAGAGGTACAAACAGCTGGAAAGACTTTAGCCGAACTGAAGAAGATAGCCCAGAACCATGTCAGAGGTGGAATCAAGAGAAATAACACTGAATGAATTACAGCTGTTTCGTCCCATGCCATTTCATACCATTTTCGAGACATTTCCCATAATTTTAAGACATTTCGTACCATATTCAGGACTTTTTGTCCCATAATTTTAAGACATTTCGTACCATTTTAGGACTTTTCGTCCCATGACATTTCATAACATTTTAATGACTTTTTAAAGAGATTTTATTTATTTATTTTATTTTTGGTTTTTTTATTGTGTATATTTATTTTCAATTTTTTTTACTAAATTTATAATACATATACCCATTGTAAGAGAGTTACATACAATTTTGAAATAAATAAATTACTTTTTAATGAATAAAACATGAGAGAAAAATTGAAATTTTAATCTTTTGACAGGTTTGGGGTATACTTGCAACTTTAATGATCTTTAAAGTTTTTACTATTTTTTTTAACATGTCTATAATGCTTATACCCATTGTACAAGAAAGCAAAGTATAATTTTAAAATGTTTAAATTTCTTATAAACGATTTTAAAAATGACAGAAAATTGAAATTTTCATCCTAAATGATCTTTTGAAGGGTTTGGGGTATAATGATCTTTTGAAGGGTTTGGGTATAATGATCTTTTGAAGGGTTTGGGGTATAATGATCTTTTGAAGGGTTTGGGGTATAATGATCTTTTGAAGGGTTTGGGGTATACTTGCAACTATGATACTGTAACAGAATTTTATTATTTTCAATTTTTTAACTAAAATTCACTAAAACTAAAATTAAATAAATTTTAAAGCCACAAAGTCACAGGATTTCTTATTTTTGTTAAAAACCAATAAAAACAAAACACATTGTTCCACAAGCTTTTGTTATTCAGTTTGTTCATTTTGCAGCGTGGCCGTGGGTCAAGATGTAAAATTGTAGGTATAGCCATTTCAATGGAAACATTCTACAAATATGAGGAAGCGTGATACTTATCTGACAAGATAAAAAGAGCCATACTTAAAGCAAATAAGTCTTAATTTTTGGTACAGTCAAGTTATAATTTAATTTTACAAAGACTTAATGATCAGTATCTGCAAACTTGGATGTCTTCTATTAGAGGCTATATAAGTTACATTCTTACACTTTGTACAAATATTTTGAATATGAATATCACTTTACTTATCATGATGTCCCAATTATAGATGTGTAAGATAGAAATCATTCTGTGTAAAAAATAGCAATGTTCAAAAGTATCCATAAAATCTGAAAAAATAAGATGCAGAAAAATTAGATGTGCACATGTCCAATATGTAATAGTAACGTACATCATGCAAATATAGTTTCAGACTTGTTGATTAAAAGCTGTAAGCACTGGCAGGTAAGAGATGTTCATTACATAAAATCATAAATGGGTAACCTCATTTGTGATATTGTTAAAACGACTTAGTTCAACAGTCTAAAATCTGAAAAATTGAAATGCCGGCAAATTGGAGGTGCACATGTTCAATGTATACAACGAACGTCGTACTCCACGGTCATGAATATCGCACGAAGCATCCCGAGAAGTTACTTAATGTTATGGTACATCTTAAAAATGGGGAATGAAAAGTCCCTAAAAAGTTTACGGAATATCATGGGACGAAAAATCCTATGCTACGAAACGTCTTAGAAGTTTGGGACGAAAAGTCCTATGGGAGAAAACGTCTCGCACCCACACTGAATGGGTGCAAGACGTTTTCGTCCCATGCCATTTCGTACCATATTCAGGACATTTCGTACCATATTCAGGACTTTTCGTCCCTTACTCGTAAGACGTTTCGTACCATAGGACTTTTCATCCCATGATATTTCGTAACATTTTCAGGACTTTTCGTTCCATAATTTTAAGATTAACCATAACATTTCGTAGCTTGTCCTTGGTTTTTCGTACCGTTACATTCGTTTTAACGTTTATCTTGGTGTTATTGTGTGATTTTTAATGGAAATTTGACGATGCATTATTTAGTTTATTTAAAGTGTTCAATAATTTTCCCATGTCCGTGAAACAAAAATGTGAGTTGTTCGATTCTATGTGTGTTTCAATACTTTGTTATGCATCAGAAATTTGAGGCTTCCACAAATCTGAAAATATTGATATAATTCATAATAAATTTTGCAGAAATGTTCTTAATGTTAGTAAATCAACGCCTGTTGATGCAATGCTTGGCAAACTGGGTCGTTATCCTATGTTTATTAAACAACAAGAACGTATTATTAAATATTAGTTTAAAATTTTACAAAACCATGATAGAATAATTTTTAACATTTATAGTGTATTATTGTTTGATGCTAACAATGGTAAAATGAACTGGGTGTATAATGTAAAAAATCTTATATGTAGTCTCGGATTTCCAGAATTTTGGAATTGTCAAAACCCAAATTTGATTAGTGTGGAATTAATAATACAACGTTTACATGCATGACCAGTACATTCAACACTGGCATTATTCTATTAGTACCAAATCACAGTTATACCAAAATGTTAAACGTAATTTTAAATTTGAATCGTATTTAGACTTATTGTGTATAGACCATTCTTCTTTAATAGCACAACTTAGATGTGGGTCTTTAAAATTATCTATAGAATTGGGTAGATACCTAATATTCCGAGAGAGCAGAGAATTTGTAGATGCTGCAACATGAACTTTTTAGAAGACGAATATCATTCTATACTCATATGTCCACTATATCAAGAAATAAGGAAACAGTTTTTACCAAAATATTATAATCATTGGCCTAGTATATATATAAACTTTATAATCTTATTATTTGTAATTCAGAGTCTCTTATTTTAAAATTATCAAAGTATTTATTTCATGCATTTAAATTAAGACAAAATTATATCCAACAGTTTAATTAAGTATAACACACTGTACCTAATATATGTATTTGAGGTTAATTGTATTCTGTCGCTATCTTTATCTTTATATATTTTTTGTAATATTGCTACAAGTTGTTAATACTTTATGCAAATAAACTATTATTGCTAAATTTACATATACAATACCCTTTTCATAAGATTTATTTGAAGTATGTCTCTTTTGATGCCCGCGCTTCTTTGTGTTTGTAGAACGTTCCCTGTGAAATGACTATCCCAATATTTTGCATCTTAACCCACGCTGCTTAACAAACATACCGAACAACAAAAGCTTGTGGAAAAATGGTTTGTTTTCATTTTTCGTGAAAAAAAAAAAAATAATAATAATCAGTATTCCCGATCAGTTTATCTGTTTATGGCTTTAAAGTTTATTCAACTTCACTTAATATGAAAATAATTAAATTTTATTTAAAAAAATAATAAAATAAAAAAATATCTCCAAGCTGTGTTTGACTTAATATAAAAATAATTAAATTTTATTCACAAAATAATAATAATAATAATAAAACAAAAAACAAATGAATAAATAATATTTATTTATCTCTTTTAGATAATATAGCAATGTTACGAAATGTCTTGGGACGAAAAGTCCTATGGTACGAAACGTCTTACAAGTCCTGAATATGGTACGAAATGGCATGGGACGAAAAGTCCTATGGGACGAAACGTCTGTAATCCCACTGAATAAGTAAAGTACTGTTTAATTCATGTCCGGCAGAGCACATGTTTTTCAAGCTTTTAGATATGAAAATCAATAAATTTTTTATCATGTCATATACCGTTGTTAAGTATGCATTTTGTCGTAATAAATGAGCACCAAGGTACATACCATCTCATTCAGAAAATAAAACGCAAAACTTTTTTAAATCCTTGCGGGGAATATGTCATTGTTTACTTTTGGAACAGACGAACGGAAGTTGCAATCATCCGGGCAATTTCATGTTTATCCTGGATTTGCCTATTCATCGTGGGTACGATCGCGTAACAAGGGAAACAACTCCTACAATTTTGTTGTTCCTTACAGCTTCTGTTTTTCTTTGGGTAGTCTCCCTTTAGTCAGACGATCTTTCCGGTGTGAAAAAATGGAATCGTCGTACATGCGCAGTTCAATTCTTCTGAGCCATATGTTTTATACTTCCTGTCGTCTGTATGGCTCCATTGCATAGTGTAGATCCCCGCAAGGATTTTAAAAAGTTTTGCGTTTTATTTTCTGAATGAGATGGTACGTACCTTGGTGCTCATTTATTACGACAAAATGCATACTTAACAACGGTATATGACATGATAAAAAATTTATTGATTTTCATATCTAAAAGCTTGAAAAACATGTGCTCTGCCGGACATGAATTAAACAGTAAGTCAAATCTTTCTTAGCTAACAAATGCTTGTGGATCTGGGACCAGAGAGTTGACAATGTCTTCAACCTTTACTTATCGAATTTAACATTGCAGTGCAGTGTTAAAACATAACTTTAAAACTTACTGTGTCTTCCATCACTTCACTGTGTCGCGTTTTATGCTGGTTAGCGTAGCGTTTGTTCCATGTGTTCAAATTTTAAGTTTACCGGAAATGGTCGGGTCAAAGTAGTATATGGATACGGATGAAAAAAGGTCACGGATCTACATTTATAGCTTACAAATGAAGAAATGAATGTGTGGCGGCCGGGGTCGTCTCAATGTAAGGGCTTTATAACCCTATTATGTTATCTCCTTTTTACTTAAATCACTTAAGATTTTTCCAGGTTCTTTAGCCTTTCTGTTTGAAGAAAACATGTCTGGCCATAACCAACCTAGACACATGCCTTAGTACAGTCAAACATGTTGGTAGCTTTAGGTCAGGATTCTGTACAGAGCAATAAAAGTACTGCAAATAATACTGATTTTAGTAGTGGTGATTTAGGTTTAAATAGTTTAGGTAGTAGGAGTTATAGTGTTAGCTCACAGTTTCCATCTCCAGGTAGTGCCAACTTTGAATAATATAGAAGAAAGGGTGTCAATAGTGACTTTGTTATCCCCGAAACTCGCAGTAGTTTACAGGGTCTAGATGCGTTTGACATCCAATCACCTCGTATGAATCTTCCGCAACCCCACGGAGAGCGAGATCATACATCATCGTCAGGTTTTGACACTGGAGTCGATGTTAAATTATATATCCAAACAATGTTCCTTAATCTGTTAATTAGAATTATCTTCATGCTATATAGTGACATTTGTTTATAACGAAAAACCTACAACTTTATAACAATCAAACACATGCCATTTCAATTCAGTGAAAAAAATTAAATTACTATATCAATTTTAGAATATAGGTATACGTTTTATAGGAAATATATATATATAGATCTAACATCACTATATACGTACTAATGACATAGTGACCTACATAATAATATTCAATATTGGGGAGTGTGATAAATTGATTACGTTTCTAATTTTAGCCTTATCTCAACCATTGGGTCAGTTACTACATGTATATTTATTTATCTATGACTCAGTGTATTGCGAAATACACCTTTTACTTGTGTGTATATATACAAGATAGACCTGTCACTTAATCAGTATACACACGACACATCAGCGGATATCAAGGTAAATAAACAAACATTAGCTTATACACAGCTGTAGCAACGATTGCAAGACCAACTTAATAATAATATCTATATATATATTAATGAACAATAACCATGATGGACAATAGAGAATCTGTGAAGGAGATTGACCAGTGGATTGAACAACTTTATGAATGTAAACAACTCAGCGAAAATCAAATTAAATGCCTTTGTGGAAAGGTAAGTGATGTTTTATTTTCAAATTGTAAAATTAAAATGTAAACTAAAACTTTTATTATATACTGAGGCCACAATTAAAAAATAATTGTATCTATATATATCCATGTTAATTTTGGATACAGAGACATCATATTTTTCTATTTTTTTTCTTTCCTTGTCAATTTTTTATATTTTTATTTTATTTATTTACTGAAACACAGGTCCTTTTTGTTCCTTTTATTTTGTGTGTATATCTACAATAATCACAGAGTTATTTATATTGACTTTACAATTATCTGCTGTAGAACAAAGTCCAGTTAGTACCTACCTGGTACATTAAATATGCAGTTGTGATAACACACATTATATGATAACCGGCCAAGGCAGCCTTTGATTATACCGGGACAAGAGTCCAAATATGCTGCAAATTACCATTTGCTAATTCATGTTCTTCACTTCATTTAGTCCTATACAACGTATTGAAGCCTTACTGTTTTGTTTGCTCCTATAGTAATCAGAAAAGTTTCCAAGAATAATTTTTTATTTACAATTTTGTTTGTCTTGTAAGATAAGAACAGATTCGAAGTTTCCTATAACTAGCATGGTGAACAAATCTTATAAAAACCAGTTTAAATTATACAAACCGTTGTATGATCAGGAGCAATCAATTACAATCAATAATAATAATAATACAAGAAATTCGTGACTGAGAAGTTTGTACTTGACAAAACCCAATGACATAAAACCATTGTTGTGGTTGGAAACCTATTGGAGTATCCCAAACATCTCTTCATTTTACACATCTTAGATTTATGAGATGTATGTAGCATTAATAGAATATAAGTTCGTTTTAAAAACCATATCTTCTAATTTCATATTGAAGAGTATCGGCTAAGCTAATCAAATACCTTTACTTCTAATTCAAATCCAAACACTTTCTGGAGTCGTTCTGATAAGTGTATGTTGGAGCTTAGAAACTTAACAATGACCACACAATCACCTTATTTCGTTAGTTTTAGGTTAGATTTATTCATATTGTTGTATGATCAAGAGAAGCAATGAAGGGGGCAGTATTTTGTAGATTCATCCTTCATCAAAAGCCTTTACAGTATGTAGCGGGAAAAATGAAATTCATTTCGGGGTAAGATGTGCTGACATTGAGTCAAGGACGACAAATACTCTATAAGGAGTAAGAGAAGAGAGACTCATGACTGACCAAGCTTCCAGAAAGTCAAGTCAATGTGTAGTTGCAGAAGGTAAAACAACAGATTTAAATTGTCATATTAATTTCTTATATGTTGTATATTATGAGTAT
>CM037861.1:5955016-6060951 GCA_021292105.1 Anadara kagoshimensis
TTTTGTAATTGAAGTATAAAAGAATTGGACAATTTGTACTCGTAACATAATTTGCTACAAGATGTCCAATTCTTTCATACGCCAAAAAATAATTTTCTTTCTAAAATACCAGTATACCGCAACAAAAATATAATATGATTGAAAAACTCATAAATATATCGAGTTCACTTAAAAATATTCTTACATTCGAAGACACCAGATATAATGACAGTGTAACCAATTATAGTGAATTGAGCATTTTGTAAGTTTGCTTAACCAGTGCTAATAAAATCCACACAGAAACATATGATATCATCAAGGTGAACTTGAGCACAGATACATTATTATAAATGTACATAATCAAGATTTAACTTTTAATGACAGTGTATGATTATTATCATATACTTGTATATTTATCATTAATTCTATTTTTGTGCTTAAATTCAATTCCGTGTATGACTAATTAACTTAGTAAGTGATGACCGGTCAAGATTTCTCACGGCTATTATCACTAGTTGTAATTAGGCAATAAATATTTGAACATGGATCAGTATGTTTGTGCTTGATTGAACATTTAATTAACCATTGTTCATGCAGCATTGCTATAATTTTTGTCTTAAAAAACCTATTATTGCCCTAAGACGAATAAAAAAGCCGGATCTATTGCATATTTCTTCTATTAAGAACAATTACGACACAAATACAGAAAGAGTTTGGAATCTACTCATTAGCTTCATTACTTCACATTTTATTGAATTCAACAACTTGTTATTTTAGGGACCTATGTGTGACTTACTATGGTCGGACCCTGATGAGAGATCAGGATGGGGTTATAATCAACGTGGTTGTGGTTGTACTTTCGGACAAGATATAACAGAATCTTTTGCTTACACTAATGATTTAAAATTAGTATCAAGGGCACATCAAGTGGCTATGGAGGTAAGTATATATCAAATGAACAAATACAAAAAAAATTCAAGGCTAAATAAGCAGTGGCTTCTGGTGCTCTAAACACCCTTAAAATGTGAATATCAAAATTCAAGGAGTTACCCTACAGAAGTGGAATCATTTATGGTGCATTTGCCTCGCGTTTATACGCTATAATAGAGCTTGTTACTACATCTGGAATATTATACAACGAAGCAGGCTGCTAAGCTCCGCGATATTGATAGAGCAGACCTATCAGAGATCTAAAAAAGTTTTATGGTCGTCATCACAATGTTGTTGATGTCTGTATCCATGGTTGTTATGGACATATTTTACTTCCCATAGTTCCATGTTTCTTTTATTCTTAATAGTTACAGCTAGCTACACAACGGATAATTATGCTTCCAGAGCACCTAACCTTACTTTATTGGAGGATGTTCACATTTGTAAATAAATGTGCCAGTTTTCAAAGTTTTTTCTTTGCTTAAGGGATTGTGATTTAAACATGAACTGATATTTTTGTGTTTGATTAATATACATGTATATTTGTATTATACTTATAATTAAAGAATGATATCTTTTAACTGATTCATAATTGCTGATTTCAGGGTTATTACTGGAGCCACGAGAAAAATGTAGTTACTGTATTTAGCGCACCAAATTATATGTATAGATGTGGAAATGAAGCAGCAATGTTGGAGATAGATGAGAAATTAAATCATACTTTGTAAGTATCATCTACCCAGTTGTAAATCTCAATACATTATATTATAGCATTTTTCAAATGTTCCCTTCTTTTCTTCAAAATTGGAACCTTTTAAGAATTTTATGTGAACACTGTTTTACCTCACTAAGTGAATATAACATCAACATATAAGCCATAAAGTTTCTATGGCAACACAAACACATTATTTCTGGTATCTTATAAATAAAAATCTAAAAGTTTTAAAAAAGATAGATATCAGCAATGTAAAAGTCGATTCCAGAAGAATCCAAGTAAAAGATAATAAAATGAATGTTAAAAGCTATACACTTGTGTTAGTTTGAAATTATGATCTGTTGTCCCATAAAAACATTATAAATTGCAAAAATCGAGCTGATGATTTATTTAATTCAAAATCTTTTATTTACATTTTGAAAAATGATTGTTGCTCCATTATAAGAGACGGTCAGTTACTTTTTATTTTAAAAAACTGGTATAAAAATTCCTAATTTGGAAGCAAATAATGACTCAATATTTGTTTCTTTAATTTAAAAGCATATTTGCATCATATTTGATGCATTTGAAAATATTCCTTCTATCTTTGAAATCTGTTAAAAATTAAAATAGGCAAAATAATCGATGCACCCAATTTTGTTGCAGTAACTGTTTTTAGGGTCCCTGAATGTTGTTTCCTTGTAATTATCATACAATAGTATGTTTTATAAATGACAGAAACATGGACAAAGCTTATTTAATCCAATATTTATGTTTTATCTACTTTATGTTTCAGTATGCAGTTTGACCCTGCTCCAAGGGACGCCAGATCTAACATTAAACAACGTACACCTGATTACTTTATCTAATCACACGACAAAACTAGACTAATACACACTGACACTGTTCCTTTGCTATATCGTAAACTGGTTAAATTTTACTATATTAATCAGTTCAGCATACACAAATTTAATTAATAATAATAATGAATTATATGTTTTTGAGCTGGTCTTGAAAACAACTTTTATGACAATTAACGATAGAACTGCAATAAGAACGACAGAAAATATTGTTAAGTTAACAAATGTCTTAGGTCTAAGAAAACAAAAGACTATCGTTGAATGTAATTTTCCTGTATCTATTGACGATGGAAGCAGTAAGTTTCCTATTGAATAAATTATTTAACAAACTACATGGCATTAGCTGTGTAAAACTCATTCAAACAAATCATTATTACTTTAAGAAACTCCGTTTACTTTATGTTAAATAGGAAGAATTATTAAAACAGTCACTAAAAACTATTAATAACGAGATATTAGTCGGATGACTACAGTTTTATAGTATACCTGATAATTATTGAGAATTTCATATTATGAAAAAAACATTAATTGATTTTTTTTATAACGATCATAATTCATTAACAAGGTATTTACTCTATATAAAGTAATGAAATATCAAATAATTTATACCGTTGCCAGCCCCCAGTTTTAAAAATAGGGTTCTCAATTTGATAAGGGTAATGACTTAAAATATCTTTGGGATCCGGTCAAGTGCTATGCCATGTGTACAGACTTAAAATTATACATGTACAATTTATACATGGATCAACTTGGTATTCTTATCGCATAAAAAGTCTTAAAATTCTTGATCGGGTTTTTTAGACTAAAGCTTAATAGGTCTAAAATGTACCCCAATTTTGGGCCTCAACTCCTAAAAATAACTGCCTACATGACAATTTGGGTCATTTCCCTTAGACTTACAAATTAGGATCTTAATTTCATCAAGTTTTGGTTTTTCTACATCCGGTTTTAACTTTTATTAGTCAGATAACCAAGCCTACACATTTTAGTAGGTCATTTTTGTCAGTTTTTTTGGTCATCCAAGCTACGTTCCAGTCTTGAATTTTAAGAACTTTCTCCATATCCGGCAAACCAAGTTTATGATATAAAAAGATACATTCAGTTGTTAATCTGTGACACACGGTTAAAGTATTTCTTTATTATAGACTTAAAAAAAGATTCGTTTTACCGAAACCACTAAATTTAATAGTTAGCAGACGACCGGAAGTGCTAAAGCAAGGGTAACTCTCGTTGCAGAAAAATTGCCATTTAGGATCAACCACCCCCTTGATTTTTACCCAAGATTTTAGTTGACAGCTTATAATTGCCAAACTGTGATTTCGAATAAAAGATTCTCAATAAATATGAAGTATACTATAATAAATTCTGGAGTCGGTGATAATAGTTTTAATACCAGCAATCATGGTAATTGGCCTATGACATTTATTCCATTGCTGACTGACGTCAAATTGTGGTACATTGTTGAATTTCTTTGACTTGTCCTATCATTGATACTAATACCTATAAAATTAAACTTCTTTTTGCTAATCGGGCAGATTGCAATGTGACCAGAAGAAAACAGAAAAAGGTTTATGGTGTCATTTGAAAACAGGTGTATCATTTCATATGTACTTGACCGGTTACACTTTTTACCTTATTCATAATTGCCCAGTGGCAAAACTTCGTCTTTATTTTTCTTAGACAATGAATTTTTATTTTTCATTTGCAAATAATGTATAGCGTTACTAGAAATAGCATTGGCCACTAACCAACGCGTTAAACGAATGAAGGCTTAAAAGGCACGTCTGAAGGGAAACTAAATAAGATTCCATTGCGTACATAATGGTTCAATAACAAAGTTAGGGTCATGGATTTGTATCTTATAGTATACTTCAAGCACACTTGAACCACTTTTCTTTATAACCAACTACTTAATTGATTTACTCAAACACAAACATACCGGTCCCTGTCCAGATTACAATCCTTAAAGCAAAGCAAACACTTTGAAACTTCACCGGTGAAAGTCCACGTGTTTGACTTAATTTGTCAGTTTTTGCTTTGCTGCTTGGATTGTGACTCTGACATGGACCGGTTTGTTTGTGTTTGATTTCATTAATAAAATGTTTATTTTCCTATCAAATGATAAAGAAACGAACGTAATGTACACAGAAAACTGCTAATCAAAGAAAAATATAATCACAACCCAAAAAGCAAAGTAAGAACTTAGAAACTGACAAATTAACTTAAACACATGAACATCCACCAGAGAAGACTAGGTAGCAGCTACAACTGTCACGTGCGAAATCAAAATTGATACTGAAAGAAACATGGAACTGTGGGACGTCAAATATATCCATGATAATTTTGGATTCCTAAATTGTTGGCCATTTATGCTATATACAGTTGTGTTTACTGACTCGATAAAGGAAGATACATAAGAGATAGTAAAATAAGTTTAAGCATTTCCATATTTGAAACAAAATTGATATATGTACAATTAGGTGTTGAACCCTTGCCCTTCAGCGTTTAAAATATATACAACAATAACACTACTAACTTCAATAAGTGGACAGGATGTTCCGTGAGCAGACAAATTACATGTAACATATTACTATACTACAATTACAAATCTCGCACCATTGAGATATAGAGCTGTAAAGCTGACTGACACACACTTGTCAAGTAAAACAGTAACCAAGAGGAATCTTCAAAAAGTAATTTATAGTTAAAACCATGTCTTTTGTAATGATCAATACAAGCACCAAACTCGCAACTAGGGGTGCGAGTCTGAACATGCACATTTTGACAAAAATAAAGTCTAGTGTTCTTCCGAACTGGTGAGTTGAAAATTGCATCTACTGTTACAACTCACTAACGTGTTTAATTTTATTCTAAAACAGATATAATAAAAACATTAACATACCAATCCATGTCCACATCACAACCTTAAAGCAGAGTAAAAACTTTGAAAACTGTCAAAAAACTGTAAAACACACGATTTTGCTATAAATCATAACATCACTAACTTCAACAAATGTACATGGTGCTCCGACAACAGAGTTTTAACGTGTAACTTAATACCACAAAACATCTACATATAATATCAATGTAAAAATGAAAATATCACATAGGTACAAATTTCAACAAATCGACAAGGTGCTCTGAAGGTAAACAATCACTTAATCCTACAAAACATCTACATATAAGGTACAAATTTCAACAAATCGACTAGATACTCTGAAGGCAGACAACCACTTTAAAATTGATTACTAACAAACATATAATCAAAAACAATCGTACCAATCCATGTCCGAATCGCAATCCAGAAGCAAAGTTTTAAACTTTGGAATTGACAGATTAGGTTAGACACGTGAACTTCCACCAGGGAAGTGAGGCCGGGCGCTACAGAAGGGTATGCATCTATTTAGCTAGCTACACCCGCCATGTGTGCAATCACAATTGTGTGAAAGGAACACGTAACTATGGGACGTCAAAGGGCAATCCTAAACACAGGGACATCAAACTCGTCAACAACACTGTGATAAAATCATGACAACATTAACTTCAACTTCAATAAATGGTCAAGTGGAAAAGGTGGTCTGGAAACAGACAGCTACATTATCATTTAATACTTATAAACGGATACATACTATAACTTCAACTGCCAAATAAAGTAATATAATTTTGTTATAAATCATAACGTCACTGAATTCAACAAATGGACAATAGACTCTGACAGCAGATTTCAACGTGTAACGTAATGCTACAAAATGTGTACACATTATAACAATGTAAAATGAAAGTGTAACATAAGTACGGATTTCAATCAATCGACTAGGTACTCTGAAGGCAGACAATCACTTTAAAACTGATTACTAACAAACATATAATCAAAAACAAACATACTAATTCATGTCCGAATCACAATCCAGAAGCAAAGAAAAAACTTTGGAACTGACAGGTTAGGTTATACACGTGAACTTCCACCAGGAAAATGAGACCGGGTGCTCCGGAAGTACGCATTTGTTTAGCTAGCTACACCCGTTTTTTTTTGCAATCAAATTTGTGTGAAAGGAACATGAAACTATGAGATGTCAAATATATCCAGGGCAATCCTGGACACAGAGACATCAAACTTATCAACAATACTGTGATAAAATTATAACAACATTAACTTCAACTTCAATAAATGGTCAAGTGGAAGAGGCGGTCCGGAAACAGACAGCTACATTATCATTTAATACTTATAAACGGATACAAACTATAATGACTTACCTTCAACAATTGGACAAGGTGCTCTATAAGAAGATGACTTATATGTAACTTAAACAGGGATTCTGATTATATTTTAAGCATCATACATATTGCAAACAAAAATATACTGAAAATGCTATCAGCAACATATTTGTTGTTTCTCTAACAAACAAACAATCGTTAAACCAATGTACCTAAATTGTCATATTGCTTGTTGATTTGATTCTTTATTCGTATGAAACAGAACCTTGTTAACTCTGCAGAAAAGACTGTTGCCAAATCATTCAACTCTATATAAAGATAAAGTGCTATCTTTTAATAATCCTAAAAAATTTAAACGTGATGTCATTTATCCAGGTCAGATTTAAATAAAACTTACGATTGAGGATTGATACATCAAGTTGTGCATCATATTTGGCCTGTCTCAAGGAATGCTGCATTCAAGGCTTTATAACATATCTAGTGGTGTCGTCAATTTTGCTTTTAAATAATACAAATTTTGTTAAATCCAAAACAGATATAGTAAAAACAAGCATACTAATCCACGTCCACATCACAACCTCAAAACAAAGTAAAATCTTTGAAAACTCTCAAATTAAGTTAAACACATGGTTTTGCTATAAATTTTAACATCACTAACTTCAACAAATGGTCAAGGTGCTCTGACAGCAGAGAATTAACGTGTAACTTAATACTACAAAACATCTACATATCAATGTAAAATAAAAATATCACATAGGTACAAATTTCAACAAATCGACAAGGTGTTCTGAAGGCAAACAACCACTTTAGAATTGATTACTAACAAACATAAATTATTACAGCATTGACTTCAACTTCAACAAATGGTCAAGTGGACAAGGTGGTCTGGGAGCAAACAGTTACCTTATCATTTAGTACTTACAAACTGTAATGACGTAACCTCAACAAGTGGGCAAGGTGCTCTATAAGACGTTCTATCTTTTATTAATCCTAAAAATTTTAAACTATGTGATTGATGTCGACTTACGATTGAGGATTGATACATCAAATTGTGCATCATACCAGTATTTGGATCTATGCCTGCTTCAATAATGACGCTCAAGAAACGCTACATTCAAGTCTTTATAACATACGTGATGGTATTTTGCTATTATATGCAGTTAATACGTTATGGTTTAGCTTCTTCCAATTACGGGAACTCTATACATGATATAATGAAGCAAGCTGCTTACAAATTAATTGTTTGATTTAGGCCTTGTTTATCAATGTCCTCGTAAAGTTATATGATCATCAACACAATATTCTTTATAGGTATGATGTTTCTGTATCCAGATTATCATGGATGTAGTTGACGTCCATGTTCCTTTCATTCTCGATTTTAATTTCAGACGGGTGTAAAAAGCTTAACAAGAGGTGCTTACCATACAGGAGAACCCGGCCTCAGTTCTCCAATAGAAGTATACGTGTTTAACTCAATTTGCCAGTGTTCAAAGTTTTAACTTTTCATATAGAATTATGGTAAAACACATAAACCAGTATGTTTGGTTAATACTACAAAATATATACATGCATCTACATATAAGTAACAAGTTTCTAAAAATGGGCCAGAATACCATAGCTAATGATGTAAATCTACTCCAGTTTGGATAAAGATGTTAGTTGTCTGTCACTAAGAACTATTTAAAACCCTAATGGCATTTTATAACAAGCAACTGGGCTGTCAGAAGTGATAACTATTGAACATGTAGTTGTGTAGCTACTAAATACGTAGTTCCGACTTGACAGAATGGATAATAGTAAGATGACAGGTCGTATTTAGTTTATTACGTGTTATTAGAGTAGGTTATCATTGTAATATGCCATTGATGTAACAGACAAGATTGTCAAAGTAAGTATATAAATAGAAAAAATCCAAACAACAAAAAACATTTTGTTTATGCTTGAACACTAAATTGCAGTAACAACTTATAACTAAAACACACGAGATAGTAGTAACCGTCTGGAGCACCCTACCTTTCATTCCTGGTGGAAGTTTGCGTGTTTAGTCTAACTTGTCAGTTTCAATTTGTTTTTGGATTGTGATTCGAACATGCATTAGTATGTTTGTTTTCATTCTAAGAACAATTATAAAGTCATGTTTGAAGTTTGCCACACATACTAACAAAATATGAAACAAGGCAACGATACAGAATGAAATCACAAATACTTTAGAATGACTGAACAATTCAGAAAGGTGGAGCACTTGTCAGTTACCACAACCAAGATTAATCCTTAGCTGTAATTTGAAGTTAAAATCCATGTAAATAGCAATAAGCAATGAAACAAAAACAAATGAACACAATAAGATACTATTCCAAATTGAAACTACTAATAAAATAAACCAGACAATCATTAGAACAAATGACAAAAAGTCGTAAGGTAAAATAAGTACTTACACAGCAGTTGACACATGTACTGGACAATAGCCAAATACAGATAAAAAGACACAAAGCAAGTTAATGGGTAGAAACCGACAAACAAGACAAGAATGACCAAAGTGAGATATCCCAATGCTTTTTTTTCGTCGTCCACCGTTTGAATTTATAATGCGTTCCAGTGATATAAAAACATCTGAATTTTCTCCGTTTTTGTAGACTATTGTCATATTTATTCCAAATGCATTTTAATATAGTTTTAGCGTATTTAGTGATGACAACAATTTATTCACTGTCTAATTAATACTATTCCCTATTCTTGATGCTTAAATGTTTCAAACTTGACGATTGTAATATCTCACTTTGATCGTTCTTGTCTTGTTTTGTTTGTCAGTTTCTATCATTAACTTGCTCTGTGTTTCTTCTTGGCTGCATTGGCTATTGTCAAGTACATACTTTTTGGTTGCAAATTTCTCTTTGTTTTCAAAGTAATCAATACCGCCCCTCCTTGTGTTGAACTCCTTAAGGGGTGTGCCAAGATGGAAATATGTGATGATATGTGTTTAATATGTTTTGGTAACATGTGTGTTTTTGGTTTTGAGACAAATATTTTCTGTTTAGGTCTTATGTGATCAGTTACAAACACAAGAAAACATAAATGTTATTAAATGCACGTGGTTCTAATACAACATCTTATAGAATTTTGTAAAATTAAATGCAATGCTTTTCATGATATGTAGAACAAATAAGATACGACAACAAGATACAAACTACTATAGGCGTCATCAATGCTATATTATACTCATATACTGCACTGATATTCTTTTGTTCAATTGCAAGGATATTTTATCTAACTTGAATTCTTCGAGAAATAATAAGACGGACTGTCCAAAATTAACATACATTGTACGCATCTTGTATTTCTTCAAGGATAAGTGTAGTCTGATTTCCCAGCAAAAACCGACATGAGATAAAAATACTACAAAGTTCTATGTTAAAACCAGAGTTTAAACAATGACACAACACCACGTGTAAAGAGTTTATTAAGTTGCAAAATGATGAGAAAATGCATATATATGTATATGTTAAGATACCGTGAGTTTCTATCAATTTATTAATCATTTGTTCAATTGGGTTTCTCATAGTACCTGTTTATATAAAGAATTCTAGACAAAATCAATATAACGCCGTTTACACAACAACACGTATATAACAGGTACGCCTCTTCTAAAACCTGTAGAAAAGTACATACTATTAGTATATTTTAATAAAGAAATAAGGTTCAAACTAATAAACCAAGTAATGGTTTTTAATAGAAAAATTTTCTACGAAATCCATTTTAAGATATTATACTTATTTAGTTAATTTTTGCCTATATTTTTTATGTGGGAGGTCGTGGGTTCGAACCCTTACGGGTCTGACCTAAACTTGGAAAATAGGTAGCGACCGGTTGTTTTTCCCCAAGGACTCGGCGAAATGAAAGTCACGGGATCATTCGTTAAACACACGACAAGTGTCAAAAGTTCTGCCACTTTATCTATATCTGATGGCGTCTCGATATAAGTTAAATTTACTTGACTGGAACGTAAAACCCAATTCAATCAATACCTGTTGCTGTGACACAAGAAGCTATGGTGTGCCATGAAACGGTAGAAACTACATATAACATCAAGAAAAGGTCAAGAACCATGTGGTGTCGTTATGACTTAGTAAACTAGTACATGTATTGCAGCATACATGACTTATGTAAGACTCGTATTGGAACTTATTATTACAAAAATGTTTATCTACGCTTAGTACTAAAATATTTCATTCCCAGGTAGGCTTACAATGAGTGGAGGAAACGAAAATGACAGCCCTACTTCCAACAACTTGAGTGATGGCAGATATTCTATTGATAAAGGTATGCATGAGAATGTTTTATATATTACTTTGTTGCTAACTTTTTGAACAACTTTAGCCTCTCGAGACCGAATTGGGCGTGTGTTAATATACCCATTAATCAAGGCCGCGCATAGCGATATCGTGC
Organism: Anadara kagoshimensis; assembly: GCA_021292105.1. Taxonomy (NCBI): domain Eukaryota; kingdom Metazoa; phylum Mollusca; class Bivalvia; order Arcoida; family Arcidae; genus Anadara; species Anadara kagoshimensis. Next base: position 5,966,138 of record CM037861.1, read on the forward strand.
CGTAACCAGTTTAGTTCTAGGTACAAGAGAATAAAAATACTTATGGAAATATGTGTTTAACTTTTCATTTACAATATATTGTTAGTTGCGTCACTAATAATATAGCCCATATCTCGACATTGATTTTCAGGCGTTTTATTATTGATACATAGCCTACACCTCGTCGGGATTTTTAGTTCCAAGACTTATGACTGAGTAATTTTGTGCAACTTGAACACTATTTTGAACATATTTGTATAACAACACTTGAAGTATATGTAATACTTGATGTGACTACACTCCCCAGTCAAGATTCTTTCGAGGCGTTCAATGCGGCGGCAGGATGACGAAGGAAACGGTCCCCGAGTGTCCAAAGAAAACCACTGCATGGCCTTCGGCAATTAAAATTAAAGTGACTGATTGAAATTAAAGTAGGATTCGGACCTAGTCGATGGTATTCAGTAATCCGGCGCTTTAGACAACTCCAGACCACCAAGACCTTATAGCAAACTATATAACTGATGATCAATAATGAATATCCGATGTACGAATTCGCATGTTAACAAAGTACTTAGTGGTTACAAAAACAATAAAATTGGAAGTTAAAATACTTTGAACATTATTGTATTGTGAGGAAATATATTTGATCAACGAAGTCCCGTATTACGGTAGTCCATATATCTCGGCCAAACTTCCATTTACAATCACGGTGGACACGGCGTCAGTATATATATCGATGTTGATATGCCTTGTCTTTCTATTTCATATGGTATTTATTGCTTTGTGTTCCTGGTTATTTTGTCTGTTTGCATGTTTTACAACAAATTTTGATACTCCATTTGATATAAAAAAAACAACTCTAGATAGTGAATTCAAACTTTACATGTATATATATTATAATTGAGTTAAAAACCAGCTTCCATTTTTAGTTAAGTACACGTGTCTCCCGTAAAATTCCTACTTCTTATAAAGTAAAACTTGTTTGCAAATGGTTATACCTGAAACAAATACATGTAGTACCTAAACTCCGTTCATGAATTTTGGGTATATTCACTTGTCTTTTACCCAAGACTTCTGGTCTATATCATTGAAGTAAGCATCACTTGCTAGATTCATGTTTGGCCATTTTATTGATAGGTGTTCGAGGTGTCCGACACAAGTTTTAATAAAATGTCCCTTTTGTACACCATTGCTACTAGTAGAGCTTCATTAGACAATGCCAGGCAAGTTGGTGACCTTAGAGGTTAGTAGAGACTGACTTGCTATATACTATAAGTTATACAGGGCTTTGGCAGGTTACACGGTCCCATGTACCCCGTCAAAGATTTATGTACCCTGAGCCGCAGGCGAAGGGTACATTCATCTTTGACGGGGTACATGGGACCGTGTAACCTGCCAAGGCCCTGTATAACGTTTTTGTCACCCTTCAAAGCGTTACCAGTTGGATCTTTTTAACTTCCATTTCGTATTTTCTGTGACTTGCGTGCGATGTCGCCATGTTTGTTTACCGTAACTAGACGTCAGAGATGTACGAGTTACTTCCCTTTTACCGCTAAACGTCGCGTGCTCTCATGTACCCCGGCAGATTTCCGAACATCGTTCCATGTACCCCGGCAAGTTAACCAATCGCTATGCGAGAATTTTCTTTGAAGGGTGACAATAGTGCATATATATATATATATATAGGCTAGTTCTAAACAGTAAACACTGAAATTGTATATTTTAGATGTCAAAGAAACTAGGATTTGCTGAGAATTTTGCTCTAAGTGGAGCAGTAGCAGTTATATCAAAAACTGCTGTTGCACCCATAGAAAGAGTCAAAATGTTATTGCAGAACCAGGCTGAACTAATAAAGACAGGGCGGCTCACTGAACCGTATAGTGGTATTAGAAATTGTACCACGAGAACATACAAAATGGAGGGACTTTCTTCATTCTGGAGAGGAAACTTGACCAACTGTGTGAGATATTTCCCAACTCAAGCCCTAAATTTTGCTTTTAAGGATAAAGTTAAGCAGATGTTTGGGCAGAAAAAGACGGATAGTCGTACGATTCAGTTTGGCAAAAATGTTGCTTCAGGGGGCGCTGCTGGTGGACTTTCGCAGTGTTTTGTATATTCACTGGATTATGCCCGAACACGTTTAACAAATGACATAAAATCTGGTCAGAAAGGTACCGAACGTCAGTTCAGTGGTCTTATTGACGTTTACCGGAAGACGTTTAAAACAGACGGTGTATCAGGTTTATACAGGGGGTTCGTTATTTCTTGTGTAGCAATGGTGTTGTACAGAGGATTTTACTTTGGTTTGTATGATACATTTAAACATGTGATATAGAAGAAAATGCTGGAATTTTCTCATCATTTTTACTGGGATACGTGGTGACTATATCATCTGGCATTATAGTATATCCTATAGATACCGTTAGACGGCGTATGATGATGACGTCAGGAGAATCTGTGAAGTATACAGGTTCGATTGACTGCACAAGGAAGATCGTGATGACGGAAGGATTCATGTCACTGATGAAGGGAGCTGGGGCCAATATCTTGAGGAGTGTAGCAGGAGCGGGTGTACTGGCTGGTTTCGATAAGTTTGAAAACATTTACATCACATGGCGATTAAATAACCAATCAACGTGATTTATATTTATTTTATATTAATAATTTATTGAAAGGCAGCTTTATTAAATTTTTACTTCAATACTTGTTTTGTTAGTAACTTATTATAATCAAGATTTTACAAATCATTCAACTTAACATACAGTTATAAGATGTGGATATCTTTAATTTGGAGATAATGTGAAATCTAATATGAATGTTATCTATCCTAGTGAGCTGGAAATAAAAGACACGACTGATTATTATGCATCACATTTGGACTAATACTTCAATTATGACGTTCATGAATGGCTACATTTGAAGCTTTGTGACAAATTTGTTGATTTAAATTTTTCTATTATCAACTTTTCTATGCAGCAATATACCGGCTTCTCGTGCTTATGGCATATAAACGAATAATTCCCTATGGTAGAGCCTTCTCCAACTATAGTAACTTTATTCAATGTAGCAAGCTGCTTACAAATAAATTGTTGACGCAATATATTGCAACCCTGGGCTTTTCATATCCCTCGAAAAAGGTTTATGACCGTCATCACAGTATTGTTGATAAGTATGATGTCTCTGCATCCAAAATATTTGAGGTCTCATAGTTCCATGTTCATTTCATTTCTCAATTGTTACTGCTTATGGTGTATACGATTCACAATTAATATGCCATGGTACAGTTAATTTCCACTACCAGAACTTATACAACGAAGCGAGCTGCTTGCAAATAAATTGCTGACACAGGGAAATTGCAAGCATAGGCTTATCAGGGCCCTCAAAAAGTTTTAAGGTCACCATCACAAAATTGCTGATAAGTACCATGTATTGGTGTGCAGGATTACCCTGGATATATATGACGTCCTATATTTCCATGTTCTTTTCACTCTAAAGTTTGACTACACACGTGTTAGGGGTAGGTAGCTTAACAGCCACCCGGCCTCAATTCGTATTCCCTGGTGTAAGTAAGTTCTATCTATTGATAATCCTGAAATTGTAGATTATGTGAATGGCATCTGTCCCAGTGACCTTTGGCTAAAAGATACGATTGCTTCGTCAAGTCCTGCTTATATAAATATTTGTATGAGGAATTGAATGATTTTGCGACGGTCTTCACAATGAGAAGTGTCAAGTGCAAAATTGAAGAAAGAAGTTTGTACCGAAAACAGTACACTTGACAACAGCCAACACAATAGTTAAAAGAGAGACAACAAAACAAGGCAAGAAAAGACAAAATACATATCGGGTTTAGTGATTATAAATAGACACTGGAGTAAATGTCCGACGATGTGGTTATTGTATACTCTATTCATGGACACTGGAGTAAATGTCCGACGGTGTGGTTATTGTATACTCTATTCATGGACACTGGAGTAAATGTCCGACGATGTGGTTATTGTATACTCTATTCATGGACACTGGAGTAAATGTCCGACGATGTGGTTATTGTATACTCTATTCATGGACACTGGAGTAAATGTCCGACGATGTGGTTATTGTATACTCTATTCATGGACACTGGAGTAAATGTCCGACGATGTGGTTATTGTATACTCTATTCCACTTATTTTACAACCATTCTACTAAGTACCGAAAGCTTATTTACAACAGGAGGGTTTTCTGCGATTTATTCTGAAATTGTATTTCATTTGTTTTTCATATTTTTTACTTTTAAAAGATGGTGAATGTGTACTTCTATAGTTTAGGATACATTCGATAATACGGTGTCGTTCTAACCATAGAAACTTTAGTTGTTTGCGTTTATGATTCATTATCATGAAGGGTGGTAATATATTGAGCAACTGAAATCCTTTAAGGTCCCCAAGTAGGAGTGATATTTTAATAGAATAGTTCTTTCGTACATGATTGAAAATAAATGCCCGGAATATTTAATTCAATGAGGACTATTTGTTCGAAACAAAAACCAAATCTGTTAAAACTCAATTTAAAAAAAAAACCTGTACGGTTAGAAAGAGACGCCAAACTTTATTATTAGACATGTAAGTTAGTATTATATTCCTCATGTTGCATCAGAACCACTAACCGAGTGTTAAAAAAAATTTACAACTAAGAGACGAACAATGTACAGCATCCATCAATCCTTCATTTGTCTAAAGTAGCTGAACTCTTGTCTTATTTCTTGATGCGCAGAATCCAACGAATAAATGATGTAATGAAATGTACTTAGTAATAAAATGTACCTTCAAGAGCATAGCATAGAGTAACAAAAAGATACATATAATTACAAAAGCTACTTACAATGCATACAAAACATATAGTTGGTACTAATAAATAAAAAAACAAACATACCAATCCATGTTCAAACCATGCACTATCTCAAAGCAAGGAAAAAACTTAAAAATTAAGTTATACACACCAGGGAAGTGAGGCCGAATTCAGGATTTCAATTTGGATCTTACAAGCACCCAATCTGGTGTAAAACCAAGATAAAGGGGATGAGACACTTCAACAGTTTTGAAACAACCACTGAAAAAATAATTGAAAATCTTAAAATAAAGATTTGATGTAAATTTATACTAATCGATGTATGTTTTATCGTCGGATATCTAGGTTGACTCGCCACCCAGGGATTAAAATATAGGTTGTCTTGTGATACTGCATAATTTATCTGTCGGATACACAATTTAGAGTGTACTGTACCTACTGCGTCAGCAAAAGAGTGTGGATTGCACAATCGACATTATACCGGTACATTGTCGGACAATATCACCACCTAGTATCATTTGTAGAGGTTGATTAACTGTGTGGACTAAACCAACAGTAACAAGGTAACTACATTATCATATACATGTAGGCTGTTTTCAAATTATCAAACGTGAATAAAATTTAAAAGCTTGTATTAGACAGCAACTGCCGAGCATAAGTAACGCTATACTTACACTTTGTGGCTAAAATAAATCATATAAATTGTATTGTAGAAGTTTTTATAGCCAATAGAACAGCATGAGTTTCCATGGCTATACATCTCAAATAATCAAGTTTACATTTGTCACTGATACATAAATTACAAGTTAGCCCAGGGTAGCCAACTTAGTAGTTATCACTGGTACATCATACGTTTGTGTTATCCTTTCTACCCGTTTGATATGTCAGCGTGAAAAAGAACACTATTTGAAATGTTTTGAGCTATGGAAAATCATAATAGTTTATATTTTTAAACAACTGCTTTGCCAAGACATAGATACGGAGATTAACGTAAGAAAACGAACGCTTAAACAAATGTCGGACGTATACCAATTCAAATTGAACCGGCTTATGTTGTCAACCAAATGATTTGATTGTCATTGAAAAGCTATCTGAGAATACATTCTCGCATTTGGAAAACGCTTGCTAAGGTTCTAATTTTCAGTAAATGCTAAAGACGTATAATTTCTATCTGTGAAAAGTTTTTACATGTTAGGCTAGGCTAAAATAAAAGTATGGGCATCCTCAATGTTCCATGATGACATTAATTACATTGCTGGTTATAATTAAGATCATATTTCAGAAAAATAAAACACATTTTCAGCTTCAAATTCCTCTGTTTTATTACAGATGTCGAAGCAGCAACTTGGGTTTGCAGAAAACTTCGGTTTAAGTGGAGCGGCAGCTGTAATATCTAAAACAGCAGCGGCACCAATAGAAAGGGTGAAAATGCTGGTACAAAACCAGGACGAACTACTTAAAGTAGGACGCCTTTCTGAGCCTTATAAAGGCGTCATTGATTGTACAGTGAGAACTTACAGAACTGAAGGCTTTTTACCATTCTGGAGAGGAAACTTTACCAACTGTTTGAGATATTTCCCAACACAGGCTCTCAATTTTGCTTTCAAAGATAAGTTAAACAATGTTTGGACAGCAAAAATCAGACACCTACTTGGTGAAATTTGGCAAAAATATTGCTTCAGGTGGCGTTGCCGGGGGCTTGTCTCTGTGTTTGTTTACCATTTGGATTATGCCAGGACACGTTTGACTAATGATGCCAAGTCTAGTAAGAAAGGTAACGAACGTCAGTTTAAGGGACTAATCGACGTTTATCGTAAGACATTGAAATCTGACGGTTTAATAGGTTTATATCGGGGATTTGTTATTTCCTTTGTTGGAATTTTCATCTACAGAGGCTGCTACTTCGGTTTTTATGACACATTTAAACTTTTATTGCTAGGAGACAATGCTGGGTTGGCCTCATCTTTTGCTTTAGGCTATGTTGTAACTATAACTGCAGGTTTGGTGTCCTATCCCGTTGATACCATCAGAAGACGAATGATGATGACATCTGGAGAGGCAGTAAAGTACAAAGGATCTATAGACTGTGCACTAAAGGTGATACAAAATGAAGGGCCTATGTCGTTAATGAAGGGAGCAGGAGCCAATATTCTTCGAGGGGTTGCTGGTGCTGGGGTATTGGCTGGTTTTGACAAGTTTGAAGCCTTATATATATCTTGGCGTCTTACGCAAACTAAATAAATAACTTAATTTATCATTATTATCTCAAATGTGATAAACTAACATTGCAAATGCATAACATGTATTAAGCAAAAGAAACGCCCGCTTAAAGACTCAAATAAAGAAACACAGTAAATAAATAAATGAGTTGAATAATTATTACATACATTATCAAGAAATAATTGTATATGTGGAAAACTTGCGAGTGCAGTGTAACAATTTGACAGTAACAGCACTTAAACGGATTCATGTCCATACCATAACTGCTTTGTTCTTCTACTTTTTATATTTTAAATTTCCTATTTATTTCTAAATTTTAAAAAAAAAATAAACAAATCATATGTGTATTTCATATTACATTGTAATCTTAGTTAATTATGTGAAAATGTAAATTTATAAGAACATGTTATACCTGAATTGAGCTTCTCCCTAATCTTGGCAGGATTTGTTAACTGTTTTGTTGGAATGTGAACATAAGATGCTATTTTACCAAATTCTCTGCAAATATTCTTCTCTGAAACCTTGTCACCAAATAAAACAGCATTTGGTGTAGAAAATCCCAAGGTTAAGCTGAATAAATTTAATATTTTCCTTCTGATGAAGATTCCAATGCGCTTGCTATACACAGAAACTTCAGATAATAAAAAAACAAACATACTAATCCATATCCGAATCACAATCCAGAAGCAAAGTAAAAACTTTGGAACTGACAAGTTAGGTTAGACACGTGAACTTTCACCAGGAAAGTGAGGCCGGGTGCTTCGGAAGGGTAAGCACCTCCTGTTTAGCTAGCTACACCCGCAACGTGTGTAATCAATATTGTGTGAAAGGAACATGGAACTATGAGACGTAAAATATATCCAGGACAATCCTGGACACAGAGACATCAAACTTATCAACAATACTGTGATGACGGCCATAACACTTTTTGAGGGCCTTGATAAGCCTAGGCTTGCAATATCCCTGAGTCAACAATTTATTTGCAAGCAGTCTGCTTCGTTGTACAAAGTCCATAAATAATATGGGTGTGTCGAAACCTGGAACCAAGGATATTGAAAAAAATAAAAAAGGATGTGTTTAAAAAGTTTCCGGGGCATAGATTACAGTCCCTTTGGATGAATTTCATGAAACGTCATTACAATTGAGCTCTAACTTGACAGGAAAGGTCATCAAGGATAATGGCAATAATTCTGTTCTGCCTTTCCCGTGTAGGACTTAATACCCCAATTGTGGCGCCAACCCGGGGGGGGGGGTTGTGTCTGTGGCTGTGCGACGGGTGTGGTGGCTTCAATTTTTCTATTGTCAAATTTCCTTTTCTATGTAGCAATATACCTGCCTCTGATTATGGTGCACTTGTTTCTTAATTATTGCGCTATGGTACAGCTTGTTCTCCCTAAGGAACGTTATATACCAATAACCAATTAACTTATTAGCTTGAGCCCAATGGAGGTGCCACATAAGGTATATATACATTAATCAGATTATGCTCATGATTAATACTTCAATATACAATGCATGTAAAGATATACGTACAAATGACAATGACAATATATTACGTACAAGTAAACGATATTTCCAGGAAACAACCTACTAACTAATAAATTGTTTACAAGTATATTGCAATACTAGGTTTGCAAAACAGGAGGTGCTTACCCTTTCGGAGCACCTGGCCTCACTTCCCTAGTGGAAGTTCATGTGTCTAACCAGACTTGTCAGTTCCAAAGTTTTTACTTAGCTCGGGCATGAATGAGTATGTTTGGTTTTGATTTATAGGCCCTTGGGGAGTTTATGTCTCTCCCTCTGAAGTTACCCTGGATATATTTGGCACCCCATGGTTCAGTGTTCGTTTCATTCTTAGTGTTGATTGCACACGTGGCGGGTGTAACTAGCTAAACAGGAGATGCTTACCCTTCCAGAGCACCTAGCCTCACGTCCGGTATTAACCTAATTTTCAAGTTTTTACTCTGTTTTGAGACTGTGATTTGAACATAGATTAGTATATTTGATAAAAATAGCCAGCCGAGATGAAAAGATTTACACAAGGTTTTAATATAACACAACAAAATCATTTGTCAATTTCATTAATAAAGTTTATTATATATTTAATCCCGCTTCATACAACTATGTCTGCCCGTATAGCTCTCATACTAAAACCACAATATAAAGTAACAATCACATCAATTAAATAGAGTGAATTTGTACTGGAATCTGGAGGGATAAAAAGACCAACTCTAATAAACAGAAATAATCAAATAACCAGCTAAACTGATTGTCAATATTGAAAGGGAAAAGTTGAGGTACGATTAAGATGTTTTTATCCTGAAATACACTCTAAAAAATCAAAATCCAATTCGAATAAACTTAAAACCACTGTTAGGAAGTCCAAACATCTTGTTTACAAATGATTCTAATACAGAATGATAAACTCATTATTTCAAAAGGTAATCTGTAGTTATAAATAACCAAAAATAGAATAATTAAATTCAGAATAAAATTTTAAGCAATAAAAAAACAAACCAAATCATTCAGTCTGTTTTATTCTTGTGGGTTATTTTATTACCATTACTGCATTCCCCTCCGATAATTATATTCAGATTCCATCACCATGATTAATTAACTAGTACATCTAAATTGATTTGTCCCTCGTTAATGTAAATAAACAACTATAAAATAATTACACATGAAGCAGGCAGGGAGAATGAAACCCAATAGGCCGGTACATGGTATGTCTTTTGATTGTTTTGGTGTTTGTTTTCTGTGACCTACCGAGTAAGTGAATAATAAACACTGAAGATACAAAATCATAAATACAAGTGTCATCTGACAGACTATTATAATCTGACAGACTACATGTATTATCATCTGACAGACTTGTATCATCTGACAGACTTGTATCGTATCATCTGACAGACTTGTATCATCTGACATACTTGTATCATCTGACAGACTTGTATCATCTGATAGACTTGTATCATCTGACAGACTATTTCACTTAAAGCAATGAAGAAGTTTTATGCCATTGTGTATCAGGACTGCTACATCTACTGCCATGGAAATCAGCACCAATTCCCTGTAAATGTATTCTTAAGGCTGAATTTTGATGTCAATTATGCCAAGAATTCACTTGTATGAAAACACAAGAGTACTAGACAGTTCTACAACAAACTCTGTCCTGAAAATCCGTACTAATTAAAATTGATTCATTAACAACACATTAAAACTTATACCAGTTGCTATGGACACATAAAGCTGATATGATCATGTAATAAATCATTCCCAAAATATAACATATTGACAATCCTAAATATAAAATAAGATTGTCTGAATATAATATACATCTAAAATTGTTAATGGAAAACGAAAAATGAAAGAAAATGGTTAAAAAAATCACCATGACAATTTAAATGTGTAAAACAGATTCAATTGTCAATGAGATACACAGATTAAAGAGATTATTCTCCAAGAATTTGGTAATGTGTTCTTTATATTTCCCAGATATATATAAAAAAACAAGCTGTACCACAATAAAGCTTATTTTGTACATGGTTTTTCCATGATGTTGTTATTATAACTCAGCAGCATTTAAAATCACAATTAGAAGAAAAACTCTATCTAGCTTACAGGGTAAACTGTTAACAGTTGTGTATAATAATAAAGAAATTGTGAATACACAAAAAGAGATCATTATTATCTGAAAAGCATGGAAGTGGGATAGATCAACTGATATTAAAAGTATAATAAGTTACAGGATATAATTTTTAAAATTCAAGATTTTGAAAAATTTCTGATAAATAGAAAACATTTGATATTTGTGTAAATGATGTGCACAATATGTAAATTGGTCTATCAATCCATTAAATAATATACAATGTTCATATATATATATAAACCACTTCAAAACAATATTACACAATATCTATTTCCAATCAAGAACATTAGCATCAGGTGTCCTATAAATTATACTCATTCTCTGTTCATTTAATTTTTGGGAATATTTTTCAAAAATAATTATACATATAGAACAATACTGGTCGCTGATGGAATTCAGTCAATTTGTAGACAATAATCTAACAACAATAGTGTAAGGAGATAAACAGAGCACTCAGTGTATAGTATCATCTAAAGAGCCTTACAGTGTCTTTCATTTCAGACTGTCAAGTTGATTTATGCATTTTCAAATTCAATAAATAGTTAATTTGGTGTTTCCAATAGAATAATTTTAAATCAAAACGATCAGAAAGGTAAATCAAGTAAGAACAGCCACATCCTACAAGTGATGATTTTCATGTGGATGTGTTCAAAAATATTTTCAAAACTTGTACTATCTGAAGATAATATACAAATGAAGCACTTTAATCTTTGCTTATTAAAAGTTAAATTAATTCATCTTTTGCATAGTAAACTGTAATTTGTGTAAATGATTAAAAAATAAATAATTTACCATTGAAAGACCATACCGGGTAGGAGAAAAAAAATGAGTACTTTTGTCATTACCAAACTTCAAAATGATTTAAGATGCAAGATGAAGCTACGTTTTGATTGACAACTGAGATAAGCTGTATTAAGCTTAGTTCAATTCTGGTCACCAAGATCTTAACTTGTTTGATATTGTTTTTGGTTTTTTTTTGCAAGTTAGAGGTCAATATGAAAAATAATATTTTGTCTGTTCTAAATTGTAAAGAAGATGAATAGTGGTTGTTTGTGGGTACTCACTTACATGGCTAGTTCAGGACAAGTGATTGTGAGTACTCACTTCCACGGCTAGTTCAGGACAAGTGATTGTGAGTACTCACTTACATGGCTAGTTCAGGACAAGTGATTGTGAGTACTAACTTCCACGGCTAGTTCAGGACAAGTGATTGTGAGTACTAACTTACAGGTACATGGCTGGTTCAAGAAAAGTGATTGCGAGTGCACACTATGAAATTAAGTTTCATGAGTAACTCTTGGCTGCAAATGTGCAGATATAATCAAAATCACAACACTATTATTATGAAACGATGGACCACTAACATTAACTTTGAGGAGAGATTCAATCTTCTCACTCTATATGTAAGTTTACTTTGTGTCCCCAAACATCAAACTGCTGACATTAGTAACAAAATAAAGCACTTATAATGGAAATGGTTATATAAGAATAATAGCATGGTCCCAAATGTGCAAGTAAATCAATGGACATGTGTATTCTGAATTACCTATGAAGTAAGAGCAAATTGTGTTTAATAAAATAAGTTATGGAAAATGTAAAAATTTATCCAATGATGAAATACATTTACAGTGTAAGCATGTTGCATGTTTTACTATTTGCAGTTCTTCAGCTCAAATTTGCACATTTTCCCCCATAAAAATCCTCAAATGTTGAACTCTGACCCCAGGTCACGTGACATTATTGGTTATTAAATTTTGCAAAGTCATGTACTACAATTTCATACCCAAGTCTCTTTACTTTGTAGCAGCTACAAAAATATATGCAATTCCAAAATAAAGTGCACATATGATATGTAACATTTACCAAATTTGACTGCGAACTGCAAAAAGTTAAACCAAACCCAGAATAAACTCTCAAACCTATCTAAACAAACCCAAGCAAATTAATATCTGTATGAACGTAACATTTTGTTTTAATGGTTTATTAACTGTCCTGAGTGAGTATAAACCCTGTGTATCCAAAATCAATCTTCAAACCTGATTGTCTTTGGTTGAGACTTAATTTCCTATACACTAACTACTACTATAAATTATAACTTAGAAAACACATGTTCATTGTTCTTGCAATGTCATAATGATTAATATAATACATATATAATATATACTACAATAATAAGTCAAATAAAACACCAAACATATATAACAGATAACATCTGATTGGAGCAAAAACTAAAAAAAATCAACTAAAACAATCAAAGACCTTCTCTGGTTAAAACTAAAACTTTTAACATCAGACAATCTAAAGGCAGCTAGTGACATATGGTCTGTTATAGATAATGGATGATGTTAATATTTTACCACATTGTGTCTTGTGTAACTATGTCACTTTTTTATCTTATAAAGGCTACATTGATACAATGTTTATCAAACTTCTCTTAAAACATTTACCTTATTTCATTGACAATTTTAGTGTAGTATGTAAGTTCTATACATCAAAATATGAAACAAAAACAAGCAGCCTTGAAAGGGCCTTTTATTGTTCACCTGAATACAGCTGCAGATTTATTACTTGTCATCACATATAACGTATAGCTGCCTTTTTTGGTACAAGACACAAAACCAGGAAGAATAAACGACAAATATGATGACAAAATAGGTATGGTTCAGAATTAGCTTAGTTGAGCTTAGTAATCAATTTTCCTTTTCAACAGAAATCTGGTATTTTACTTAACTGACTAGAAGTAAAACTAAAACTACATGTATTCTATTTTAGTAACAATTTAATAATTTAAACAACTAAAAGGTTAATTTTACCATCAAATAATAAAAAAGAACAAATATATAAACAATTAAACATTAAGATTTAAGGATTTTAGAATTATTTTTAAATTCACACAGGTACATGCTATAGGTAATATACATTATGTATCAACTAATGTGTATTACTTATTGTCAAGATGGAAATAAACAACTTAGGAAACTGAACAAGGGGTACAAAAAAGCAGTAAAAGTGATTTTACTAATGCATTGAGCCTGAATTTAAATAAGATTCCAATTAAAGATTCAGGTTTTATGAGAATGACTTTATGATTTTAGTTCAGGTCTTGAGTTCAGATAACTTTCAGTGTACACTGATTTATATTGGTCATTCTTAACTGGAAATTACAACTGATTATTGAAAAAAGAAATGTTCAAACATAGGTCAATAATTAAAAAAATATCTTGCATAACACTAACTGTTTGTTAAAATTTAATTCAGTATTTACTTTTCTAGCAATTGAAAATGGAATTAGCGTCCAGCTTAATATCACAGTAGTAATATTGCTAATATACTTAACATTTATGCTATGCCTCTGTATCACATGTATACTGCCACTGACCTCAATGATGTCATGATTTACTTTTTGTCATATCTAGATCAAGGCGTTTTAAGTTTCACTTTTGAAATGAAAAAGAAAAGTGTCTTTAAATGAGAAGCAAATAGTTTTATAATTATCATATCCTTATTAGGACCTCATCAAGAGTCCTTTCTTTATCCAGTTTTATACACACATCATTGATAACTTCCTTATTGTTATCTTATCCTTATATGGACATCATATCATTACAATATCCTTAAATGGATAATTTCTTAATTATTATCACATCCACATATGGACATAATTTTACCAATCATTCTATCCTAATAAGGACATCAAAGACAATTTTTCATCAGAACCTTGTCTTTATATGGATACATCAATTATAATAATCTGATAACAATAACATATTGAGCACAAATAAACAAAATAATTATAACATAATTATATATGATAAAATGTATACTAATACATAAATAAAATTAGATATAATAATAATAATAAACCTCTATAAAACTGATCTTAACAGGTGAGTGATAAAGTAACAACAGCAAGGTTCTCATGTCAACCTCTTGATTTATTTAAGTAGGCAAGTTCCATTTGTTAATTAAAAAAAGTTCTTGATAATAAAAAAAGAAAAGTTTAATATATGCTGAGTTAGTTGCTGTAGTAACCTTGTTGTTGACATATTTCACACAACTCTTCATCCAACATTTGATGTGTAGGTCTTCAACAACCCTCTAGGATGGTCAACCTGTAAAAAGACAAATAAACAACAATCAAAACAGATATATGTCACACTTATGTTTAAAATAAAGTTTTGTGCAATGTTCAGAATGGAAAGATCTGTCAAAAGAACAACCAAAAGAAGCTTACACCTCTAGTCCATCAAAATTGGTTTAATCAAACTACCATTATACACTAATGTTGGCACTTGTGTTTGACCTGGTGTATATGACATATTTTTGTAGCAGCAAGAGAGTGTTAATTACTACTAAATTGAAAAAAGAAATATACTATTACAAATGAAGATCGACCTTACTGACTTCAAAATTTAATATGCAAGAGGAAATGTATCAAAAGATGTTACTGTAAAATTCCTTTAAAGCTTAAGAGTACATGTATATAAGTTATTTTTTCATGCTATGTATATAGTCAGAAAGCAATGATTAGCATGCACAAACCATATTGACCAGTAATATCTTGTACCACAATCAAACCTGTCTATATATATATGCTGCCGGATCTTGTTTTATATATGATGTGTGATGCTTATACCATGTAAAGTAATAGTCTTGTGAATTGAATGTAACATAAAGGTTACTTGCTGTCTAACTAACAAAAACTATTATAGGAACTAAATAACTTGTACATTTACTACATGTTCATTAAAATGATAGTATATTTTTATAGCTGATAACCCTCAGATCAGGGTTACATGACTAAATAACATTATCTCCACCATTATACAAAGTCAGTGTTAGACAGTTTTATAGTGCTAGCTGACAAAACATTATGCTATTTTATATTAAGTAAAGAGGATATACATTTAATTTTTAAGTTAGCAAATAAGGATATCACTAGCCATTAGTGAAGAAGCACATGTATTCTAAAATTAGGGTGGACACACCTATGGTAACTCTCTCTCTCTCTCTCTCTCTCTCTCTTAAGCACACACAATGTTTATAAGTAAGCCCTGCTCAATAACATCGGAAATATTTCCTGTCAAACATAGTTTGTTTTAGTCAACATGCCTCTTAAGCCACAATTACAGACAGATGATATGAAGCAAAATATTTAGCTAAAACACATAATGTACAAGAGGGAGACAATATATAATTTATCTACCACAAAAGCAAGCTCTTACATTGCCATCCATCTTAATCACTTCTGTGTAGTTATCTTATATTGACAGTGTCTAATCATATTTTTTTCATTACATTTATTTTTATTTTTTAATTTGCCCATTTACAGTGTTATGTTAGTTTAGTTACTGACAAGTACATGTTTACATGTTTACATGTTTTTTAGCAAAAAAATTTCTATATTTCTTCTGGGTAAAACAATGTTGATTTAAAATTCATGAAACAAATTTAAATGTGCATGTTCATGAATGGATGGTTGTTAAATACCATTTTATCATTATATCCAATATTTATTTAAAGTCGGGCATTTTATATTAACACAAAAACTTTTTTTGATTTTGTGTTTTGAGGGATCATTTAGTTGCTGTGCATGACACGATCTTGACTGTTTTGACTGTTACCATGTATAATTTTCAAAATCTACACCCACAGCTTAAAATAACAACGTTTGAATCATGACCCATATCTTAAATTGAGTTTGACCTGAATATGTTTATTGCAAATTTTCACACTGACAATCAGAGTACCAAACCCTTCTGATAGACCTACGATAAGCAAATCCCTTCCTGTAATTACTTCAGTAAGGTAAAAAGAATTCTTCTAGAAAGTTTACAGGACAAGAATTTCCATATCATATTTCAAACAGGACATAACAAGAAAACTTTACCCATGTATGCCAGTGTTTATGTTGGGTATGATATGAGCTCTTCTGTAAGCATTTAGATTGCTGAATTCTAAATTCTTTTTTTAATAAAATAGATCTCAAAACAGTCTCATTTAATACTGTATAAAGACACAATAGATATTTCGGTATCAGGTCAATTCGCCCCTACTTTTTGCAAATTCGTCCCCAATTTTTCAAAAATCATCTTCTTTTATTGAGTTTGTAAAAGAAACATAAAATTATTTTTAGACTTTGGATATACCTAATTAACTGCACACACGTTATTTTTTACTTGATTTTTTATAAAAAAAAAAAAAATTGTTATATGGTTATTGGAAAAAAATGGGGGCGAATTTATCGTGGGGCGAATTGACTTGAATTTGATATTTCATATACTGCTGACTAAGAATACATATTTATCAATTCAACTGTAAAATCTTACCTCAAGAGATGTATCAGAAAAATTACAAAATTTGTTTTATTGTTTTGAAATAATGAAAATGGAACTTTCATGTGATTAATTCCATTGACTTGATGAAGATTTATTTTTATAATGGAATGATTAATCAAACTGATTTCTGATTTTGATGGAAAAATGATTAAGTTAAATCCAGACAAACAGCTAGACAGGTTAGGACAGAGAATCTCCATTTTGTTACTAGAAAGTAATAGAAAATGTGAAATAGAAATGGCAAAATGAATAATATTCAATAGAACTACACAATGGATAAATGTTCCATCAGAAAAATGTTTGCTTGTTGCCCTATCAATATGTGAAACCAAATACTTCAGCGTACAGCATACACAATGACAATTAAATCAACTACATGCTACCAGACAATACAATAAAATAAAGACAATCTTATGTATAGGGAAGTAAACAAAAATGGTTAAAAGAAATATAAAAGGATTTGATGGTTAAAAATGGTGTTAAAATACAGTTGTCCAGCTACACACATTTATATACTACTACTATTATTAATGACTACTGGGCATTATACATGGCATAATAAACTTGTATATGTGTAGGGAGGGGGGATACTGTAAATCAGGGCGTTGTCGTGGTAATAAGAAAGAGGAACTGAATATAAACATAAATTAAACATTAAACTGTAAACTGTAAAGATGTCATGGAGATATGAAAAAAGAACATGACATGGTCTGATGTTATATATAAAGTTTCAATGTTCTAGACCTTTTAATTTATGGCAAGAGGCTGTTAAAGGTTTTACTACTTCAGGTCACTTTGACTTTGAATTTAGGTCAAGGTTAACCAGATTTGCAAATGTGGCAGAGCTTTATGTGCTGACACCATAAATGAAATTTCAAGCTTCTAGACTTTTTGGTTCATGCCAAGATATTTTAAAGTGTTACTATTTCAGGTCACTGTGACTTTGTTAGTCAAGGTCAACAAGCTTCATAGACTTGGTGTTACTATTTCAGGTCACTGTGACTTTGTTAGTCAAGGTCAGCAAACTTCACAGACTTGGTGGAGCTTAATGCCCTTATGATATATATGAGTTTCAAGTTCCTAGACATTTTATTTATGCAAAGAAGATGTTTAAAAATTTTGCTACTTCAGACTATTGTGACTTTGAATGTGGTTCAAGGTCAACTAGCTTCACAATCATGGTAAAGCTTCATGATGAAGTTTAAAGTTCGTAGGCAGCATTTGGGTTCATGACAAAATGTTGACATGTTTTAATACATCACAAACTTGGTAGAGCCTTAAACACTGATGCTATATATAAAGTTCCAAGGGTTTTTGGTACATGACAAGATGTTTAAAAGATTGACTACTTCAGATCACTGGGCCTTGAATGTGTGTCAAGGTCAACCAGCTTGGTCATGATGTTATGTTATATATAAAGTTCCAAGGGTCTTTGGTACATGACAAGATGTTTAAAAGATTGACTACTTCAGATCACTGGGCCTTGAATGTGTGTCAAGGTCAACCAGCTTGGTCATGATGTTATGTTATATATAAAGTTCCAAGGGTCTTTGGTACATGACAAGATGTTTAAAAGATTGACTACTTCAGATCACTGGGCCTTGAATGTGTGTCAAGGTCAACCAGCTTTGCCCTGATGTTATATATAAAGTTTCAATTCCCTATGCTTTGTTCATGGCAAGTGTTTAACTACTGAAGGTCACTGAATAAGGGTCAAGGTGAAAAAAACCATCACAAACTTGTAATGACTCATACTTTGTAATGTCTCTTCAAAGCTTTATTTTCATAAGTTAGGTGATTCTGGAGAAGTTGTTTATGTGAAAAGTCAATGTAAATAAATGATGGCAGAAAAGCAATACCTACCTTTTTAATTGATATTAATACTGAGATTTATCAATCAATATTTAGTTGTTTACAACAGTGATACAGGCCCACAACAAATCTACTAAAAGGTGTGTATATATATATATAAATATAGGTATATGAATTCAGAAACAAAATGCTTACACATTTATTCTACTGTTACACTCTTTGCTAGATTTCTTGGACAGTCAACCTAAAACATAATTACCAAAATAATGAAATAAAATCCTCATTAATAACTTTGTATTTCATTCCTCTCAAAAAATTAATTGTGTTTATCTTAAGATTTTAACAAAATATTCATAATGAATTCAACTAAATTAAATTTGTTTTCCTGTCCTTAGAAAATGGAAGAATTTTTTGTCAATTTTTATTAAATTAAAAGAGAATAACAGTGACATGTTCAAGCTCAAGCTCTCTCTTTCTCTCTCAATACTTCTTTCAGTTTCATAATCCAATATAATTTGAATTTTTAGAAATCTGAATAAAATAAATGAAAACAGCCTTACAAAATATTATAACAATTTGAATCCTGGAAAATTTTAATGCATGTATTTTTTGTATTACCCTCTCAGGTTACTTTTAATGGTATCAGTATTAAGATCTTCATAATACATTATTACTACAACTTCACACTTTTGAAGTACATATAAATATAATAAATTATTTAAAGCAGTCACCTTATAAAAGCACACAACACAGCAACAAAATTAAAAGTGTAGAAAACTTATGACATACACACAAACAAATCCTCTCTCTCTCTCTCTCTCTCTCTCTGAAGCATGTAAATCTAAATGTGATTCAATTTTGAAATGAGAGTGCACAGTCGCTGTCACAACAAAACAAGTAGCATAATTTCACAGACATGTATAATGATATAATGTTATTAATAACTGTTCACCAGGTAAGTAATGAAATGATGTCCCCTATAACCTCTATCTACATACAAAGATCCGCCTCAACCGTAGCCCTTCTGCTGTACATATTATCATGCAGTTTTCTAACATTTTTTTCATATGCAATAGGTTTTTGCAAATTGGCATACTGGTAATTTTGTATTGATTTTAGACAATCAAAAATCAATTTCATTAAGATGAAGGTCAGCTAGGACTAATGTAAATAAAACCATCATTGATGAGTTCCAAGTTTGTCTAGTATTAATTCAAAAGATTTGATAAAGTAAAATAAACTGCAAAAACAAACATAGTGCAGCAATTAGAAAGTCACTGTACTCGGAAAAGTTAAAAAATTAAGGCCGCGTTGCCATCCTGAACATGTAAACTTTCAATAAGGCTTTCAAAATTTACAAAATTCTCTGTTTTTATAGACTACCATGATATTTAAGATACAAACTGGTTAGAATTTTAGACTAATCTTGTAGTTTACTGGACTAAGATTAACACTATTTCAACCATTATTTTAAAACCCACTCACATAGCTCTTATATTAAATAAATCAGTCTCTTTTGAAAGACAATTACCCCCCCCCCCCCCCCCCCCCCCTCCATGTTTATTTCTCACTTGACAAACCAAACTTTCTCATATTGTATTCATAATTGCTCCAAGTTTGATCATCCATGGATATGAAAGTTATCGAAGGTACACTAATTTTTATGCTAAATCTTCATCTTGACCTTTGACCTACACATCTAAATTTAATACACAACGCATTGTCTGATGTTGATATACATTTGTGCCAAATTTGGTAAAAATCCATCCGTAGATGAGGTAGTTATGAAACAGACTTGATATTGGGACTGATGGACAGACTTACAGATGGACAGACAGACAGGGTAATTCCTATATACCCACTTATCTACATTTATGGGGTATAATAAATATTTTTCCATTCTCTACCCAAAGCAAAACTATTCAAATATTAATGTTTTATTTACCTATTGTAAATTTATCAAGTTAAAGATAGGAATTTGTTGATGACATGGTGTGAATGTATCAATGAAATGCACACTGGTAATGTATTCAGGACATGTGCCTTAAATAGGCATCCTATGTACAACACAATGTTCGGGGTCTTTTAGAGGTTTTATCACAACATAAACTAGAGCACCAGTGTAGTGGAATAATGGTGTTAGATGTCCCCATCAAAATTCTTTCACTTATATCAAGGCAGTTAATTCTGCAATGGTGGAGTAAATTGGAGTACCCAGAGAAAACTACAGACCTTTAACAACCAAACTAACAAACTTTTACACTATGTTATCTGTATAACTGGGATTTGAACCTAGACAACAAGATAACTGTGATCCCCAGGCACACACTATAGATCACTCTGCCAAAAAGGCCCTTCAAAAACAAAGACTGGCCAGGTGACTTGAACATACATAGTGTCATTCAACAAAACCACAGAACCTGCCTGTGTGGTACATGTATGCAAAATAAAGCTTGCCAGTTTAAGAGTAGTTTTGAGAATATTTAGTGTTAAAAAACTTTCAAAAATCAAATGATATTAATGCCTAAAAGAAAAGAATGCATGATTGATGTGGTGAATAAATTAAATATGTGTATAAATGATCAGTGACAACTGGTATTGTAGATGATTCAGTGAGCAACAACAACTTCAGATGGTTGGATGTAATGGTTTAAATTTCTGTGAAGTAAAACTCAAGCTTTAGTTATTGAGAAAATCTATTGTGTGTATAATCTGATAGTTTGGATATATAACAAAAGAATTAGGATTTGATACTTACTTGAGTAAAATTATGAAAGAATATAGATGACTGAAGAGTGTGTGTGTGTGTGTGTGTGCGTGTGTGTGTGTGTGTGTGTGTGTGTGCTTCTTGCTATGCACAGGGATGGCTTTATTATTGTGTGCCATAGTCATAATGTTTTTGCCATTCATTGATATTTTTTCCATATTAATCTTCATTTATTGATTTGTTTCATCCATCAAAGTCAGAAAATGATGTAGACGCAGAGATAAAATATCAACTCTGGAGATTAGTCAAAACATTACCCCTCCCACCCAACATAAAAACCAAGCAAACTTTTTTTATCTGTGTGGTTGTTGAATTTTTTGTATTTATCTGAATTATCTACTTAAAAAAACAATCACAACATGTAATCATGGGAAAACATAATGAAAGTACAAAATGAGTCCACTGGAGTTATAATTTTACACACCACTTATATCAAGGCAGTAAATTCTAGGATGGTGGTGGAAACCAAAGTACCCAGAGAAAACCACTTACCTTCAGCAAGCGATCTGACAAACTTTCTCAAACTAGGACCTGCCCAATGGGTTTTAAACCTAGTCAGTGAGAAGCACTGTGATCTGTAGACACATGATGTCAGTTGATTTTAGTTACCTAGTAAACACTTTCGACATTGATCTGTCCACCAAGAATTTTAACAGTAGACAATGATGCTTATTCTGAACGTCAAGGCCACAATAATGGCATATACCTATTTATGTTTTATAACATGAACTCGGTAAGTGAATAATTTAAGTGCATGTCAAGCTAGGTTGGCATAAGTTAGCATAGAAAAGCAAGGTTGGGCTTAGTGGATATTGGTAAGAAATGATTTGCAAATTCATCAGTATGGTTCTGTGTAACATGATTTGTGAGTGTTCGAGTCATCTATATTCTTTCATCAGTTCTATTTATAGCTTACATCATATCCCCTTAGTACAGCAATATGGAATGATAGCAGCTGCATGGGGATGACAGTTAGAATTCCCTGGAGACAGTCCACAGCGTGAGGAACCTCCAAATATTTATAAGCAAGCTTCTTAGTCTCTTGATCTCCATTGTTACATATTAAAATAGGGCGACCCTGTATAAGAAGGAATGGAAGTGGAAAAACTACTTGAGATTATCTAAAAGAAAACTTGTGCATATTTTTTGTTTATAGTAAAAACAGGTCTTGCTCTGAAGACGTGCAGAAAAAGAGGGTGGCATGCAGATATGTGTATGTATAAATATTAGTAGCCATATCAATCTCATGCAGAATGCTATTAAAGCTATCTATCTATATGTAAATATATAATCCAATACTGTAGCTAACTACTGTACAGATAAAGCAGGTCTCATACAGCAGGCAGCACCTCAAAATGCACTGTCTTACAGTCTCTAGCACTTACATCACATTTCCGTAACTGTGCAATATGCAGAGAAAGTAATTGCATAGGAATAATGGTAAGAATGCCTTGTAGGCAGTCAATAGTGAGTGGTACTTCTACGTGTTTTGTAGCCTGGTTAATAGTTTCTGTATCACCACAGTTGCATATTATAATTGGTTCACCCTACAAATACAACATCATGGTAATAGTAACTTCAAAAACAAAAAAACTTTCTTCTCTAACAAAGCATTAGTTAAATAAATGCCAAACAAATAACTGGTAATGTGATCATAAAAAATCTAAATCTTCTTTAAAAGATTTACGATTTCCATTATTTAAGTCATGAAGATGGATGTTTACATGGCGTCCACTCTAGCAGTACATGTAGTATATGTGACTGTAGTTTGGTGCAACAATGCATGCAACATGCAAAATTCTGTCATGGCAATCACATGACTTACATTAACACCAATAAGGCAAGAAAGTCAAACTCAAAGCAAGTCTTTTTACTACTGTGATTTGAGATTATCCAAGTCTTTAAAATCAGATAAACATACAGTGTTTTTGTTTTATTTTGGTAATAATTTTGGGTTGATTTTTTTTCTTAATTTTTTTTTTAAAGAAATTTTAAGCAAAATTTATATGTATCCTCTCTAACAAAAATATATAGAAACTAAAACTAATAAGTTTAGCAAGAAAAAAACTAAAATCCGTATATGACCACATTACAGCTATAATAACTATAACAGCATGCACTGAATGATCTATGATTCTGATCTCGTGCATAACAAACAATCTGACATAACAAAATAATGGGAATGTTAGATAGCAGTAAAGAAAACAAGAATTCAAAATCACTGGAAAAAAAAAATAGTGCATTCTGTAAAATAAATCAAATACAGCATAAAATCATTGCTTAATTTAACATTCAAATATAGATACACAAATAAGTCTAGATATAGTGTCATTATTTCAACATGCAGAACAATGTTATAACAGTGGGTTTTGATTGTTTGTTTAATGTTCAGTACAATGAGACTTAGTTTTACATTTGGAATTTACTAATGTGAAGTGGATTGGAGTAACTATGTCTTATACCCAGCCAAGGGTACTTCACCCATATGAAGACAGTCCAGGGATGGTAGAGGAAACCAATGTATGCAGAGAAAACCACCTAGGTAGTGAAAGGCACTTTGATCCATAAGCACGCAGATTAGATTACCGGTATTCAGTCACTGAGGCCACAAATTATAAATGTGTGAATTTTGGGACAAATATTTGTAAAGTAAGTAAAAGCGATTTGAATCCTATGGAAGTACTTCACCATTCAAATGAGCAGCATAATGCATGTATATCTAATGGGCATTTTATAATTAGTAGGTCTTAGTGCATTTTATCTGAAAAATAAATATAAAAGTGTAATAAAATAAGACTTTCAAAAAAACAAGAGAAAACTTAAAGCCCAGTGTCAAACAGAACTGGTCCATGTAAAATGTCTTCAGAATGTTTTAGATATTGCCATTACATTACATAATGTAACACTATATATATACAGTCAACATCGAAAATAACGAAGTTGCAAATAACGAATTTTCGAAAATAACGAACTCATTTTCAAGGTCCCGATTTTTTCTCTTTAAATCTTCGTTGATATAACACTGATTTAACGAAGTCGGAAATAACGTAAAAGTCTGAAATAACGAACCCAAAATGAAGCCCGCAGAGTTTCATCCACCTGCTATTACGAATAATAACTTACTGGCCTCGTTCCGGTTGATTAAATAAGGATGTACTCGTTTCAACTGCACCAGTACTGGCCTCGTTCCAGTTGTTTGAATAAGGGCGTACTTGTTTTAACTGCACGAGTAGGTAATTAGTTGTTAAGGTAGTGTATGGTTCATTGAGTACTGAACGGATTAATGAAGTCTTACACCAGTGAGTTGTTTTAAATGAGTAAAAGAATTTTAATCACTGTTTTGTTGTTGTTTTGTTTTGTTATTGTCAATATGGCTTCCACACCGAAAAGGCAAACTTTATCAATCCAGAAGAAATATGAGATATTTCGTAGTTAGTGAATTGAGTGCACCCACAAACAGCAATGAAAACGAGGACTGACTTGAAAGAAAACGGTAATATTCCGGATGACACGTGTGTAAATGACTTTATTAAAGCAGATGACGAGCTTGTCACATCTGAATCGCTGACAGAGGATGACATAATAAACAATATCTGCAGTTCAGCGGTATCCGACAGCGATATGACCGACAATGAAGTTGACGATGACCCTGAACCGAAAATCCCTTCTGCCTCTGAAACGCTACTGAATCTTGAAAATATCAGACTTTTTCTCAATGCACAAGAAAACGCTTCGGATGAACTTTTCTCCTCAGTTGATATAATCCAAAATTATGTTGAACATGTCTCCATTGTCTCTAAGAAGCAAAAATCAATAACATTCTTTAAACGATAAATCCCCCAAAAGCAAAATTTGTTGATTATATTTCATTTGTCATTTTGCTAATAACGAATTTCTGATATTACGAATTTATTTAATGGGTCCCGAGAAATTCGTTATTTTTGATGTTGACTGTATATATTTGGAGGCAATGAAAATATTTTTGATATTGCTCATAAACCAACAATAGCATGACGCCTTTGTGTTCATTTAAGACTATTATCATTTATCAAATGGGTTGAATAAAATCAGACCATCTAACTTACATGTCTGGCTTTGACTTGCTGTAAAGCATTCACACATTTCTGAAAAAAAAACACAAAAATAAATGCATATGAAAATGAATTTATAGCAGCCACCATTTGTATCGTACATTGCAGTTGTCAAAGTGAGAAGAAAATAGATAATACAGATGTCTTTATCACCTCCTGTCCATCTTAGATACTCCAGCATACACTGTTAAGATACAACTTAAATATTTTAGGATGCTCAACACTTTTGAATTTTTGTTTGACCAATAGTAAAGGAGCTAGAGAGTGGCATTGTTTTGATTTTTTTTTAATACAACCATTAATATTTCATTATTGAAGGTAAAGACATCAATGTTTCATACAGAGCCATAAAGCTCAAGATAGATATAAAAAATTATGTCATGTATACATTTGTGTGCATATTACTTACTGGGTATACTTTGTCTCTTGTCACAACCATTAAAACTGGCATAGCTTTATCTACTAATGCTAAAGGCCCATGCTTCAGCTCACCTGCCATTATGCCCTCAGAATGCATATACGTCAATTCTTTTATTTTCTGGATTAAAAAGATTACAATAACTTGATAAGAATATAAGCCAGGAGTGTTTTTTTTAAATTTAAGTACTTTTTAACAATCCTAGATTTTTTAGAAATTATGAGTTTAATTTTTTTCAGAAAACTATGTTATACTGATCATAGTTTGACAAGATAGTCAGTACATAGATTTATGTCAACTTATATCTTGTACTACATAGATTTATGTCAACTTATATCTTGTACTCCATAGATTTATGTCAACTTATATCTTGTACTGCAGCTTGATAATACTTCTGAAATGTATCAAGGGTGAAATTTAAAATTTTACTATATAAAGTACAAAATTGTTAAGTTTATTTTGCATAATTTCAACACAAAAACAAGATAATCCACTAGTCACATGACACACATAATGTGTAACCTACCAATGCACCTTCCAGACATGTAGCAAAGTTATAACCTCTACCCATCACTAACAAACTCTTCTGTTGATAAAGTTCTTGTGCTAATCTTTGTATCTGTTCGTCCATCTTTAAAACTTCATTAATTTGATCTACAAACAAATACAATAAGTGATTATACAGCACAAACAATATAAAGATGTAACATAGATAAACAACCGAAAGCAAATGTTGAAAATCCAAAATAATCTGCCATGATTCTGACCAACTGCTTAATATTCACCTTGACAGAATGTATTCAAATTCAAACTTGACCTGTATTTTATCAATATAGAATTATTTAAAGCAATAACAAAGTTGGCCAAAGATTATTGAAATTTATTGGGGGGTGTTGAGACAGATTCCACTGTATACAAGTTAACTCTATCACCACAAAAATAAAATTATTCACTAAAATATGGTCTACAGTATATGCCTCCACTACAATTATCTGTTTGTTGTGGCACATGTATATATCTATAATACCTGGTAGATTTTTAAGGCCTTGTATGATATCATTTCTTCTTTCTTGCATTGAGATTCTATCTTCACACATGACCAAAGCAAACATGACAAGGGAGATAAACTGACTTGTGTATGCCTACAAAATCAATTAAAATACATGGTAGTTGAATATTACATTTAAACCCAACATATACAACATTACAAAGATTTGTCAGACCGCAAAAATAACGTTATTCATAAGTTTAGGCAAATAATAATATTTTTCTAGCAAATATTATTTTTTTTACATACAAAAATTACTCCTACATTACTCAGAGAACCATAACTATTACTAGGGCTATAAAATTGTGATTTTATTAAGCAGGCATTTGACTTGTCATGCCAAAATTCAGATGGAGTAAAGTAATAGTGTTTTAGACCCCTGTCACAATTCTTTCACTTTAATCTAGGCAATAACTTCTGGAATGGTGGAGGAAACTGGAGTGTCCAGAAAAAACAGACCTTCAGCAATAAAATTGACTAATGTACTCACATTAGTATTTGTCCCAAGTGGGACTTAAAACTAGGCAGTGTGAGGCACTTAGACCCCCAAAGTCTGGTAGAATAAAATTGTTTCTTAAATAACATTACCTTTGTACTGGCTACACCTATTTCTGGGCCAGCATTAATATGGACACCACAATGAGACTCTCTACATATACTGCTCCCTACAGTATTTGTTATACCAACAATTAATGCTCCCCTCTGTTTACAATAACGTAGAGCCATCAGTGTGTCAGCTGTTTCACCTAACCAAATGAAAATAAGAAATAACCATTATCAAATGTTTTCAAATATTTCATGCACAATCAAACCGGTCTACAAAGGCTATCCTATGGAACTAGTAAAAGTTACATTTATGGGCAGGTGACCCTTATAAAAAGATTCAAATAAACTGAATAAAGAGTGATTTGGATAAAACTTTTCTGGCCTTTAAAAGCAGGTGATCCTTATACAGAGGTGGCATTTAAAGCAAGTTCAACTGTATACATATATTTATGTAATTTATTACAGATAAATAGGGGATTGATACATCCATCATTGCCAGTAGAAAGGAAAATGTTGCAAATACGGGGATTTTCCATATCAAAAATGATGTTTACACTGGAAATATTCCAATAGCTGCAACATTTCACTTTGTTCAGTAATATTTTATGATAATAAAGATTGACATCAATTTCTTGTTAAGACTAGACTCAAGTAAGTGAAAATATGAAACTTAATTAAAGTTTATTAGATTTCTTTGAAAATTAAGCATTATTCAATGTCACAAACACAGTGTCTCTGACAGTATTTCAGGAGTTTTGAGCCTAACTGGAGTTAACCTTGTGTTATTTTTTACAATGCAGGTTTTCAGCATAACATTCTGACAATTTTTGTTAAATTCCAACCACTATATAACAAATATTAAGACATATCAATTAATATTTGGTTTCAAATCAATTCAATTCAATATAAGTCATCATGGCAACAGAAGGTTTAATTTTTATACAAATTAAAATCGAGTGAAAAGTAGATAACGTTATCATAAATTTATTCAGATTTAAAATATTACCTGACTGACTGATGAAGAAACAAACATCATCCCTAAAGATGGGTGTTTGACGATCTAAGAAATCACTTGCTAATTCAACCATGACAGGTAATTCTGTTAATTCTTCTAAAAGTTGTCGGGTCTAGAAATAGAAAAAAATATATTTCAATTACTAGTATAAGCTTGAAAAACATGACAATACAAAACTTAAACTTTAAATATATGTACCCGAAATTTAATCAACAAATGGTCCTTTACAATGGTCTTTATGCTGTGTATCAATAGGAAGGGACAAGTGTTGTATTTTTTTTTATTCAATTATTTATTCATTTATTTTATTACTATTCTTTTTTATCCTTTTTTATCACATCAGGTAATTATTTTTTGGTTCCTTAAGGAATTTTAAATTTGCATGTACAAATGATATAATTAAGATGGAATATATTGAAGAATGTATTTAAGATGGATTTGGATTTCAACCTTCTGGTATCAAACCTATTTGTGTGAATATGTGATAAGATGGTTAATGTGCCAAATGTTATAATACAGAAATTTAAGTGAACGTAAATTATTCTCACAAAGTTGAACCATCTGACATAAGTCTGTTTACATCAAAATTATGTACTGGTACTCTTTGTAATTATTTTAGACTCATTAACAACATTTATTATTTATTTAAATATGACAGTCTGATTTATACTTACAGCAACTGCACTATGAAAACTAGTTCCACATGCTATAAATAGTAACCTCCTACAACGTCTGATTTCCACCATAAAGTCCTTTATACCACCAAGTATGACGGTATTGTCGGCAAAGTTGACACGCCCCCTCATTGTATTGACAACAGATTCTGGCTGTTCAAAGATTTCCTTTTGCATAAAGGAACTGTAATCACCTAAATATAAGAATATACACCATATTAAAAGTTAATAAGTAATGTATTAATGAATATCAACTGTTATAAAGCATCAAGGGGACATAACTCCTTTAATTTAGAAAATCTGAAAGCCCTTAAACCAAGCATAGAACCAAATTTGCTGCAATAGGTTAATAAGAAAATTTGAAAATAAAAATGTTTATACCTGAAAGATAGCAGATAAATGCATTTTGCAAATCATTTTCATCTATAAGCCATGTGAAAAAGTTCAGGTGACCTAGCTAGGTCAACAGTGTTAATACTGACATCATATCGACAGACATAGCTCATCACGATGATGTGTGGTATATAACTAATCTTACCTTTCATTATCTGTTGGATTTCTGTTTTAAGTGTGATAACTTCCCTAGTTGTAGCTTCATCTATCCCCCGGGAAACACGATGTATATTAAGTGTGCCATTATATACAGAAGCCACGTCATCATCTTCTAAAAATATCACTTGATTTGTATGTTCTATCACAGCACTGTAATATGATAAAAATAAAACATTTTATTACCAAAAACTTAACAAATGATATTTTTCATTTTGTTTGGCGAGTAATTACACATAGCAAGAGTAGAGGCAGTGGAGTAATGTTTTTTTACGGCTCAGTCAAGATTCTTTAACTTTTAATATATACAGATGGCTAGTTCTAGCGTGGTGAAAAGAACCAGAAAACCCACAAAAAACCATTGAACTTCAGCAAGCAAAATGAAAATGTGGAGTCTATATAGACACTGTATCTGATCCAGCTAAATTCAGATCAAGATATTGTGCAAGTTATTTCCCTTGATAAACATAATTGATCATTGATGAAGTGTTCTCACATCTAGTGTTAGATGTTATATTCAAAGAGAATCATACGCTACATTCATTACACAACATAATGGTTTCCTAATATGGTATATACGGGTCCCGTCTGATATAAAAGTTACTTCACATATATAATAAACTGTTACATTATGTAAACTGTAATTAATAACATTTAAGACAATTATGTACTCCCTTCATGTATAATAGAATGAGTAATACCAATGTACAACGTATAACTTTAAATGATTTACCTAGCATCAGATGCAAAGAAATATTCTGCTTCCTTCTCTGGTCCTATTGGATGGAATTCTGTAGTATTATCTGACCTTTGTGATGACCCCAGGTAACCACGGTGATCTATCAAAACAATATAAATACTATGTATGAATTTATATATCAGTATGACAAAACTATAAATATAATAGTATACAAACACATACACTGGAAAATAAAACATACAATAAGCACTGGAAAATAAAACATACAATAAGTACCAAAGAACATACAAGTAAAGGAAGAAAAGTAAACCACACAGAGAACATTTAAATGGATTGCATTCAAGAAACATGCCATATTCCAAAACATTTGTGTTCACTGGATATAGAAGCACATGCTTTTGAATTTTCCTTTAAAATTTTCCTGTATTCCTAGAAATTGCAATGGACAAGGTAAGACATCAGTTCGACACAAAAACTAGAAGGTGTCATATGTTTCATGTGGAAACTTGTGCAAGGACCAACCACTTACCACTTACTATAATTAAGTATTTATATTGTATATACAATATTTATTTATTCCTTTATTTTATTTTATTTTTTTCTAAACAGCTTCACTAATTGACAATGGAATAACTTCTAATATAGAATTTCCTTAACGATGATAAATAACAATGCTGCAAATATATATATTAGACTTTTTTGGCATGTTGAAAATACATTTTATTTAATAAGTCACTAATTTATTAATTATAACATAAGAGAAGGACCCAGGACTACTTGTCTCAACCACTAGACCAATAAAGGTCATGGGTCTCGGTGTCCAAATGATTTAAAGGACACACTTACAGATTAAAGTGCTTCTCACTGCCTAGGCTTAAATCCTACTTGGGGTACATCCTAGTGTCAGTTTGATTGCTGAATGTTGGGGGGTTTTACTGTGGCAATGAAGTAACCTCCAACATCACTGAACTAGCCGCATCGATATACATATGAAAATATCTTGACTGGGCATAAAACACCATTACTCCACTCTGCTCCATAAAGTTCACGTTTTATAAGTTAACATTTACAGATCATAAAATCAATTAAGACAAACATTCTACACAAAATACTAAATACTACAAAACTTAATCAATGCAACTCATCACACACACCTAAATATTTTTTAAAGTTTTACCAACAGAAAAGCTTTGCATTTAATTGTGAAAAACTATATTTACGAATCAAAATGAAATGTAAATTTTATAATTTTATGAATAAAAATTTTTAAATGATGTAAAGAAGTGTATTAAAAGAAACGATGATGCTTTTACTGACATTAAAGTATTACATTTAATCAGATATTTCTTATTTTCGCAGGTACCTCCATAGATAATGATCTGTTTTCATTGTAAGGGGCACATACAAATTTTTCAGCTTTATATTTAATACACAGGATATGTAAGTAAAAACTCTTTTTATCAAATAACCAAGAAATTCACATGTACTAGTATTAGTTAATTTCATGGAATTTTCTCTTTATAACACAGCCATTTCAATATAGTCCATGTTTAACATCTTGATGCCTTATGATGACAACATGGGTAAAATGACATCAAAACAGCTTGATGTAGCCAATAAACACATTGAGTTGTGTTAATAAAGACATTACAACCTATCACAACTATCAATATTACGAAGTGTTATCTTAATCAAATGTTATGGATAATAATGAACATTTTTGTTTGTGTATAAACTTAATAAAATCAAATCAAATTTACTTCTGTTATTTAGCATACAGATTTTATAAACATAAAAATAAGTTATAAATAGTTCCTGTAATATAAGAAGAGTGCACACAATTGTCCCAAAAGCGCATGTGACTTAACTTTTCATATACATGTACACATATATCCGATTTCTTTACACCAAAGCTATATACCATTACCCTAACATTAAGTGAGTCTTGGCTTAAATTGGGGTCAAATATCAGCCCCATTCTCTCAAAGTTTCAAACATATACTCATTTAAACTTCCCCAATTCATACCAGTGAGGCATATGTAAAGATCCAATAGTAAGACAGAAATGCTATCAGTTGTGATTTTTTTATTAATCAAGTAAAAATATATATATATATATAGATTTTTCTAAAAATGGCATGAACTATGAATCTTCCCTATTTCATGAGCCTTGTACTACTGTCATTACTTCTGTGAAGAAAACATAGGACAAATAGTAACCATGAACAGCATCCCTCTTCAACCCCCCCCCCCTTTCCCCATGAAGTACCAGGTGTTGTCTCCTTGTTTACAGATTCTATACAAATCTTCGACAGATGTTGTTTTTTATTTACTGTACAGTGTTACATGATGACATGTATTGATAATCTATAGTGTGAAGATCACATATGATTTCTAGGCTTTCATATTTAATGTTTAGATCAAAATTGTGAAAACTCAAAGCAGTAAACACTAAAGTCAATATTATACACATTAGCATGATATGTTTCATTTCTCAAGAAAATTTTGATTTTACACGCAATAATATTGATGTCCAGAAAGTTTTATTAAATATAACACAACCATACGGGGAACAACACAAATATAAAATAATCTGGTAATGATCAAATTCTGAAACACAAAACCAGAAAGAAAAACGAATACAACTACATCTCTCTCTCTCTCTCTCTCTCGCTCTCTCTCTTGTTGTCTCTGTCATTTTCTCCTGAGTTTTTCTTCATTTCTTCATGGGTATCTCCCATGACCACGTGACCCCCTGTGTGGGACATGACATAATATTGAGGGAAAGTTGATACACATCAAGGGTCATGACCCAAATAATCTTTCAATGGGAATACAAATACAATTGCTTCTGCATGTTTCACAGAAGAGAGATATAGTCATATTGTAAATATAAAAATACGATTTCAACTAACCATCCAACCTTAGAACATGTTCACAACTTCACAGGTATATAGATATAAATATGTATGATGTTTCTTAAAGTTCAATTATACAATATATACTTATAACATTATAAAATACTCATGCCTTATACATAAAAGTTAAAATACAGAAAACTAGAATTTGAGCCTATAAACTGTTTGCAAGTAAGTAAAAAAACACAGGATAGAGGGCAGAAAAGAACAGAAAACAAAGCTATGTTTCTGTGACCTATATTTCAAGCTGTGTATTATAACAAAACACTTTGGTTTAATTATCAGCATAAATGTCCTTTTTGTTTTTCACTTTGTCAGAGAAAATGTCTGTGTGGAAAATTTAAATAATAGAAACAAAACAAATTAGCTACACTGTCACATCAAAACAAATAGAAAGCAAGAGATTTCTGAAAATAGCTTGTAAAATGCATGCATCAGTTTTATGTTACATGCATATCTAAATCAATAGATTGATATCATAAATGAAAAGAAATACAGAGTACGTACATACAACTCATATATCACTGTGGTTAAGGCTGTAAACGAGAGATTCCTCATGCACAGTCTGGTCCAGAGTAATATATATACCATTAGTCATTCAATTTTCTACAGGATTAGTCAGGGGGCAGATCCCAAAAATGTGACACCCCCTAAACTTTTTTGTTAAAAGCAGGAAACATGGTGGATCTTATTGCCCTATATGTACTTAGTCACGCTAGGTATGTTTCCACCTTGACTTTTCCCGTTTAATGAAAATATGGCTGCCAATCCAAGATGGCCGCCAAAAAAGATAATTTAAGTATAAAAATTCAATATCAAATCAACCACTTAACCTTTTGAGTTGAAATTTGGTATTTTATCAATTAAATATTTATACTAATTTTCCATGAATAAAAATTGGCTGTAAAATTCAATATGGCTGCCATTTTCAAGATGGCTGACTTATAATCATCGCGCTGTATTTTAAATCAAATACGACAAAGAATGTCATTATTTTATGACATAAAACCTATGTATTGTATTTAATATATATGTACTAAGTTACGCTAGGTTTGTTTCCACCTTGACTTTTTTCTGTTTAATGAAAATATGGCTGCCAAATCCAAGATGGCTACCCAAAAAGATAATTTAAATATAAAAATTCAATATCAAATCAACCACATAACCTTTTGAGTTGAAATTTGGTATTTTATCAATTAAATATTTATACTAATTTTCCATGAATAAATATTGGTTGTAAAATTCAATATGGCCGCCATTTTTAAGATGGCCGACTTGTAATCATCGCGCTGCATTTTAAATCAAATACAACAAAGGATGTTATTATTTTATGACATAAAACTAATGTGTGTATGTTACATTTTATGTGAAAATATTATCAGTACTGCTCTTTAAACTTATTTTATGTAAATTAAATAATTTAAACAACGAAGCCGAAACATTTTTCAAGTTTTCAATAAATTTCTTTTGAATTAATTTAATAGCTATGACTTTTGATGTCTTCAATAAAAAATAGTCCTCTCGCTTATTCAAACATTCAAATAGGTCCAACTGCAACATGATTAACATCCACATGCACCTTGCAGCAATATATTCTATACGTATATCCCTTATATTTATTATATAAGTATGATCAGAATATAACATATTTCCCCGGTTCAACAATTCAACAGCTATAAATATAGGATTGAATAACAATCTTTTATTTCCAAAATATTAATTGTAAAGCAAAAACCAAGACCATAGCAAAAACATTTGCATGGCTACAAAGGATAAACGTTTGACCATTATCTGTTTCCTTGGCTTCTTTGGCACAAAGAACAATTCTTATGTCTGCGTATTTATGATTTGCTCAAAGACCTGATTTACCCCGCCAGTACTCGAGAATGTAGTATTTGCATCCAAAAAACCCTAACTGAAACATTGACTGCTTGCCATATACCTTTTTGTTTATCTGATTTGATATAAAACTAAAAAATTCAGATTCATTTTTTATTCTCGTCCATATGTATGTATATTGAATTGTTCCATTTTTAAACTTTCCATCTATATTCTGCAGTACATGTATTATTCTTTAAATCGAATTATTCTCACCAGTTCTTACTGATTATAATGCTCTATGATTGTGATTTGTGGATGGATTGTTGTGTTTTTGATTTATTTTTTTTTCTTGTCAGGCTTTATAGAATGCTCAAAATATCAATCAAACAAAACATCTACTCTATCACTATTCCTGAAATGACATTTTGTTGTATCTGCAAATCTACAAAGTTGTCAAAGGTTTGTGCATTGGCGTTTTCCGAATGCTGTTAACCAATGTCATACTCTCTAGTATGGTACAAATCTTTATACCTTTTTCTGAACATTTCTGGATGACATCATCAACCTGTGGCTACATCAGATGTTTGTTGATCGGCCGTAAACTACCTGATGATGTTACGTAGACTACACTTATGTCTATTTGTCCAGTATATCACTATCACCGTTACCTCTTCCTGCTTTCAATGGCACAATGATATTATTTAGCAATTATTATTTTGATTTTTGAAACTCCATAACGCTACCGAAAAATATAAAGACCTGTACGATAATATATGGTACGACATTGGTTAACAGCATTGGAAAACCACAATATGCACTTTGAAGATTGTCTCGCAGCAGCCACAAAGTATCGTTTTAGAAAATAGCGTTAGAGTAGATTGTTTGCTTTTATAAAGGCTTGAATCAGACGAAAAGAATAAATTCAAAACAAACATACCTATCCATGTCAAAATCACAATTATGAAGCAAAGTAAAAATCTTGAAACTTTCAAATGAAGTTTAACACAGAAACATCCACCAGCAAAGTGAGAACAAGTGACCTAGAAGGATAATTGAGCACCCCACACTTTTTAGAAAGAAAGGAACATGGCACTTTGGGACGCCACATATCCATTGCATTTTCTGATACAGAGTCACAATACTATATTGTGATGACAGCCATAAAACTTTATGAGGGCCTTAATAGGCCAAACCTTGCGCTATCCCTGCATCAACAATTCATTTGTTAGCAGTTTGCACCGTAGAGAGATGGAATTCCATGTTGCCAGAGAATTTGAACAATTTTATAAATATGGGAGAGAACAAGGATTAACTGACTAGTTTTATATCAAATGAGTTGAGCAAGAAAGTACTTGGCAAGGAGTCAGTGGTTATTTGAGGTTTGTGGATCCAAATACTACATTCTCGAGTTCAGGGCGAGATACATCAGGTCTTTGTGCAAACTATAAATACGCAGACTCAAGACTTGTTGCTTATTCAGAGTGAGATGGATAGTTGGGAAGTGTTCAAACTAATCACAGAGCTTGAAAACTCTGAACTGAAAGCTTATGAATATATGATAAAGTCGGCAATGTTGTTATCAATTGTAGATTCTTTTGTTTGTAATCTATTTCAAACTACCAACCCTCAACAAAAACCTTCATGAACTTCACTGTCATATGTTCCGTCATTGCCACGTTACAAGATGTGTTTCGGCCATGCACATTAAACACATTAATTATTAGGAAATGGTTTGGAATCTGTGTTTATTTCCTAGTAAAAATTACCATTAACTCTTGTGAGCAGTTGGGAAACTGACCTACAATATTTATGAATGTGGAATTGTTGAATCTTTATGAAGTTTGTGCTGTTTTATTATTATTGTGAAAAACACATTCTACTGCACTGTTGTTTGTGGATATGAATCATGTCGGTGTAAAAAGCTTTTGAACGAGTCAGTTAACTAGTATATATATTAAAAAATTCAATATATTGGTTTATTGTATTAAAACAATGCAGCGCGGTGATTATTAGTCGGTCATCTTAAGAAATGGTGGTCAAATTGAATTTTACAATGACAGTTTGTTCATGAGAAATTAATATAAATATTTAATTGATCAAATATCAAATTTCCACTCAAAAGGTTAAGCGGTTGATATGTTATTGAATTTTCATTTTAAAATTATCTTTTTTGGTGGCCATCTTGGATTTGGCAGCCATGTTTCATTAAACGGAAAAAGTCAAGATGGAAACATACTTAGCCTAACTAAGTACATATATATTACATGCAATTCATTGGTTTTATCTCATAAAATAACGACATCCTTTGTTGTATTTGATTTAAAATGCAGCACAATGATTATACGTCGACCATCTTGAAAATGGCGGCCATATTGAATTTTACAACCAATATTTATTCACAGAAAATTAGTATAAATATTTAATTGATAAAATACCAAATTTCAACTTAAATGGTTAAGTGGTTGATTTGATATTGAATTTTATACTTAAAATATGTTTTTTGGCGGCCATCTTGAATTGGCAGCCATATTTTCATTAAACGGAAAAAGTCAAGGTGGAAACATACCTAGCCTGACTAAGTACATATAGTGCAATAAGATCCACCATGTTTCCTGCTTTTAACAAAAAAGTTTAGGGGGTCAATAAAGAGGCTACTTTTTGAGATCTGCCCCCTGACTAGATTTTTTTAAAAGAAAAAATGAACCCTTTTTATCATTATTTACCGGGTGAGTGTGATTAAAGATCATCAAAAAATAAAAACAAATCATAAATGAAGCAATCCCTTCTGCCATGCATATTAGCCTAATACTTTATCACACTGAAAAAACCAAATTAAGATTGTGTGTTTGTTATTTCTTTTTACTAAGGGAATAGTTCCAATTATTAAGCTATCAAACTAGAATTTTGTTTACTAAAATATAAAGTGAAGAGAAAAAATTAGTACCCGATAAAGCAAAAAAAAAAACAGGATACCCTACTTCAGTACTTAAAATCTTGTATCATATTATCCTACTAATATCCTTAACATTTTTTTTTATTAAAACATATCTAATTGAAAAGATGAACAGAAATTCCAAATTGTAGTTATTTGCATGTTTTGACAATGACTTTGACTTTTGACCTAGACCCAAATGCAATGTGATATGCACATGTTCAGAAATTGATAAACATTCATGGCAAAATTTTTTTAAAGTTTTGCTTCTGTCAAGAGTTATGAAGCAAGGCATAGATATGCTAACAGAAACCAAACATTTTAGTTTCTGAATGCAAATGACCTTGACCTTTGACCAGGACCTTCATGCATTATGATTTGCACATCCTCTGAATATGCAAATTTATGACAAGTTTCATTAGAATCCATCATACCATTCAAGTATTATGGAAATGTTAAATGTATGGACAAACAGATGGGCGACAAGACAGCATAATACAAATGTACATCTGTGTACACAGGAATATAAAAATTAAATCTAATTAATAAAAGAAATGGCTCTCAACACTAGATGAACAGTGGTGGTAAGACTTTTATTAGTCTACATGTCTCAGCAGCATAGCAGCTATGCTGCTGTCATCAGGACTGAATTTTACAGTGGTGGTATTTGAGCTAAAGTATTGAGCTGTGTTGAAAACCATTTCTTTTATTAATTTATTACTACTATGGAACTCTGTTGAATACCGCATAGGTATCCACTAGACTGAACATTACCACAAATTATACCTTACGGGTATTGGTATCCTTTTTTTCATTATTAAAAATTAAATCTGTAACTGTTTAAAGGGGCTCATCAAAATATCAAATACTTCCTTAAATTTGTAAGGTTGTGATGCCACAATTTTTTTCAGTGGATACAGAATTACATAATTATATGTTTTTTCTGCTGCAGTATTATTATCTATAACCAGTTATAGATAGCACATGTCACATTGACCAATGAGTTGTAATAATGAAATAAACTTTATTATTATCAAGATTCAAGATATTAAAAATAGTAGGTTTTTTGTATCAAGTAAAGAGCATGCCATTTATCAATGCAAGCAAGTTGGCAGAAAACAAAACAGATAAAGAGAACATTATATAGTGGCTGTAGCCAGTGGATTACAGATTAATAAATGCATTAGCATTATCAGCCATTGTCAGCGTATTACAAAATAACTTGAGCTAGTTAAGCTTTATACCTTCTTCACAATCTCTTGTTCCTACATGCATAAAAACATAATATTAAAGCATGCAAAACAATCAAATTACATTCTCTAAAACAACTACATAATGTCCTTTACATATGAAAAAAAATTTACATACATGTGCTGAATGAAGAAGGTCGTGCTTGGAAATACTTAGAACTACAGTGATTTAATTATAGGGTTAAAGTATTGTAGTGTATTGTTTGATGTCTAAAACTACTGTTCATGACTGCAAAAGCATAAATAAAGACAAGAGACTTATATTCCGTAAGTACCTGTACTTTGTACTGAACACCTAATAATCTATATAGACTAAGATATTTTCATTTTCTTGGTAAACACATTCTTGTACAAATTTAGATTTAACTGAAAATCACAATGAGGA
Source organism: Anadara kagoshimensis (assembly GCA_021292105.1). NCBI lineage: Eukaryota > Metazoa > Mollusca > Bivalvia > Arcoida > Arcidae > Anadara > Anadara kagoshimensis. Next base: position 6,006,077 of record CM037861.1, read on the forward strand.
AGTGACTAACAAAGAGAAGACAAATGTTACCACTATAAGGGTTTTACATGTTGAAAATGGCTGTGCTGCCTTTGTTGGTGTATTAAATCATAATTTCAATAAATCTTGTTTTCCAGATTTTTAACGTGTAAATTTACCATTTTCGGACTGGGAAGATATTCTAAAAACATAATGAAGGATACACAAAGGGATTTTCTGTTATAACTAGACTCAAGCATGTGATCAATACTAAACTTCAGTGGATTTGCTATGAGAATTTAGTGAAATTCAATGTCACAAAGTGATACATACACTAACTTGTGCAATATATATTATGTATCTGACAAAGGCTATCATCATTTCCAACACTTAATCTTCATTTCTTTGAGAACCAAAACAGTATACAGAGATTGCACAACTGATATTTTACATAGAAACTTTGATACTGTTCCTAGATTTAAAATCTATAAACCAAGGACTTTCAAATACATGTAAACAGTTTTTCACATCTGGTACATAAAAACTTTGGACATCAATGCTTGCACAAGATGTATCATACACGCCACTCTATGCCTTTTACTGGTAAACTAAAACCTCCATCTATTTACATGTCAATACTTTTTGTAAAGTAATCATGATACAAAGTAGTAAATTACAAGCACCTGCTTAAATGTATTAATATTTCTATAAGTAATATCAATGATTAAAAACCTGTTTGAGAAACTTAATCTTCCCACAATTAAAGCAACAAAATATGAACTATTGTATTATTTTACATTTGCTGTAAACATGAAAGTACAACTGAGGCTTCATAAACCATTATATATTGATATTATTGATGAAATTCCATCAAAGCAAACGAAAGTTATTGTTTGAAAACACTAAATCTATTAAAAAAAAAACAATGACCTTGGCCTCTGACTTCTAAAGTCAATGTTTCTTTTAAGAATTTCTGTTAGTGTATTCCATCACAACAAACTTCAAAATCTATTTTTAGCAATAATGACCTTGACCCCTCAAGGCTTTTTTGCTATATATCAGTGTATAAAGTTTGATGAAATTCCATAAAAACAACTTATATTATTGTGTTGAAACCAGCAGCATTGACCTTGACCTTTGACCTATTAAACCAATAGACTTCTTCCTTTCAAGAATACCTATCAATATATAAAGTTTCATGAAATTCTATCGCAGCAAACTTCAGTTACTGTGGGATCTATTTATAGTAACAATGACATTGACCTTAGACCTCCAAAACCAATAGGTGTGTTTCTATCAGCGTATAATGTTTGATAAAATTTAGTCAAAGATGGATAGACAGGCAGGTAGACAGATAGACATGAAAACACTATATGTCTGTAGCAACATATGTTACAATGGCATAATACAAAAGTAAGCAAGGTTTTAAATAATTATTATAATATATGTATGTGTGTACATAGCTAAAGAAATGACAGAATACTAATAAAATCTTTTGCTACTGGTCATATGAGATAGGGAATCTCAGCCCTCGACAAGCCTCGTTCTGGACCAAATATATAAGACAGAGATTTGAGATTTCCCTATCTCATATACTGTGAATGGTTTTATTTTCGTGGGTCCCAATTTTTGTGGAATGGGTAAAAAATCACATTTCGTTGGGACGTAAATTCGTGGTTTTACTGAAATGTCAAAAACTTGTTTGTCCTTTGAACATTGATAACGGGTAGAAAGTGATGATTTGTTTGTTAATCGTCAGTTATAGGATGAGTAATTTGGGATTACCAAAGCCATAGACCGTGACAGATCTAGAGACGCGAATTAATGACCAAGTCTAGGGTAGGCGTTAATTACCTGTGATTAGTATATCAGTAACAATTGACTTCATACACGACGTGACACCTGGCCTGAGTAAATCTACCTGTTACTTTAGATAATTAAGCGACAATTAATTCAGATTTATAAGTTCACTCATATCACATCAATCAGAATGTGGTTCATAATCACTAAGCAAAATAGTTTTTTTTCTTTGACATCGGCAACTTTTTAAAATTTCTAATTATTGACCTCTGATGACCCAATCAGCTGTTTACCAGAGTAACAATGGCGGCTCTTACCGATACTGTATAATGTCGAAAGAAGGTGTGGTTTTTACAAGACAAACAGTTGATTGAGTTATATTAAATATAAAGGATGTTAGTTGATAGATTGTTGAAATGTTTATTTAGTTAATCGAATTTCAATTTAAATGAGACAGGCCATAATTGATGATGAAAGCTACAGCTAGAAACCTGTCTGTCCCTATTCATCCTGACCAGTTCCCAATTAAAAATAAACTTTTTTTAAATATAAATATTTATTTTATTAAACATAATATATTTACTTAAATAATTTTCACAATTAGATTAAGACATCCAAACATCTTCACCTCCTAAAAAGTTTTTATTGGTGTGAAAATGTGAGTTACGCTACAGTAGTTGTAATTTATGAATGCAATTAAATATGGTACATGTCCATTACCAGGTACCGGTAGTTATCTTGTCTTTTTACTTGTGGATAATATTTCGTGGTGGTCGTAAATTCGTGGTTCAGGCTGTCCACTAAAACCACGAAAATTGAGCCCCAATGAAAATTAATGATTTCACAGTACTTACTTACTGCCCATTACGCCCTCTGGCGTGTGGGGCAGCAATGAAGTCTTTCCACTTTTGTCTATCGTTAGCCAGTTTTTGCAGATTTCCCCATGAATGGTGTAGATCATTCATTTCTGCTTCAACAGTTAACCAGTAGCAATTGATTCTTTTTCTCACACCTTATTCCTTTAAAAATCCATTAGAAGCGTCTAGGGTCACAAAAACAGCTATTTATTTAGACATAGAGTGTAGCCTGTCTCAACCCCAGGGTGTGACAAGGTAATCCCACATGGGTAAAAACAAGGGATTTCCATGACACAGGTGTGAGAAATGTTTATCATGCGAGAATGTTTATCTTAGTCATGGCTGCTACTTTTGTATATCATATTTTGATTAGTTTAAACATAAAACTTCAAATGAATTTAATAATTGTAGGTGTTAGTGAAAAAAGTCACACTCCATGACATGCATCAACTTATGCACGTTTTCTCTTTAAATCACAGATGTATTTTAAATTTCAAAGCTTCTGTGTTTTTTTTTTTTTTACAATATTTTAGTCAATAGGAATCCACTCACTATAACACAATATACAAATATTACTGTCAATAAATATTGAAAAGAAGCAACATTGAATACCAATATGTGCAATTATCAATGGCTTTGATCCTATTTCTTGTCATTGTCCATTTCCCAACCGGAGGAATGTAACTGGACCTTTTGATCCAGGTGTATAATTAAACATAACATTTCACACATTTTAATACATCACATGTTATTTTTTCCTTTAGTTCCCTTAATGTTAAGATATAAAACAAAAACCTTGGCAATGTGAACATGCCTAATAAAATTCTGTAAATAAATTATTTATGAGATATGTGATTTTTTTAAAGGAGTGGGTATAGTAAGGTGTCACTGGTGGGGCTAAGTATGGTGTCATTGGCAGGGCATAAGGCATAGTAAGATGTCACTGCATGGGGGTTTGTATGGTGTCACTGGTGGGGTTTAGTAAGGTGTCATTGGCGGGGCATAGTAAGGTGTCACTAATGGGGCATGGTAAGGTGATCCATCACTGGTGGGGTATGGTAAGGTGATGCATTACTGGTGGGGCATAGTAAAGTGTCATTGGCTGGGCATAAGGCATAGTAAGATGTCACTGCATGGGGCTTTGTATGGTGTCACTGGTGGGGCTTAGTAAGGTGTCACTGGTAGGGCTTAGTAAGGTGTCACTGATGGGGCTTTGTATGGTGTCACTGGTGGGGCTTAGTAAGGTGTCACTGGTAGGGCTTAGTAAGGTGTCACTGATGGGGCATGGTAAGGTGATCCATCACTGGTGGGGCATGGTAAGGTGATGCATCACTGGTGGGGCATGGTAAGGTGATCCATCACTGGTGGGGAATGGTAAGGTGATGCATTACTGGTGGGGCATGGTAAGGTGATCCATCACTGGTGGGGCATGGTAAGGTGATGCATCACTGGTGGGGCATGGTAAGGTGATCCATCACTGGTGGGGAATGGTAAGGTGATGCATTACTGGTGGGGCATGGTAAGGTGATCCATCACTGGTGGGGCATGGTAAGGTGATCCATCACTGGTGGGGCATGGTAAGGTGATCCATCACTGGTGGGGCATGGTAAGGTGATGCATTACTGGTGGGGCATGGTAAGGTGATCCATCACTGGTGGGGCATGGTAAGGTGATCCATCACTGGTGGGCATGGTAAGGTGTCATTGGGGGGCATAGTAAGGTGTCATTGGTGGGGCATGGTAAGGTGTCATTTGGGGGCATAGTAAGGTGTCACTGGTGGGGCATGGTAAGGTGATGCATCATTGGTGGGGCATGGTAAGGTGTCATTGGGGGGCATAGTAAGGTGTCACTGGTGGGGCATGGTAAGGTGTCATTGGGGGCATAGTAAGGTGTCATTGGTGGGGCATGGTAAGGTGATGCATCATTGGTGGGGCATGGTAAGGTGTCATTGGGGGGCATAGTAAGGTGTCACTGGTGGGGCATGGTAAGGTATCATTGGGGGGCATAGTAAGATGTCATTGGTGGGGCATGGTAAGGTGTCATTGGTGGGGCATGGTAGGGTGTCATTGGGGGGCATAGTAAGGTGTCATTGGTGGGGCATGGTAAGGTGATCCATCACTGGTGGGGCATGGTAAGGTGTCATTGGGGGGCATAGTAAGGTGTCATTGGGGGGCATGGTAAGGTGTCATTAGTGGGGCATGGTAAGGTGATCCATCACTGGTGGGGCATGGTAAGGTGTCATTGGGGGGGCATAGTAAGGTGTCATTGGTGGGGCATGGTTAAATGTCACTGTTGGGGCATAGTAAGGTTGGCTTTACCATACCTAACTCTTTGCAGTATTACAGGTAGATGGTACCTAAAGCTGCTACGAAAGACTCATAAAGCACTGAACCAAATCCAGGTTTGTTTCAAAATACAATGTCAAAATACTAATACACTGCAGTAACTACAACTGTTGGTGGCAAGTCATAAATCATACAATCACAACCAAAGTTTGTTTCTCATCAAACATAATTTCAGTCAATGTACATGAACACATTTGTGGTAACCTTCAAATTTCACATCCACATTCATAACTACCAGGAAACATCATCAAAATTACTGCTACACTATATACCGGTAGTTATGTCTGGTAATACAGGTTATATTTGAGAAAGCATCACAACCATATTTATTTTGCACACATGAGTTTTATATAAAAACAATTATTTAGTCAAAGTTACAAATACACTGTATTGACATTTACATGAATTTATTCATGCCCCATACTACTGCTGTGTAATCAAATATTCGACAATTTAAAAGATTTTCTGTTATCTAACACGGTCCTGTTATCTCACAGGGCCCAATTTCCAAAAATTGGTGATGAAAAAATTCATACTGAGGTTCAACCAGTATAACATGTGATATAACATTTGTGTGGATTTCAGAATGCATTTAGATTACAAATTCCCAAAATGGAAACTGTTAATTTATGCAATTCCATACCTGATAGGAAAAGTAGTATTGCATAAATATAATGCTCTGTTACATGGTACCCAGAGGTACCCCACTGATGATTGATGTAATAAAACTGTTGCTCTTGTTATTTCTGATCTTACATTAAAAGAAAAAGTGTTTGTATTTTAGGATTATAGAGTAAAAAGAACAACATAATATACCGGTATAGCCTGTACATCTAGTCTATCAAACAGTTTGACATTTGTCCATAAACGATTTAACATTGGAGGCAGGCACTCGAATGAAGTCAGGAAATGTATGCTTTACACAGGCATATACAGAAAAGTCTACCAAGAAAACTAGAACTGTCTCTTGAGAGCCAAATACCCCCACGCCAAACATCTACAAGGGTTTAATGTTTTCCAACAAACTTGACCTCTCTGATATGACCTTGGTTCAAGGTCATAACACGCCTTTGGACCATGAAGATTATTCATGTGAAGTTTAATGACAGTCGTCCAAAGCAATTATGACATGATTTTACAGGGACAGACAGATGGACATGAACAGACAAACTTGGTGATTCCTATATACCACCCCACCTCCCCCCCCACCCCCTCAAACTCGTTTGCTGGGGGTATAAATATGGTCTGCTTTATTTTAACATACAGTCAAACTTGTCTATAAAAGTCATCCATGGGAATAAATGAAATTGCCCCTAAAGGGCAGGTGGCCCTTATATAAAGATCCAAATAGAATCAATAAAGAGCAATTAGGATAAAAATTAACTGAGTTTTAAAAGCATGTGGTCCTTATAAATAGGTGGTCTTTAGTGCAGGTTTAATTGTAATTAATGTTTAGGTGAGCATTGGCGAGATTTGAATTAAAGAAATATAATCCTGGTTAGTTATATTTACCAAATCAAGACTTTCACAGCAATGGTGTAGGTGAATAAATAATCAAACATTATAACTAGAGCTATAAATACTGGTACACAGCTTTGTCAATAAGCACAAACCAAATAATAAATAAATAAATAAATAAATAAATAAATAAATAAAGCTCATCTCGTTGTAACTACTGTTAAATATTATCAATTAATTTGTGTTCCAGCTCCAAGACTACAGGGAATAAACATCGAAACTTAATCTTGTTTTGTTTCTCAAAGTTTGTTAATTTAAATCTACAAGAAAGGTATTTTACTTCCTTAAACAGTAAATGTACATGCTCAGTTTTCAGTAACAAAATGTTGTGTGGAAGTACTGAATAAAGAGATAAAGAAGAAATGAGACACATAGATCTCATAGTTTAATATATTAGTCACATGGATATAAAAATATTGAAATATCAAAATATGAGAAAGAGAGTGAGAGAAAATACTGACAAAAGGACTTTAAAAATTTATACAAATATTATGCAGATAATAAGAGTGATTGATAGATAGGAAGTGAGAATAAGTCTAATATTAACGCAAATCACACAATAAGAAAAATTTGAGAATGTAAACATTCATTCATATTATAAAGTTGGTTTTTTTTTTTTTTTTTTTGGGGTTTTTTTTTTTTTTTTTGATTTTCACAATTTCAAATTTTAAACAACATTTCTAGTTTAATCCCTGTGTAACTGCTTATTACATTATCAATATTGATATAAGAGCATTTAGTATATACAAACCAGCTTCATGCCGTTTGTTGTCTAAAATAGTGTTAAACATTTCAGTCAATTCAGAATAAATTCTAATGAAGAAAGCAAAAATCATTCAAACAAAATTCTTGAGTTTTTCTATAATTAATTTTCTTCAGTATTGAATTTTAAAATCTGTTTAATTTAAAAACATCTTAAGTGTATATTACACTTTGAAGATGTTTTAACCGTAACTCAATACAATAAGAGCCCAGCAAAATACTGCAGTAATGAACATGAAATGTCATGCAAATGCATTCAATAAAAAAAATATCCAGAAGAAAGAGCATATTACATGCAAATAGTGATTCCCATGTTAAGGTATTAACTGTTTTGAATTTATGTTCATTAATGTTATAATGAAAGAAAAATTATGAATCGCAAAATTCATAATCAACTGCTGGCTAACATGCAGCAACATTTGCCAACAAAAACTGTCAAAAAATGTATATTAATATTTTTCACTTTTCTTCAGAAGCATATTATCAAAAACAATGTATAAATAAATATATTTTGCCAAATTACCTCTGATGAGTAAATGAGTGTGTGTGTGTGTGTGTGTGTGTGTGTGTGTGTGTGTGTGTGTGTGTGTGTGATCGAGAGAGACTGTGTGTGTAATCAGAGGGTGTGTGTGTGTGTGATCGAGAGAGACTGTGTGTGTAATCAGAGAGAGAGAGAGTTTGTGTGTAAACAGTGTAAAGAGTCAGTAATCTTTTAAATCTGAATCCCTCTAATCTGAATAGTTAGAAATGTGCTTTTAATGACATGCCACCTATTAAGCATTTTTAAATGTATTTTATATTTTTACTTCTTTTTTTTTTTTAAAACCATTATTATTTATCATTAATATTATTTTGTAGATGTATATTTTCTTTATTATTCATCCTACCTTTGCTGTACAAGACAGGTATGTGATCTGTACTCAACTTGGCTTTACTTTTCACACCAATAAGTAAGGGACTACCTCGTCTACAAATATATAAACAACAATAAACACCATATAATCCAAAATCAAATAGGAATTACCACAAAAAAGGATGTTATTGGTTAACAAATGTAATATCTTTGGATTTGCTAGTGTCGAGATGCAAAGATAATGTATGTGTTCATACAGTATACAGTCAAACCTGTAAATAAAGATCATCATAAAATCAAAAAAGTGTTCTACGTGATCAGGCAATACAATTATCAGTTAAATCAATGGTCCTAGAGACCATTACATGGAAACCATTCCTGTGGTATCCTCAATGAAAGTGAAACGCTAGAGAAAGGCTAAAATAGCACATGGGGAGCAAAATTACAGTTGTGATGGAAAAGAGGGATAAAGAACAGGAGATGCTAGCACAGAATAGAACAAGGTAGAGAAATTTCATAAATGACTTATATTCGTTTGTCATAAACAAAGTAAGCGGGTATCCTTCAAAACACTTGGTCTACATTTGATATGACACATTTCTAATTTCTCTTTATTAACAAAAATTCAAAGATAAATCTTAACTCAATCAGCTATTTATCTTTTATGAATAATTAACCAGTTTTATTTAGTTTAAAGATCAAACTTATAAAACCTCAGAACAAATCAAACAATTCTTAACTGTAATTAAACAGAGTGCTAAGATGTGATATACAAATGGTGAAGTTTAAGATAAAGATCATGTCCTCTTGAATTCTAAGTGTATCCTAAACAGAATGAATGAAACAGGGCTAAATTCACCGGATACTCCCCCATAACTTACTGTGTATATTTAATTATGTAGTTGATTGGAATATAAAATGTTGTTTTAGCATAAACTTCAAACAAATGTAAACAAAGACTTGTTAAACTGTTTGTTATATATCTAGTAACCAAATAAATTTTGATTTTAAATCTGTTAAAATATTTGTAAAATTTAAATCAAACAGATTAAGATTTACGAATGTATTTAGATTTAAATGCAAATGTGTGTGTTTGTGTTTGAATATGTGTATTTATTTATGTTTATATTTGTAAATGTGTTTCATGTGTAACTAGAAAAACTGTGAGCCACAAGCTTACAAAAAATACCCCCCCCCCCCCCCCCCCCCCCCCCCCGCTCCCCCCACATAAAAAAAATCCATCGGATCAAATTTTTAAATAGGAGGTGCATATCTACATTACATCACAAAGAGTGTGTGAAAGTTTCATGAAAATCCATTGAAGGGTTTAGGAGGAGTTGCAGATAAGAGATAGGTACCCTAAGGTGTAACGGAAGGGCGGAAGGACGGACTGACACACAGACAGACACCCCTATCACTATATACCCCCCACTTTTTAAGCGGGGGGTATAATAAAAACGTTTAAAGTGTTTTACTTGTGTAATCAAGAGATGTGAATTTTGATTTCCTGCAAACTGTATGATATGTCATTGACCAAAATATTAATTTCACATTGCTGCAGTCCACTCAACTGCCTAGTCAATGGGTCCAAGTAAATATGCTGAGAGTTAACCTTGCAATGGACCAATATCCCATCCAAGATCAATTATTGTACTCTCATACATCACTGTAGCTGGGATGACCACCAGCTTGACAAGCCTATCAGCTTTGGACAGACTTTTAACTTATCAAGCCTATATGCATATATTTATGTTTCAATTTATGAATTTGTGTCGATATTTGAATTAAATATGCCCACATTTGTATCAATATTTGAATTTTATATGTTTGCAAATGTGCACTTAATCATGAGATTGTGAATATTTAAGAATTGACTATCTTTTTAAAAGAAAGTCAATTCTTATATTTACAATATTTTTCCTAGTATTCTTTTTACAAACTTCTCGATTGCATCATACAATTAAGAAAAAAAAACGGAAAATATCGAATCTGTCGGCAATGTAAACATTCTGGGAACAGCCAATATGTCAATTAAGATAATTCCCGCCTACTCATTGATAATGTGACGTAATAGGCGGCTTAAAAAATAGTACGCTGGAAACAAAAGAACATTTAATAAAATTTTATTCGAATTGACAAACAAAGTTACAAATTCATATTGATTGTCAAATTAAAACAGTTAAATGTTTAATTTGTTAAAAAATCACGATTGTATAGATGACAGGTTATTCGAAACATCAATGTGGATGTTTTGTTGGACTGGGTAGTGCATAGGTGTAGTAATACCCACAATGTATGTGAAAAAGCGTGGGTCATTGCCGAATATTCCAAATTTTCTACAATGAGTTCATCATAGGCATCCAATAGGTATTGTAAATATTTGTTTTTAGACTTATATCTGAGATTGCCTTTGCCTGCATATGAACATGTGAATATGTACCCATTTTGATATGCATGTGTAATAGTAATGTATGCACATTTATTTGAATCAAATTATTCAGAGTGCACACACATACCCACCCACCCATATACAAAGTACACATAACATACTGACCTTGACACTACACATTCACCAGGATAATTTGTACTCATAAAAGCTAATGAAAATGCACCTTCCTACAATACAAATGTAATGTTTAATTAAATCCTTCAATAAATAATTCACATATTATAGGTATAACTGCCTCTCCAATGAAGAAATCAACGATTTCATGCACATAGAACTTTATGTATGGGTGTTTATAAAATTTTAACCATTCTTTGGATTTTAAAGTGTTTTATCAGTAATTTGGCTCTAGAAATATATTTAATTGTACACATATATATGAGTTATTTGTATTGAAACAGACTATAGCCCAAGCTGATGAAATTACCTATTGTTCTCCCTGTCCCACACATTCCTGATAGTCCAACATGAATTTTTAGATTTCTTATATTAGAACAATAGATGTTGGACTAACAGGAATAAACCAATGAAATAATTTCTATCTGTATTTCCTACATGTGGTTTTACAAAAATTGAAGAACATTACCAACTACGATCCATTGCTTGTAAATTCATTTGGCTAAAAAAAATAAATTTTTCTTAAATTAATATTTTGGTTTATGCAGTGATTTTTATTATTAACATTTTTATTTTATTTTCATAAAACATTATGTCATCAAATTCATTACAACATACCAGCTGTTGTATAGCCATTTCCACACATTCCCTAAAGGATATATTATTATCTTTATGTCCATCGTAGATATGCTTCACTAACTTTACAATAACCTCTGTATCTGTCTCTGACTCAAATACAAATCCTTTCTTTTGCTGTAATATTAATAATAATTATAACAAAATATTTACACTGCATCAGATACAAAATTACTAGCAACATATAGCACACCGTGTCACAGATCCAGTAATCAAAATTACTGGCAACATATAGCACACCGTGTCACAGATCCAGTAATCAAAATTACTGACAACATATAGCACACCGTGTCACAGATCCAGTAATCAAAATTACTGACAACATATAGCACACCGTGTCACAGATCCAGTAATCAAAATTACTGACAACATATACCACACCGTGTCACAGATCCAGTAATCAAAATTACTGACAACATATAGCACACCGTGTCACAGATCCAGTAATCAAAATTACTGACAACATATAGCACACCGTGTCACAGATCCAGTAATTAAAATTACTGGCAACATATAGCACACCGTGTCACAGATCCAGTAATCAAAATTACTGGCAACATATAGCACACCGTGTCACAGATCCAGTAATCAAAATTACTGGCAACATATAGCACACCGTGTCACAGATCCAGTAATCAAAATTACTGGCAACATATAGCAAACCGTGTCACAGATCCAGTAATCAAAATTACTGGCAACATATAGCACACCGTGTCACAGATCCAGTAATCAAAATTACTGACAACATATAGCACACCGTGTCACAGATCCAGTAATCAAAATTACTGACAACATATAGCACACCGTGTCACAGATCCAGTAATCAAAATTACTGGCAACATATAGCACACCGTGTCACAGATCCAATAATCAAAATTACTGACATCATATAGCACACCGTGTCACAGATCCAGTAATCAAAATTACTGACAACATATAGCACACCGTGTCACAGATCCAGTAATCAAAATTACTGGCAACATATAGCACACTGTGTCACAGATCCAGTAATCAAAATTACTGGCAACATATAGCACACCATGTCACAGATCCAGTAATCAAAATTACTGACAACATATAGCACACCGTGTCACAGATCCAGTAATCAAAATTACTGGCAACATATAGCACACCGTGTCACAGATCCAGTAATCAAAATTACTGACAACATATACCACACTGTGTCACAGATCCAGTAATCAAAATTACTGACAACATATAGCACACCGTGTCACAGATCCAGTAATCAAAATAAATGTTTCAATTTTAACTACAAAATTCCTCTTTAACAAATGTACATATACAACCATACAAAAGGTCAGAAGGTGTTTCAAAATGTTGATTTTGTATCTGGTTATCATTTCCCACAATTTGGCTCAAAAGACAAACATATTACATACAGTTAAATGCTGAGATATACAATAACCATGGCTTTACCCACATGAAGGCAGATACTTACAAACCATATTTTTGATTGTGTCATTAAAATATTTTGATTCTTGGCATGTATACACATTTTTAGCTTCCAAACTTTAATTCACACTCTGCTTTCATGTAAATGTTTGAGGACGTCATTACAAGTAATACTCAGGCTTCGTACAGACATTTGGACTCCAAATTTAAGGACTTTTAAAGGTTTTTTTCAGGGTCTCATTTGCAAATTTAAGGCCTAATCAGAGGGACAATTTTATACGAAAAACATTTGTGCAAAGACAATTAAATCAATAAAACACTTACTTACATGTCCATAGTAATGACACTTGAGGTTGGGTTGATTTTGGGTGTTCGGGAGGGCCAGGTACCTTTAAATCACTCATTTTAATGTAACTTATTTATTTATTCATTTTGATCAGTCTATTTACAACCATTTCATATCAACACCTAATTGGCAAAATTCAAGGGCTTTTTAGGGCCTTCAGGATAAATTCAAGGACTTTATAGGGTCAGACTTGTTTTTAAGGTCTTTTCAGGGCAAACTTAAAAATTTAAGGACTTTTCCCGACCTGTACGAACCCTGATACTGGACAGGAGTGGAGATAATTAATGTTGTTTTATGCTTTCAAGAGATTTTTTTAAACATATATTGAGGCAGTCAGTTGAGGATGGTGTATAAAACCTCATTACCTTAAACAAATGAACTGCCAAACTTTTTCACACTTGGAACTGCCAAGAAGGATTTTGAACCTAGACAAGCAATGTTATCCATTATTGAGCATTTAAGACAACTCATACACAAAGGTTCCTATACTGGACAATAGCAGATAAATGTATGTAATATTTGTTTTGAATGTTATACTTACTAAGAAAGCTTTCAAATCTTTGTAATTTGTGATGATACCATTATGAACAACAACAAATTCTGAAAACAAAAAATAATAATAAGTTACGTATGGCTGCTAAATCTAAACTTTTCTCGAGTCAACATTAGCCTAAAATTCATGGCTGTAGCAACAAGAGCACCACTTGGCTAAGCAAGATAGGCCCATTTACATTTTTGCCATTAAATTGTTGGTAGCAAACATACATGATGAAAATTCCAAAGGGGCACAACTGTGAGAAGTTTATGCAGAGTTAACTCATTTTCTGATGCACACAATGTCCTGGTAATCATGAAAATTACCGGTAAGTTAAATAACAATATCTCCAATGATGGAGGAATAGGCCAGACATACATACATACATACATACATACATACTTACGGACAGATTAACAGTGCCTTACCATAATAAGTTTAGTTTATAGAAATGAGCTTATTAAAAATGTCTCATAAATAAAAAGTTATGAAGTATATCCACACGACCTGGATTTTATCCTATCCCTGTAGTTATATACATACCATTGTTTGGTCCCGATCTTTGAGGATGACTGTTTACTGGACTTGGTTCTCCATGAGTGGCCCAGCGGGTATGTGCAATACCAATATGGATATCATAACTCTTTTCAAAGTTTATATCATTACATCCTGTATACAGCAAAAACATAAATAGAACATGTACTTAAATTGATTGAATGAATGAATGAATGAATTAATTAATGAATGAATGAATGAATGAATGAATAAATGAAAGAATGAATGAATGAATGAATGAAAGAATGAATGAATGAATGAATGAATGAATGAATGAATGAATGAATGAACGAACGAATGAATGAATGAATGAATGAATGAATGAATGAATGAATGAATGAATGAGTGAATGAATGAATGAATGAATGAATGAATGAATGAATGAATGAATATTTCACTTATTTCAAGATGTCACCAATTACAGGCAGAAATTAATATTTTTGTAATAACAATAAGCATTATGATATAATTACTGTAATTCTATAGAGATAATATATAATTGTACATTACCTGAGACAGATGTTTATGATTTAGAGTATAGTAATCCATTGTAGAGTTACTTTCTGTTTATCATCTTGATAATATATATATATTTAACTTCCAATAATTTTTCTGCTAGATAATGTTTCCTTACTATTTACTTTAAAATATTTCAATCCCCATTTATTCCTACCCACTACCCAGCCTTACACACTTTGTGGATCTTTCCTCCATTGTTTTCTAATTAAATATTTCCAATCCTCATCTATCCCTCCCCACCAGCCAGCCTTACAAACATTGTGGATATAACTTACGCTGTACTTCATCCCTCAAGTTGTTCACTTTTCCTTTTTGTTTGACCATTTTGATGACACATTTGTCATTTTCACATTCACTTCCTTCAAAGGCAATACCTGTAAATCACAACCATGAATTATATAAGATGATCAGTTAATTTCTATCAAGAAATGGCTACCAATAATTTTAAACTTGTTGAAAGCTGGAGTGTCCTGAGAAAAGCCCAGACTTTCTACAAGCAAACTGACAAGTATCTTACATAAGGATCTGTCCGAGTGAGATTCAAACCTTAGAGGTAATCAGCACTGTGATCTGTAAGCCAGCACTTTAGACCACTTGGCCACCAAGCCATCTTACATCACACAGAGGGAACATTAATTGTGTGCATTTTGTCTTAAAATAAGAAGACAAGAGGCCCATGGGCCTTATACGCTCACCTGATAACTAATGGCTAGCCGATAGATTTAAAGAAAACATAAATACTAAACCCCAATGAATTTTTTCTTTACATCAAAATGATCATTGCATCAATACCTACAACATTCTAATATACATGCCTATACAAAACTTTTATAGTTTTCAAGATAATTAACCATTTCAGTATTGTTTTCGCATCTGTGACCTTGACCTTTGAACCCATGACCTTTTTCTATACGTCAAAATGATCATTGTATCAATACCTACAACATTCTAATATACATGCCTATACAAAAAGTTTATAGTTTTCGAGATAATTAACCATTTCGGTATTGATTCGCATCTGTGACCTTGACCTTTGAACCCATGACCTTTTTCTATACATCAAAATGATTGTTGTATCAATACCTACAACATTCTAATATACATGCCTATACAAAAAGTTTATAGTTTTCGAGATAATTAACCATTTCGGTATTGTCTCGCATCTGTGACCTTGACCTTTGAACCCATGACCTTTTTCTATACATCAAAATGATCGTTGTATCAATACCTACAACATTCTAATATACATGCCTATACAAAAAGTTTATAGTTTTCGAGATAATTAAACATTTCCGTATTGTTTCGCATCTGTGACCTTGACCTTTGAACCCATGACCTCTTTCTGTACATCAAAATGATCGTTGTATCAATACCTACAGCATTCTAATATACATGCCTATACAAAAAGTTTATAGTTTTCGAGATAATTAAACATTTCGGTATTGTTTCGCATCTGTGACCTTGACCTTTGAACCATGACCTTTTTCTATATATCAAAATGATCGTTGTATCAATACCTACAACATTCTAATATAAATGCCTATACAAAAAGTTTATAGTTTTCGAGATAAGTAACCATTTTGGTATTGTTTTTACATCTGTGACCTTGACCTTTGAACCCATGACCTTTTTATATACACCAAAATGATTGTTGTATCAATACCTACAACATTCTAATATACATGCCTATACAAAAAGTTTATAGTTTTCGAGATAATAATTATAATCAGAGGTAAAAAAAATTAGGTCACGACCTTCACAATTGACCTTGACCTCAATTTGAAGATACTAACAAGAAGATGTCAAAACTGAAAACCCCATGTCATTATCTGGCCAAATAGTCAAGTTATAACAATTTGAAGCTATTTTACGATTTTTTCAAAATTAAACGCAAAAACGCGTAACCTATTTTTTGTCCGAATTTCACAAAATGAACAAACTATAGGCTAAAGACCCTAGAGAAGCCAAATATCACATCAGATTTTTTCTCTAATCAATACTTTCGGAGAAGAAGATTTTTTAAGATTTTTGCACCCCTAGGTCACCTTGACCTAGTTATGGTAGCCATAGCAACACCACGAACAAATTTGAATTGCACCGACCAAGACATGCATCTGACCAAGTCTCGTTGAAATCTGCCCAGTGGTTCGTGAGAAGAAGATGAAAATGTGAAAAGTTTACGACGACGACAACGACGACGACGACGACGACGACAGACAACGGACAAATTGTGATCAGAAAAGCTCACTTGAGCCTTTGGCTCAGGTGAGCTAATAACAGAAAGAAGGAATTTGAAGCTCAAAAAGATGTACAGAAAAAAGAACAAGTGATATACTTTACCCTGCAACACCACCAAGACAAATGTAACAGAAAGAAGAACAAGTGATACACTTTACCCTGCAACACCACCAAGACAATTGTAACAGAAAGAAGAACAAGTGATACACTTTACCCTGCAACACCACCAAGACAATTGTAACAGAAAGAAGAACAAGTGATACACTTTACCCTGCAACATCACCAAGACAATTGTAAGAGGGGTCCACTAATGATTTGAGACTTGTTTTCATGTAGTTAGTTGTAAAGCAAGTTGAGTGATAAAATATTTTGACAATATAACTACCTATCATATATAGCAAACCTGAAGAGCAATTGATTTTGCTTAAGATTCTAAGGTGCTAGAGATGATCAGATTCAAAATTATTAAATGGGATGAAGCATTCTTAAAAATGATGTTTGGGTTATCAAATTTCTATTCTATATAGCTTCAGGCTTCTCTCCGTATGATGAGGTAAAAATCAATTTCTATTAAATAAATTATAAAAAATTCCTATTTTTGATTAATTAAACATGAGAAAGAAATAATTATTAGTACCAGTATGTGTTTTCAGACTGACTATTTTACCTACTACACATATGTATGTATGTATATGTATACATATAGGTATACCTAATGAGTTAACAACACCCTGGTGGGCAGTCCTACCTTCAGTAACAGCTTAACTTTATTGATTCTTTTATTCATTTTTCATTGATAAATGTTCTTTTGTTTATCAAACACTAAGAAAACTGAGGCCAGTAAATAATATTGGTTTGACATCTGAAGAAAACCTCATATTGACAATAATTATGTACAATTGACCAAAAGCTGTAAAGTTGAGTTAGATGCCTAATCAATATAGATAACTAATGAGAGAGAATGAGAGAGAGAGAGAATCAAAACAATACATTTTTAGGTAATTTTGAGAAATGCAAATTATTTATATAAAATAAAAGGAAAAGTGTCCTTTTGTACATTTCTTCCTTTTATTATGTTTTTGCTATACAGAAGTGACTTCTGAATATTATCTCGCTGTTGCATTGTGCTTTTAAGACCAACTTTATCCCACTAGGGACAAAATTTAGGGCAATCTGATGTATAACATGTACTAACACACATACATACCTGCAGAGTCATAGCCTCTGTATTCTAGTCTTTTTAACCCATTTATAAGTTTTTCTAATATTTCTTTCCGGGTAGCTGGCACCAAATAATTCAGATAACCAAATATACCTGTAATAATTAAAAGAAAAATTTACTTACAATCTTGTACTTACTACTACTAACAGGCACAGAAACCAACAAATGGCAAATATGAATACCCGTAATACAGAAAATGTAAAGGTACTAACTTCCTTAATTTCCAATGAATGATTCAGTTATTTCGGGATGCATCATCTCCAGGGGCTGAGTTATTTATTAGATGTATCAAATACAGATTTAAGCATCATGGCCTGCAGTTTTTTACTTTAACTTTTGTGCATTATTGGAAAGATATGACAAAAGTTAAAGTTGCAGTCAGACCATACAAACCAACAAACAGACTGACCATAACAAAAAACATGTATCTCCAACCCACCCATCTCTTATCACATTCCTAACACACACAGACACATGTACCTCCACCCCACTCATCTCTCAACCCACCCCTAATACACAGACATATGTACCTCCATTCCATCAGTCTCTAATACTACCCCTAACACACCAAGACACACAGATTCAATTATCTGGAGGACATTAAAAAGTATGCTAACATAAATTTCAACCATTAACACACTAAATCAATCTACACAATAATGATTTCCTCAAGTTGTCTTTATAAAAACAGTCATCATAGCTATATTGTTTTATATAATTTTTAATAAAAACATAACAAAACTTTTAATCCAGACAGGTGTGTGTATAATATGGTATATATATATAGAAAGATGTATCTATTGTCATAAATCAGTGTCCTAGCTATTGAGGTCAAATTCTAGTATTGTGACATATCAACAAGTCAACAAGACCATAATTAAAACTATGGGGTGCTCTAAATTGTCATTTAAAAATATTATAAGAAAGTTATTAACCTCTTACATTTAGTCTTTATTGGTTTGTTATCAATATGATTATGTTTACAAAAAAGAGAACAGATATTACAAATGCTGAAATACAGAATGACAAACAAATTAACCAATACACACACTATACCATTGATCAGGGAGAAAGGTGAACAAAAAATCATATAATGACTTTGGACTGAAAACAATTAGTCAAGACTTAAGCTGAATTTTTTTCTGCAAGGTCAACATAATTTTTGAAAACCAAACCTAAAAATGCTGTCAAAAACCAACCTAATATGCCTACACAACTAAAGCCAACAAAATGCTGTCAAAAACCAACCTACTAAAGCCAACAAAATACTGTCAAAAAGTGATTATTCAACGTTGCTACTTAACATCATGTGATAGATAACAACATTATCCATGAATCATATTTAATTGGAATATTTATCTTTATATATTAGTTGTCATATGATAGTGATTTACACTAAGTAATTTTTAATAGTATATTTTCTCAAGCAGTCAAGTTTCTGCAATTGGACAAAAAATCTAAGTGGTCAGAATTTCAAATTTCAGTGTTCTATGAAAATGTCTGACTGAAAAGTTACTGTTCTGGGGCTGATAAATTGGCCTCAATTCTAAACTCAGATTATGTTTAAATAAATTGTTAATCATTTTACATGACATCAACAATTTGTTAAAATGTGAATATGACAATACTGGGTCACCGCCACGCACTCACTGTGTTTTATTTCTGTAGACATATTTGTGTTTTTTCTTTTTTTCCTCCCAAGTTTAAGCAAGTTGTAATCAATTGTACTATTATTGTAATCAATTGTCACTGACTAACTAGTTGCTCTTTAAAGCAGGTATTTGTATGTACTTGTGTGCTATTCCTTTATTTCCAGGTAAAAAAACTGAGTTGGATTTCATAAATAATCATATAATTTTACCATAAAAGATGTTCTATTCTTTAATTATGTGTAGGTGTGATTTTAAGATCTGTCTGCGGTATATATTTAAGTACTGTAACACTTGTTTTGTTTTACCATGGTGGTTAACCACATCTTTATTCTTTATAACATGAATATTTGACAGTTTTAGTCTTATATACGTAATTGTCTGTTATACATGTATTTACATAACATTTGTTTTTTATTATAGAAAAGTCAAGCAAAGTACATTTACACTCTAATATGACCTTCACTTTTGATTATAAAGACACACTTTATAAATGTCCAATATTATTTGATTATATCAACATGATCAAGATATCACCAGTTAGAAGTAAAGTTGTAAGGACTTATACATTAGTAATGATACTATTTTTGTGCCATGCCCAACAAGCTAGGGTATTAATGGCATCAATTTTCAATGTATGATTAAAAGGATCCCACATTGGACACAGGATTAAAATAACCCTATAGTGTTTCCAAGACCTACAATCCTCGACTTGAAAGTCACTAATAATACATCACTGGAACCACATGGCCCTCAACTAGGGGAGATCCTTATAATACCATATCTACCCGTTTTAAAAAATAATTAAACAATATTACCAGATACATCATATGTTAAAGTGACTTTATGGTCTTTTGGGTTAAATACGTTCACACAAGAATTCATTCATAATTTTATATAAGTTAACATTAAGTGCCTACTACACAACAAAAATGTTTACAAGGTTTGCTAATAAATCAATTTTATCACTCTTTTTCCCCATACATTTTTATAGACTTTTATCAAGTTTAACATAAAAATATTTAAATCTGATTTGAAAACATATAGATTTCAATGATAAAACATTCATATTAAAATTCATGAATATTACATTTTAACTAAAAATCTAGCAAGAGGGGTCAACGTCCATAACCTACCCAGCTAAGGAACAAATGGTGATAACAGTCCTTAGTAATTTTTCATATTACATTTTGAAATGTGCTTCTAGTTGCAAAATGAATATTCTCGAGCTTCACTTTAGTATTACTTATAATCATTGAGAAATTATAGTTTTAAAAAACCTTAACCAAATTTTAGAAAAACGATGATGGCCATGATACTTGACACCTGACAATGATAACACCATCAGTCAACCATGACCATACCAACATTTACCAAAATAATCATCGATAAACCAGGTTTGTAACCTAACTAACAGATTATATTAGTAAAACATTATTATGTATCCGACTCATAATATCAGGACAAAATCTTTTATCAAATCACAGAAAAGTCTCAGCTCTAACATTTTTATGGACCCATAATCACTATGTTCTCCCAAGCCTGTAACATTGTTAATCAAATTATGGTAAAAATGTGCTAAATATACAAATACGTTTAGCTGAAATATGGCCAATCCTTAAGTGTTTTAAAAATTGATTTCTTAAAATAACAGTACAACTTCACAGACCAGGAAGTAAACTCATAATGACATTGAATAATGATCACTGCTGGTTTCTTTTTTTTTTTGTTAATCCCATAGTCAATATAGTTACACCAAATATTTGAACAATACTGAGTGACTTTAAAACCTGACATATTGGTACACAAAAAAGTTGATAAAGTATGTATAGGAGAATTCACAATGATACCAGCACTTCCTGGTGGCTCAAAACAGTACTCTACTAGGGTAGTAGCTGAAAAAACATAAGCCAATATTTGGAATTAGCAAAACTAACAAGAGACAAAAGCAACAAAGAAGTTACAAACAATGAATGTAAATAACTTAAAATTGGAAAAAGCCAACAAGAGTGAAAGCAACCAAAAAGTTACCTGTCAAAAACAATGAATGTTGTAACTTTACATTGGCAAAAGCCAACAAGAGGTAAAAGCAACCAAGAAGTTACCTGTCACAAACAATGAATGTTGTAACTTTACATTGGCAAAAGCCAACAAGAGGTAAAAACAACCAAAAAGTTACCTGTCACAAACAATTAATGTTGTAACTTTACATTGGCAAAAGCCAACAAGAGGTAAAAACAACCAAAAAGTTACCTGTCACAAACAATGAATGTTGTAACTTTACATTGGCAAAAGCCAACAAGAGGTAAAAACAACCAAGAAGTTACCTGTCACAAACAATGAATGTTGTAACTTTACATTGGCAAAAGCCAACAAGAGGCAAAAGCAACCAAGAAGTTACCTGTCACAAACAATGAATGTTGGTAAAAATTGGCATTGGCAAAAGCCAACAAGTAGCAAAAGCAATCAAGAACCTGTCACAAACAATAAATGAATTACATAAAGCCATACATGATAAATAGTCTACAAATTATAAATCCTGACTTTAAGCAGACATTACATCTAATCCAAACCCAATATTCATGGTTTTCCTGTACTATTAGACAGCTAATGCTTTTTTCAGTTTAAGTTTTATTTCTTACAAATTACACCCTAACTTAAGTTCAGAACATATGATTTTCTTATATCAAGTTACAGGAACTGCTTGATTATACAAATAGATAAGAAGTAAAAAATTTGAATTTAAATATGAATCCATGCAACTATAAAATGCATGATAATATGACACTAGTGTGTGGGATGATTTTTGAAAGTTACATAATACAAGATCAGAGTTATCAATAAAATTTGATATGTCATGTTTAAAGTCCGGTTTTGAGATCAATGTGATAACCCAGACTGAGTAACTAGAATCTTTACAAATGTTTTTTGTTTCTGTTTCATTTTGTAATCTAAATATAAACCAAGTGAGTTAAAATCAGCTGACATACTTGAGGCACCAACAGAGTTGTCCCTGTTGTAGGATCCAGAATCATGGCAGCTTGTCCCTGTTGTAGGATCCAGAATCATGGCAGCTTGTCCCTGTTGTAGGATCCAGAATCAGGGCAGGTTGTCCCTGTTGTAGGATCCAGAATCAGGACAGCTTGTCCCTGTTGTAGGATCCAGAATCAGGGCAGCTTGTCCCTGTTGTAGGATCCAGAATCAGGGCAGCTTGTCCCTGTTGTAGGATCCAGAATCATGGCAGCTTGTCCTTGTTGTAGGATCCAGAATCAGGACAGCTTGTCCCTGTTGTAGGATCCAGAATCATGGCAGCTTGTCCTTGTTGTAGGATCCAGAATCATGGCAGCTTGTCCCTGTTGTAGAATCCAGAATCATGGCAGCTTGTCCCTGTTGTAGGATCCAGAATCATGGCAGCTTGTCCCTGTTGTAGAATCCAGAATCATGGCAGCTTGTCCCTGTTGTAGGATCCAGAATCATGGCAGCTTGTCCCTGTTGTAGAATCCAGAATCATGGCAGCTTGTCCCTGTTGTAGGATCCAGAATCATGGCAGCTTGTCCTTGTTGTAGGATCCAGAATCATGGCAGCTTGTCCCTGTTGTAGGATCCAGAATCAGGGCAGCTTGTCCTTGTTGTAGGATCCAGAATCATGGCAGCTTGTCCTTGTTGTAGGATCCAGAATCATGGCAGCTTGTCCTTGTTGTAGGATCCAGAATCATGGCAGCTTGTCCCTGTTGTAAGATCCAGAATCAGGGCAGCTTTTTTGTCTTTTATAAAAATTTTTATCAATAACTATTTATTATATGGTCACATCAAGTTTCAATGATCCAAAGACTTGCAATCTACCAGCTTTTAATGGATTTTATTTCTGTTAAAGTCATATGTACATGTATTGTATTGTGCCAAATTTAGAATATTGCAAACAATTAAAAGTAATAAATTGGTCCAGATAAATCTATCTACCATAACCTGATTTTATTCAAGCTATTTTACGATATTTTCAAAATTAAAAGCAAAAGCATGTTTACCTACTTTTTGTCCAAATTTCATGAAATGAACAAACTACAGGTTTCAGACACTAGAGTATCACATTAGAGTTTTTTCTCCAATCATCAGTTTCAGAGAAGAAAATTTTTAAAGATTTTTCCAACCCTAGGTTGCCTTGACATAGTTATGGTAGCTATGGCAATGCCATAAACAAATCTGAATTGCAACGGCCCATATTTATTTCTGACCAAGTTTCATTGAAACAAAATGTTCTATGACATATGGTACTTTGACACTACAATGTACTTGTACTTTTACAAAAACTACTAAAATCACTTATTCTAAATATCAAACTAACCTGCAAAGTCAGGGGGAGCACAATACTCCATTCTTTAGAACTGATCCAAAATTCTGCTTATTTATATTAATAATTATCCAACATGTTAATAATGATTACCGAGTGTGTGTTATTAGTGACATTGACTTTATTGCAGCAGCTCAAAAATACCATGTGACAAAAGTGTGAATACAGTATAAAAACCTGTAAAGATTTTAAATACTTCAAAAACTAATTATGTCACTAGCATTTATTTATTTAAGGCCTTCAGTACCATATCTATTACTTACAATATAAAAAATGAGTATTGGGCCAGCCAATTTAAGGTACATTTTTTAACCAGGAAGTAAAGCTTATGTAGTACCGTAGTCCACATATCTAATAATAATTATACAGGTTTCATGCTCAATCAATTCCAAGTATTTGATAGTTTTAATGTCTATTCACCCTACCAATCCCTATATAACAAAATGACTTAGGTTTTTTTCCAAGTAAACCAACTGAAACAATGTTTTTGTTATTCAATTTAAAAAAACAAGGCGTATTTCTGGAGTAATATCAAATTCTATGTCCTAAAATACATAACTATAGAAAGAACCCTTACTTCCTGATTCAATGACAAACTTCAGAGGTCACTGCAAAAAAATTCTTATAACCGATATATGTAGTTTTAACCATATCCAGTAATTTAGAGCTCTGAATAAAATTGTAAAATATACAACCTTGTAGACATTGCACAAAAACAAAATACAAATTATCTGAAAGAGTTATATAAATAGTACCCTTGGCTGAAAATTATATCAAATATTATAATAACTCATTCAAAAATATCTACAAAGATCTTGCTTGCTTCATGCTTGCATTTTTCACTATTGTCATGTTAAAGATGTTGCCACAAAGAAAGCAGTACAAAGTAAATTGTCATGACATTTAAATTAGATTACATGATTTGGGATATGAATATTTGGGTCTTTACATGAATATTACGGTAGACTACATGATTTGTGATATGAATATATGGGTCTTTACATGAATATTAGACTACATGATTTGGGATATGAATATATGGGTCTTTACATGAATATTAGACTACATGATTTGGGATATGAATATTTGGGACTTTTCATGAATATTAGACTACATGATTTGGGATATGAATGTTTGGGTCTTTTCATGAATATTAGACTACATGATTTGGGATATGAATATTTGGGTCTTTTCATGAATATTAGACAACATGATTTGGGATATGAATATTTTGGTCCTTTCATGATTATTAAGACTACATGATTTGGGAAGTGAATATTTGGGACTTTGCATAAATATAAGACTTCAGGTCCAGGGTCTCACTGCACCCACAATATGATAAAAGTGTAGGTCTAAAGTTAACAACAACATAGGTATGAGAATATTAACTTGTAAATCACTGTAAGTATCATATAAGGGTACTTAACAAGGCTTTAAATCCTGTTGACAATGTAAAGTAGATACAACCTCAGAACCTGTGGGTGAAAGTCAATATTTAACTACCTTGGTACATAATGATGTCAACAACAGGTAACAAAACATCCTATAGTGACATCAAACCTACCTACAAAAACCAGACATCTTACTAAGTTTACAGGGTTTTTATCTTTTTCATATAAATTTGGGTCTTTACATGTACAAATGTATTTGCACTTTATTTAGTATTTGGTAAATCCTACAATCTCAGTAATTTCTTTACTGTGTTTTTATGCTGCTGATGCTATTTTACACTCACTGTAACACTTTAGCAGTATACACATGGATATCAATGTACTTATGAGGAGCATCATATATATGTTTCACACAAATGATATATCAATATTCAAGAAAGCCTGAGATGATTAAAATCATTATTTGTTATATTTTCAGTGGCTTTTTACTTAATACAGGGCCCACTCATCAAATAACAACTAATGATTATAAGATTTTTTACTGCTATCAAAGTATAAGCAGGGTATTTTTATATTGATCAATGTATAAGTGACAGCTTACAATATTCTGATTTCTGATATCTCATAACAACAAATATATTCAATAGTTGTAAAATAAAACATGACACATGTACAAGTCTGCTTTATTTTGAATTTGTCTCTTAATTTTAATAGACACAATTCAAAATCACACCCACTATTAATTAGCAAAATGTTTTGTAAAGAGAGAAAAAAAATCAAGTTTGGACTGGAGCTCAGACTTGGTTCAAACTTGACTAGTCCAGCACTTCTGAAGTTTAAGAAGAGGCAAATAAAATGCAGGGTCAGACCAAGTCTTTGAACCCATGACCTTCAGTGCTATAGGCGACGTCTCAATATACCAGTAAGTGAAATATTCTTGACTGGGATGATAAACACCATTACTTGACTCACTCCAGTGCTATAGGTGACATCTCGATATAAGTGAAATATTCTTGACTGGGATGATAAACACCATTACTTGACTCACTCCAGTGCTATAGGTGACATCTCGATATAAGTGAAATATTCTTGACTGGGACATTAAACACCATTACTCAACTCACTCCAGTGCTACAGGTGAGTGCTCTACCAATGGAACAGCTAAGACTCATACAGTTTTCCAAAAGGATTGTGAA
Source organism: Anadara kagoshimensis (assembly GCA_021292105.1). NCBI lineage: Eukaryota > Metazoa > Mollusca > Bivalvia > Arcoida > Arcidae > Anadara > Anadara kagoshimensis. The sequence continues at coordinate 6,032,780 of CM037861.1, forward strand.
AATTACATAATAATTTTTTTTTATATTCCAACCTCATCTATTAGTAATACCAATAGGGCTGGAAGGATACAGGCATGCCATAATACAAAAAATTCAGGAAATCAAAGAGCTGACATTTTCTTTTTTTTTTCCATCTTGTATAAATTTATATGTACTATTGTAATTCTAGCTATCAATTACAATTGATCATCAATATATTTTATCATGCATACAGAGTTCAAACCAGTGATAGGTCTTTGATCATTTTAAGTATCACATAAGTTTCTATAGCAACTGAAGTTTTAATTATGCACAAGAAGTACTGGTAGGTAAGATAAATGATATATTCTAAACAATATATTATATAAACACTGGTTCCACTGTGTCTAGACAGTCAGGTAAAAATATATTTGTACAAAACTTCAATAAACTACAAATATTGACCATTAAAAACCCCCATGACTTTATCAAATATTTTCCTAGTGTAAAATTGCAACAGTGATCCAGGTCAATATGAATACATAAATTTCAAGATTGAAAATGTGAAGACACTTCAGACAGAAACTGTTAACTGTTATTTATGCTAGCATAATAGCTAGTGTAGTACACTTGTTGACAATTTTGCAGCTAAACAAATATCACAGGCTACTAGCTCACTTTATTAGTAACCAGCCAATAATCAAAAGTCTATAACAAAGAAAACCCATTTCTCACTTAAGGATGACCGGGGTTCAACCACATTGGTGTACAAAAAATGGAATTTTGAGAAACATCCAAATTGAAGAGTATTTTATAGCACTGAATAAGGTTTGAAAAAATCATTTGCTTTATTTTCAAGATATCATATAGAAACCACAAGACTTTAGACAGAGGACAGACAGACACACACACACACCAATGATAATGAAGGCCATCACATTATACATCACACTACCAGTGCATGTGTGTGTGGGTGGTGGGGGTTATAATATCTATGAAAGAAGATTGATTATCAAAATTATTTCACTTACATTGAAAAAAAGTACATTTGTAATAGGCATTCTGTCAGTGAACAATTAAATAAAGTGTTAGTACATGTACTTGTTAAACTTTTATATAGATCAATACTTCAAAGAATTGCCACATCTTAGATAATGCAAAAGGTTCACCTACACAATTCATCACTAAATGCAATTTTCTCCCAACAACACAGGCATTGTTTCTCTATACACCCAATAAATCTAGTTATCTCTAAAAACTTGTCCAGTAAGTCTAATTATACTAGTGTGTAAATTGGATAAATAAATGATTACATCAATAAATACATCAAGGTATTCTTAACCAAGATTTACTTAGGACTAATGTTGATATTTATTACTTCAATTTAAAACTGTATGGTATAGACAAAACTATTCCAGTTAACTAGACCAAAACCTTAGATCTATTGAATATACAATTACATAAGTTTTTGTATTATACGTGGTAAGTATAATAAATAGGTGTGTATTCAAGTTATTGGAATTGGTACATTTAACTTCCTCTTTAAACAGAACAGAATGCAATACTATATAATACTAGTACTACATTAGTCCATATCGTCACCCAGAGAAATTTGATTGTCAACCCAGGCTAGCCGATGTTGACAATGAATTTTGAGGGGCGACAAATGGACTGTCACCCTATCAGAAATGTAATATTTATTTTATTATACCTATTGTTGGTGTTTCTTATACTGTGCAACTAAAGGAAACTGGCTTGAAAATCATGACAGTCAGCTTTCGGCTATAACCAACTTGTGAGATGCTTGTAACATTAGTGATATTTAACATAACTTTAGAAAAGTGTTTTACTGATTTAGAAGATGAATGGGTTCAAATTGCATGCACAGTTTTTCTGTACATGTGACATTTTTGGAAATTTCAATCGCTCACGTGATGTCACCCTGTGACGTCAGATTTTCTAAAATCCAAGGGCAACATTAAATTTACCCAAATGCTTATTAACCAATCAAGTTTCAAGAAATTTACACAAGGTATAAAAATAAAAAATATTAACACGCCCACATCTAATGTGTCAATTAATCTACATACATACACACATCTCATATCTTGATTGATCTGTATACCTACATCTCATATCTTGATTGATCTGCACACCTACATCTCATATCTTGATTGATCTACACATCCACATCTCATCTTGATTGATCTACACACCCACATCTCATATCTTGATTGATCTACACATCCACCTCTCATATCTTGATTGATCTACACACCCACATCTCATATCTTGATTGATCTATACACCCACATCTCTTATCTTGATTGATCTACACACCCACATCTCTTGATTAATCTATACACCCACATCTCTTATCTTGATTGATCTATACATCCACATCTCATATCTTGTTGATTAGTCTACACATCCACATCTCATATCTTGAATGATCTACACATCCACATCTCATATCTTGATTGATCTACACATCCACATCTCATATCTTGATTGATCTACACATCCACATCTCATATCTTGATTGATCTATACACCCACATCTCATATCTTGATTGATCTACACATCCACTTCTCACAATATGTTGATTAATCTACACATCCACATCTCATATTGGTATCTTTATTGATCTAAACACCCCTTTTTCGCATATGTAACAGATTAATCTCACGGGATAGGTGGTATGATATTTTTTCAATATTCCACCCCGTGTAAGCACAGTACAACGGGAACTACTTTCCAATAATAGTAAGGGATGTAATTCATGATACGACGGATATCATAAATATTAGAGTTATTCTCCTAACAACTGATTTCTATAATTCTTAATTCTATTTTATTATTATTTGTTACGAAAAAATTAATTTTGACCGATAAGGATATAAAGAAGAAAATTTATTTGGTTGTTTTTTATTATCGTGTAGGTTCACATTTCTGCTCTGAGCGAAACATCACTGATGACATTACAGCATTACGTCATACATGTATTCATTCGCTTGTAAAATTTTTGCTTTGTAGTAGAAAATTTCAATACTTTTAGGCTACAACAATAAGAGTATATATGCGAGAAAAATAATAAATTACTTCTTTCAGAACTAGACAAGGAAATTCCAAACTTGTGGTCAGATATTTTCATCTCAAACGAGGCAGACCACTCATTTGGAATTTTGTTGTCTCTGTCTGAAACTTGTTATAGGTTCTCTTTATCTCATATCTTGATTGATCTATACACCCACATCTCATATCTTGATTGATCTACACATCCACCTTTCACATCTTGATTGATCTATACACTCCTATCCCATATCTTGATTGATCTACACACCCACATCTCATATCTTGATTGATCTACACATCCACCTCTCACATCTTGATTGATCTATACACTCCTATCCCATATCTTGATTGATCTATACACCCACATCTCATATCTTGATTGATCTACACAATCACTTCTCACAATATGTTGATTAATCTACACATCCGCATCTCATATCTTGATTGATCTATTTATCCACATCTCATATCTTGATTGATCTACACATCCACCTCTCATATCTTGATTGATCTATACACCCCTATCCCATATCTTGATTGATCTACACATCCACATCTCATATGTTGATTGATCTACACATCCACATCTCATAACTTGATTGATCTATACACCCACATCTCATATCTTGATTTATCTACACATCCACATCTCATATCTTGATTGATCTACACATCCATCCCTCATATCTTGATTGATCTATACATCCATCTCTCATATCTTGATTGATCTACACATCCACATCCCATATCTTGATTGATCTATACACCCACATCTCATATCTTGATTTATCTACACACCCACATCTCATATCTTGATTGATCTATACACCCATCTCATATATTGATTGATCTATACACCCACATCTCTTATCTTAATTGATCTACACACCCACATCTCTTATCTTGATTGATCTACACACCCACATCTCTTATCTTGATTGATCTATACACCCACATCTCTTATCTGGATTGATCTACACACCCACATCTCATATCTTGATTGATCTATACACCCACTTCTCTTATCTTGATTGATCTACACACTACACATCCACATCTCTTATCTTGATTGATCTACACTCCCATATCTCATACCTTGATTGATCTAAACACCCACATCTCTTATCTTGATTGATCTACACACTCACATCTCTCACCTTGATTGATCTACACATCCACATCTCATATCTTGAATGATCTACACATCCATCTCTCTTATCTTAATTGATCTAAACACCCACATCTCTTATCTTGATTGATCTATACACCCACATCTCTTATCTTGATTGATCTACACACCCACATCTCATATCTTGATTGATCTATACACCCACTTCTCTTATCTTGATTGATCTACACATCCACATCTCATATCTTGATTGATCTATACACCCACTTCTCTTATCTTGATTGATCTACACACTACACATCTCTCTTATCTTGATTGATCTACACTCCCATATCTCATACCTTGATTGATCTAAACACCCACATCTCTTATCTTGATTGATCTACACACTCACATCTCTCACCTTGATTGATCTACACATCCACATCTCATATCTTGAATGATCTACACATCCACCTCTCATATCTTGATTGATCTACACATCCACATCTCATATCTTGATTGATCTACACATCCACATCTCTTATCTTGATTGATCTACACATCCACATTTCTTATCTTGATTGATCTACACATCCACATCTTATATCTTTATTGATCTACACACCATTGTCTCACAAAATGTTGATTGATCTACACACCTCCATCTCACATCTTGATTGATCTATACACCCACATCTCATTTCTTGATTGATCTACACATCCACATCTCATAATATTTTGACTGATCTACACTCATATCTCATACATCTTGATTGATCTACACAACAGTATTTCATATGCTAAATGATCTACATGCCCACATCTCATATCTAGACTGATCTACATACAATCTTGCATTTTTTGCCTTTAACTGGCCACTGATATCTTTTGGTATTTCTTTTTTTTTTAACAATCGAAAATATAGATAAGACAAACTTTATCTATTATCTCAAAGAGATGGTAATATAACATGCAATATATTACATCTAATTACTTTCGATTTTCATTACTTTATTACACTTCAAGTCATTATCATCACTGTATTCCTGAATGAGACCAGGTGCTCTAAAAGGGCGTTTCCTTTTCAACAAGCAACACACGTCTCCACTTATGCATGTGACAACAGGCATGTCGCCTCAATGACAACACAGGTTAAAACTACCATTAAATTCTAGACCTTTCATAATGAGCTTTGTGAGCATCTAGGGAAGCAAACATAACTTTTTTTTTCATTTAATTTTTAAAAATGTGAAAAAGTTAAATAATTTTTCAACAATAACTATCATTTTGCTTTCATCTTCGCGTAAGCCAGAAGTCATTTAATATAATTCTCTGTAGTTTCACATCATCAATAACAATTGAATGACTGTCTATTAGTTGCAATTAAGTTAGTGTCATTATGACATGCTAGCCAAACATGTTTTGATCACGTCGATTTCAGTGGAAATTTGTATGACTGCAATAACAAGCTAAACTGTCTTTCCATCACTCTCTATTAATTTACAAATGTATCAGGTAAATATTACTCACCACACATCTCGACTTTTCAGTATCCGTGCAGTCTTCAGTCAATGTGTGTTGATTTTTGTATATGCCACGTTTGGTTGTCAAATCTCTTATGACTCCACTAATATACACACAAATCACAGGGCCGCCTATGTCACGTCGCTTCCGGTATGCTTATTGGCTGATCAAAACTGACGCAATAAGACAGACATATAAAAAATTGAGATATGAATGGAGATTAACTTGATATTGTTTTACACGAATAGATAAATAGATTAAACAACGAAGCGACACGGTACAAGGATTTGTCTGTCGTGAAAGAAGCTTCTTATTGACCCGAGTCCGTTCAGTCGATTCCTGCACTTCGCTCAGTTGTAGTGCTAATAAAGCGAGACAAGAACATCAACTGTGTTGTAATGTGTGTAACTGACAAAGAGAAGCGTCTGCTGTGTGTTGAGGCTGTGGTATAAAGTTCTGAATTGAACATATCAACAATGAGCAAAAAAGAATCCATCTGACAACCCAAACTCGGAATTTTGTGACTTCCTTATGGGTACTATTATGTAAAAATAAGCATATATCAGTTGCATAATGAATCTGGCACACATTTAGTCATCGTTCAGACAGGCAGTTGTTTCTGATATTAAAAAAATAACACTAAACATAATGTTTTTAATATAAGAAACAAGTGCCTGTGATCCTTTAAAATAAACAGATCTATAGACTAAAACTGATAAAATTTGATTGTCATTTTTAAAAAAAATGATTTACAGTCAACTCTCTTTACAACGGCACCCTTTATAACGGCATATTCAGTTAACGGCAAAAAATTGTTGGGAACAAATCCATCACAGCGTTATTATAACACTTTATAACGGCATATTCGGCTACCGGCTCTGGCAATGAAAAGTCGGGAACGAATGTACAAAATAAACACTAATTTTGTTCGTTATAACGGCACTGCTAACCGGCAGAAGATCAGACGGTTTCAAACACACGATGCCTTCAGGCATCGCTGCACACGGCTACACGGCTTCACCGATTGTTTATACAGGTGACAGTGACACTGATTGTCGATAGAACACCTGCATGCGTTGTGGTCAGTAATTAATGGGAACCCCGCATAATTAAATTTACCTGACGGTAATTATCGGGATGATTATTACTCGAATGAGATATACCGGCTAGTGAGCAAAACTTTTGAGTACATGCGTATAAATCACCATTTTCAAGTAAACTCAATAAAATCATGCCTCAAATAAGTACTTTAATTTCCTTTGAAAGCGAAAGTTGGTTAAATTAAACATCTCAGCTGAGAAAAATCGTTTGTAGCATGTTCTGTCGGCATACAAATTCAACATCAAAGACATTTTTTCAGGATGTCCCTTGGAATTTAGGAAGTGACGTTATCAATGAATTTCATTGGATTAGACATGTGGTGAGACACATTACAACGGGAATTCCCAGAATTTTGTGTCCTCTTTAATTCATAATTACCGTAAAATTATGACTTTTTATTAAATAAATAACAATGTCTGGGGAATGAAATCTGCATTGAATGATGTGCTTTGTTATTTATTTCAAGTTAACGAGACTTCTTTCATTTTTTGACTTTCTCTTTTCGTGAAAGGGAGATAAACAGTACAGTGCCGTGTGCAAATTCACGCGAAATTATGGGAAATTGCATGCCGATTTGGAAGCAAATAAATTCAAAACGGGAATGTTGCATATGATAAGCAACAGTTTAATGAATACTAGGCATTAACAACAAAAGTTCCAGTTGCATACAAACACTAGAACGAACCTAATAGCGATGGTCTGTAAAAAAAACCACCTACACACTGTTTGAAATTTCATCTGCCGGTAAATATGACAAAAACTATCAGGTAGAATTTATTAAACTTTATTAAAATTAAATTAGTGATAATTTGTTCATATTCTAAAGGAATTAATCATTTTCTGTTGTGTCTACATTGCAATACGTTGTCTTGTACATTGGCTCTATAATGAAACCGGCATGTCTGGCGTATGTACATAACTTGAATCAGGGGACGTAACTCTTACAAAATTATGCTAAATTCATTACAACAGCATTTTCTTTACAACGGCAAAACTGCTGATCACGGAGATGGCCGTTATAAAGAGTACTGACTGTATTTTATTTATTTACTTTGAATTGTATGTGTGAAGCAATAGATTAATCTGGTCCAATTTTAAGTTACAAGCTCTTGTTTAGTCAATAAACCACTGCAGTAGTTTAGTTGGTAAAATGTTGGCTCCGTAAGTGGGAGTTCATGGGTTTGAACTCCGGCTGGGTCTGACCTAAGACTTGAAAATGGGTAGTGACTGTTCTTTCTCCAAGCACTTGGTGTAACAAAATAAAAGCCACAGTCCTTTCGGTTGGGAACTTAAACAAGGTCCCGTGTCATGGAAGGCTTGGCATGATAAAGCACCCTGCTGTATAATGCCATCAGCGCAACACACAGGCAAAATTTCTGCACCTTCGCCTATAGCTGGCAACGTCTTGATATAAGTAAAATATTCTTGACTGGAACATTAAACACCATTACTCAACTTTAGTCAATGCATAACAGATTGAGTTACGAGTAAGGAAAACCCTGAAAAAAACCAAGTGCCCTGTTTGAGGATTAAACTAGCCCTGCGGGGTGAAAAGCAAGTGTTTTACCATAAGGCTAAAGTTCCAGACCAGAAAGTCTGGCAGTAAATAGTTATTATTTCAACCACCCGGTATCCAGTAGCTCAGCCTCTTTCCAGCTACACCTGTGATATGTATACTAGTTGTACAAAATGGCTTCAATCCATCTTTTGGGCTTTTCAGATAAATAAACAATGACATTTATTATGTGTTTTTCTGTATTGTAAACATGTGTTAAGCTTTGAATTGTTTATCTAATGTCATGTTTTGTTCAAATTATTTGTATATGTGCTTAAGTAATTATGCTAAAAAAAAAAAAAAAATAAGTTGCTGACTTGACGTCTTACGGATTGCAGTTCCCCACAGGACACTTAAGCGATGTAACAGTCTGGGTAGCTCATTTAGTTGAACAGTTTTAGAGCATGGTAGGTCATGTATCCCAGGTCCTACCCTGCATTTATTTCCTTTTCCTGTTGCATTTGTCAAGCTTGCAAAACCTCCAAAGTGGCTGACCTATGCACTGGTCTGGTGATTGAATCTGGTGTTAGAATGAGAGATTACTCAGTTTGTTTAAGTAACCAACTAATCTTTGATTATCATAGTATCATACAGTAGTTAAGTTTACAGTAACAGCACTACTTCCATTTCACCTTAAAGACTTCAGAGTCATAATGTTTACTTTTATTTTTTAGAATTGGCAACATATGAGAAAAATGTGAACAGACAAATGCATAAATATAATGCATATAGGAAAGCTGCTGGTGTACTTGCTAAACATCCAACAAAAATAACCAGTGGAAATGAAGCCAAAAAACTGGTATGTTACTTAATAAACATTGTTTACAAGCAACAAACACATCTACTCTATTATGAATCACAAAAATATTGAGTACAGGAAAATTAGAATTATATACAGATATAAACAACAAGCAGTTGTACCATGGTCCAGAAATCTTGAAAATTTCTTGCAGTATACTATAAATAAAAAGCAGTTGTATCATAGAGCAATGTAACATATTCATGAAAGAAAATGTGTTGTAAAATAAAAATATTTGACAGTATTAAGTTACTATACTAGAGTAGGCATGCTAATATATATCTTGCCAAGCAGTTTAAATTTAAAGTTTTAAAAACCTAAGAATTTTTACTGTTATTACTTTGCACATGTGAAGAGTGATCACCAACTACCACAGAATAAATAATGTGATGTTTCAGTACTGATATTGTTAAAGAAAAGTGAGATTTAACATGTTTTGTAGGTTATAGGTTGAATGATATAGAAAAAAAGAGAAAATATGAACTTTTTGTTTACGGTAATTGGACCTACTAAATATTGTACAAAATTACATAATGTAAAGCTTTATTTCCCAACTCATTAACAAATTTGATAATGAAATAACTGCAGTCAGTTTTTGTTTGTAAATTTGGACACAATTTGAATACAAAGGTCAAAATACATGTATCAGTACATAATGCAATCAAGATTTTTTTGTTAAGGCAATGTTTTTGTTTGAATTTAACATTTTATTGTGATATAGGACGGAATTGGTGATAAAATAGCAAAGAAGATACAAGAGTTTATTGAGACTGGAAGTTTACAAAAACTTGAAAAGGTAATTGTAATATTTTTTCCCATTTCCAGCACAGAACCAAACGATGAAGCAATGTCCAGAAATTTAGATGAGAGAGGATAATGTTAACTTATTTTCCATGAAATCACAGTTATTTCATGTCAATAATTTGATTATTTATATCGGAAACAGACAGTAATAAGCTGAGGCAGGGAATTAAAATTTGCCATTATCCAAGAGGATGTGTGAAGTCACTATTCTAGATGTGATATCACTTTTGTAGGGATGGGTTATCTATCAGACTGATATCACTTTATGTAAACCTTAGACTTATCACATGTACAAAGATGGTGTCACTATCAGTAAAGTTGAGTAAACATATGATAAAAAAACAACTCTGTCAAAATATTTTAAATTTCCATACATAATACATGCAATCATATATTAAATTTGATGTGATTTATATTTTACAGATCAGAGCTAATGACACCAATGTTGCAATTAATGAGCTTACAAAAGTAACGGGCATTGGGTATGTATATATAAAGTTGACTTCTTTTTTTTTCTTGTGAAAATCACTAGAGCATTTAGATAAATACTACTCGTACTATATTTTGTCATTTAATCATGTCGTTTTGCTTGAAGGTAAGTTTATTTACCGTGTGTTTCTGGTAATACAATATTTATATTGCCTTTTGCAATTTGAAAAAAAAAATCTTAATACATACTTGTATGGTAAATGTTTGACAAAATTCAAAGATTTTTAACAATTGAAATTGTGTTAAAAGGCCATGTACATTTGTTTTGTGTTAAGAGTGGATGTACTAGCTCTGTAAGTCTTAAACAATCTTGGTACACTGTATGTTGTATATGTTTTAGACCTGCAGCTGCACAGAAACTTGTACAAGAAGGAATTATGAATATTGATGGTAAGTAGATATACATTTGACTATGTAAATAACAAAATTAAGAAGATTTTCATGTAAAATTTCTGAATTAATAGTTAAGATATGTCTGTATAGTTGTATATACATTGTATATTATATCACATGTATTGTTTCTTTGTATTCTTGTTCAGAATTATCAGAGATAAAAATAAAACTACCAGTAAAGACATGAATGTTATTAGTATAAAGTCTGTTCTGTTTTGTGTTTTCAGATTTGAGAAAGCATACTGATAAATTGAATCATCATCAGAAGATTGGCCTTAAGTAAGTATAAAAATCTCTGTAATGATATTCTATTGTTGTCAGTCTGTTTTATCTGTTCACAGTTCTACAGAACATTTCAAATCACAGTCACAGTTGTATACAAGTTAACTAAGCTATAGACAGAGCCACTAAAACATGACACAACAAAATTTCTGGAATATCTAGTAAAATACATTGGTTGTTTTAAAATGTCTGGTTTCCTGTCTAAATGTCCTGTTGTAATTTTAGAATCTCTAAATTGCTTGTATTGTCTATGCTAGGAGTCAATAACATGTAAAAAATACTGCCAAACGAGATAACAACAAATGCAGGTGACATGTATAATATATTATAGTAGCTGGTAACGTAAGTTGTGTACCACTGTGGTAGCTCAGTTGGTAGAGTGCTCACTCTGTATGTGAAAGGCCGTGGGTTCGAATCCTAGCCAGGATTGACCAGGACTTAAAAATAGGTAGTGACTGTTTCTTCGTCAAGCACTCAGCATTTAGAAATGAAAGTTCCGAGGTCCTTCAGATGAGACCTTAAAAACTGATGTGCTGTGTCATGACAGATTTGGCACGTTAGAGAACCCTCCCTGCACATTGTTCTTACACTTCACTTATAGCTGGTTACGTTTTGATATAAGTGAAATATTCTTGACTAGGATGTAAAGCCTAATTCAATCAATTGATCAACATAGTTTGTAAATATTTTGATGCGAGTTTATGCTCATGAATTGATAAAAGTAGTTTTTGTAATATATATTTATTATTAACTTGACAGACATTTTGAAGATTTTGAAAAGAGAATTCCAAGGAAAGAAATGGAGGAGTTACAGGTAACTATATTTTGTATTGTCTATTTACAACAAAGTGGCACAGGTAAGACAGGTGTGTTATTATTCCAGTGTCGGTCTCAGTGTAATAGATATTTATATTAAGTTTACAAATTTGTTATACATGTATATGTACATTATCTTACCTGGCTTGCCGTAAATATTGTATTAACTTAAAGAATAATAATTTATTTATTCACAATTTAAGACAAGAATTGAAGTGTAAACTGAAGATATCTGTATATATTATAAATTATCATGTCATTGTTTAATTACTACATATATATTGTCATTGGTAGGGCACAGTTTTGGATGTACTGAACAAATTGGATAGTGAATATGAAGCAAGAGTCTGTGGTAGTTTCCGTCGAGGTAGGTCTTTAACATATTTTAGTTATAATAGTTTGTTTTAGTGTAAGTTAAAGCTTTAAATACCATAACCATTTTTTGGTTTGACAGAACAGTATAATTAATATGAGTTTATGTCCTATTGTGTTAGTTATAGAATCGGAGTGTGTTTAAGATTGTTGTGGTCATCAGCATCAAAATAATTAAGGCTCTTTATCTCTTATGTTTCACTTTCACTTCACTTATGCCTGTGGTACCAAGGAGGTACATAGGCCACCGACAACGCTCCTCCATCTAGTTCTATTCTATGCTAGTCTGACCAGATCTTGCCATTTACCGGTATATCCCTCCATGGCCATTTCTGTTTGCAAGTTTCTCCGCTAGGTGTTTTTTTGCCTTCCGACTTTTCTTTTCCCTTAAGGGTTCTACTGCAGCCCTTGTTATGTGATTGAATTTGTTGGCTTTCGCAGTGTGTGTCCTATCCATCTATTATGTTTATGTTAATGTTATTTATAAAATTGCGGCTTAGTACTTCTGACAAGAAATACTTTGTTTTCCCATTAGAAAATAATTTCATGTAAATGGTTTATATTTTCAGGTGCAGAAAGTAGTGGAGATATAGATATTTTGTTAACACATCCAGCCCATACATCACAGACCAAGAAAAAGGTAATTTGTCTTAAAAGTGATTATTTAGTGAAGCATATTCGGCAGCTATGGATCTATAGCTGCCCAACATGTTTAAATTTCTGCAATTTCTTATTACAACTAATAATGTCCCAATATCAATTTAATGTTGAATGTGTGTGTGTGGTAAACACCTTCAAATTATTTAAAAATTTAAAAACTACTGGTGATAATCAATACAGTCATAACGACCCCAAAAGTACCAGTAAAGGTTGCCTTTATGGACATATGGTCCTTATATACAGGTTTAAATATTAGTTGGGATATAATTTTATTAGCCTTTATAAGTAGATGCCAACTATATAGAGGTGCCCTTTAAGGCAGGCTCAACTTTTTCTCAGTTTTCGGATATCAAATTGATCACAACCATTAATATACCTTTGTAACTTATTAATTTAATGAATTCAAATACCGTACAACTACTGGTACATTATTGATATATGCCCACATTTACAAATAAACAAAGGGCAGTAAAATGGTAAAACAGTGCCGTTTTGTGTTGACATGTAAAATCTGTTTTCTAACCACATATCTTTTAGAACTTTAGAACTTTTTGTATCAAAGAAGAATTGAATACAAACACTTTACCAATTCAGATGATTCAAATTGTTTGCTATTAAAAATGATGAATAATTTCAGGCAGTAATGTGTTATATATGAGTGATGTAGACATTACTGACATTTATTATTAATTATCTGTAAAAAAGGAACAATAACTGGTATGGATTTTCCAGTAGTGGTTACCAGCACATATTAAAGTTATATATCGTAGTAATGATAATAATATATATAATATCCTAATCTTATTTTAACAGAATGATCATCTACATAAAGTTGTCAAGGAGCTAGAATCCATCAATTTTGTCACTGACACACTTTCCTTAGGAGACGCAAAGTTTATGGTGAGTTGTTATTAAGTTTGCAGAAGTTCAAATTATCCCCAGGCCGGGCTTCAGGTTTAGAATCTAGTGTTAAGTCTTCTGATAGACTGCATATATGTACTGGCACAAGTTACACTGTTCTAATGCTCTAGAAAAAATAGACCAATATTATAAACAGTTTAGTAAATTCATGCATTGAAACATTTAATCGGAGTTTTAATTTAGTTGGGCCTCTATTATTTGTTTTGGTTATATATACACTGTTACCTCATCTTTTCTTATAAACCAAATTAATGGTTCTACCCATTATTATTCATGTTGTGAGATTATTAATATAATGAGTTTAGGCCATTTAATGTTGTCAGTATTTTTATTTTAGCTGTAAAATTTTCACAGCAGGGATGTAGATTGAATTTTATTTCATTTAATTAATACATTTACATTACATTTGATAGGGTGTTTGTAGAAGAGTTGATAAGAAGGATGATTCGGAGAGGTTATACAGAAGAATTGATATACGGTACTTATATAATAAACAAAAAAATGTTAAGGGCCACATCAAAACATTATTTTATTTTTAGAACTTAAATCACATCATTTGATCTTCACATTTCTCGTAATTTCATTAAGTATATTTAATTCCATACACAAAACTAACAATTCATTACATCATGTGAAACAAAAACAGTACAAGAACATATTAAAATGAATTTGATTTTTTACAGGTTTTGGATTTTTATTTCAAATTTTACATAAGACTCTAACTTTTGTTTGTTGAGTATATAATAAACAAGTTTACATACATTTTGATAGCTTATCAAATTGGAGTAATGGTGATTTACACCCCCAGTCAAGATTTTTTCTATTACATCCAGGCAGTCAGTTCAAGAATGGTGGAGTAAACTAGTGCCCATAGAAAACCACCAACCTTCAGCAAGCTTTGAACCTAGGAGGCAAGAGATACTGTGCACACATTTTAGAACATTTCGTCACTGAGTCCCCAATTCCCATATGGCAAGTTGCTTAAAATGCAGATTTCAAAAAAGTAATATCAGATAATTTCAAGTTGTCATTCTCTAAAAACAAATGTGTACCTGTCACAAATAAAATCATTATAAGTGTTTATTGTATTATTTATTGTAGGTTAATTCCCAATGATCAGTATTATTGTGCACTTTTATACTTTACTGGAAGTGATGTTTTCAATAAAAATCTGAGAGCTCATGCTTTAGAAGAAGGGTTTACACTTAATGAATATTCTCTGAGGCCTATTGGCAGTACAGGTAAGTTAATAATTAAGGTAGGTCTTGACAATATTCTCCAACACATGGCCAGATAACCCTTGACAATAATTTATTGACTTAATTGTACTTTTTTGATAGAGTGCATTTAGGATTTATTAGTTGGTTTTGATTTCAAATTTTGTCAAATCTTTCGATTTAAATTACCTAATCAAACACTAAATCCCATTTTAAAGTCTGTTTACAACCAATTAGTCTCTTGGTTTTTGTCCCTTTTCATGGGGTTAACGTGTGAATAAAAATCATAGCTTTTTGCATCGTGAAAACAAGCCCATGCTGTAATGTGGCCTGTTGTAACCGGTTTCTAATCTACACTCTTTACTTCATATTAAAACTTTTTAATATTGCCTTCGATATCGCTATGTAAATTATTTTAGCGCCATTTTCCTAACCTTTGCGGCGATACCAAAAACAGGAGTGAGAGAGTTTTTCATATGCTAATCAGTTTCTGTTACGGGTCATTTACACAATATCTTCTTCGATTCTACGAAGATAGTCACCCCAACCACGTGTATATTAATATCACAACCAGTTTTCCTAAAACTTTTTTTAAGTGAATGTCTCTAAAAATCTACACAGTTGTTGATTTATCGTTATTATTTAATTCATATTTTCTGCTACAACGTTCAGAAATATTTGTTATTATAATCTGGTTACCAAATTGCTAAAGTCAAAGTTGACCGACTTTTACAACACGTGTACACCTGATCATGAATACGGTAGTTCTTGCCAACCACCAAGTAGATTTGACAAAGTTCTTGCAGTCTTTCTACTTATCCGTACACACGATTTATAATTTTAATTAGTTATCATAATTTACCATTTAAGAATAATGGTACAACGAGAGAGAAAGAGAGAGAGAGAGAGAGAGAGAGAGAGCATTGTCTCAAATAATGATTTGCATGTGAATTGTTTTAAGTTTGTCATGGTTAAGTATCACCGTTCTTAAATGAATTTCAGTAAGAATTATGGTACAACGAGAGAGAGAGAAAGAGTTGTCTCAAATAATGATTTACACGTGAATTGTGGCAAGAATGCTATATTTCGTACAAAAATCTTGTAAACAAAAATTTTTAGTACATGGCGTACTCTTACGTGCAGAACTATAACACCATATGTGGATAAATTTAAATAATTTTGGGTAATTTTATAAACAAATTTATGAAAACAATATCCGTCCCTGTCAATCATGGGTAGTGTTGCGTATCAACATATTGTCGATAAGTATTTCTTATGCAAATTAGATCAGTATTTCCCTGTCCGAAATGGTTTCAACCGAAATGTAGGACTTAGACAAAATAGCCGTTGCTAAAAATTGACCAAACTTTACGGAGTATGGGGCAAAACTGAGAAAAGTTAAAGGATAGAAATATTAAAAATTAATTACGGCATGAATTGTATAATAAATGTACGATTTTACTTTTACAATAAAACGTTTCGTTTTAGAGAATTTTATGAAAGACTGAGAGACTAAAGGATCGTAAATGGACTTTAATATTCTTTCCCCTCACAAAATTTCATGAAAATAAAACTATCACAAAAATTCCCCAAATGTACAAAATGCATTATTATATAAAAGCTAGCCAGCAGTTGGAAAGATGGTCTTAATGTATAAGTATATAACCTCCTATAATGGTACCACCTGAAGCATAATAAATGGGATTCTTATTGTCCTATTGAGGTAAATGTAATTATCTCCCTTGAGTTTCTTCTCTCTGCTAGACATAGCTTTTGATTAAGTTACTACTAAATTTCTGAAATTTTTCTTGAACTATTATAAAGTTTGTCAGTCAAACTTGCATGGCTATATTGTCTAATTGTTTAATTAAAACAGGTACTCCAGGAGAACCACTGCCAGTTACAAGTGAAGAAGATATATTTGATATCCTGGGAGTAGATTACAAAAAACCTAGTGAAAGAATTGCATAAGACAATAGACAATAAATCGACAACAAATTTATCATTATCATTAGTGTTACTATTTGGTTAACAACAGCATGATTAATTGAAATTGTATTTTTTTTTAAATTAAGGATTCTTTGTGTAGTCTAAATAAATACTTGTCATAGGATAAAAATTGTCAATACCCCATCAAATTACATGCTGTATAAGCAAAAGAAAATTCTGTTATACACAATGCTTCAAATCAATTTTCTATTATATGTGGTAAAACATAATATTATATTCTTGTTCTGAGATATGTTTGTCAAATTTTCTTGTTAAAAATGAAATGTTTACATACATATGTATTTGTATTTATTTGATAAAATATCTAAAGTAAAGATGATTTTTCTTTCTTCCGTGTTCATTCATAATGTATTTATTCTATTTCAAAATTGTTGTTTTTGTATAACTGTATCATTATTTCATTCATAAATGAGAGGTGTAAATGTTTTTGTCTGATGGTATACTTTCCCAATCATTTTTAGTCCCCTGCAAGTGAAAACAAAGGGGACTGTAGTCTTTGTTGTTGAATCGACAACTCCTCCTAAAATACTGAAGGGTTTGTATTAAAACTAAGCAGAAAGGATTAGAAGTTAGTGCTGTTTCCCATATTAAATGCAACCTAATATTTTCTATTTGATACATTATTACACGATTGGTTGGCCTCATGCTATGTGATAGTCCAGCATTGTCAATATTGTGCCATATTTACATGTTCAGTCTTTGACTTCTCATCTTTTCACTGGCAGGGCACTTCTAATTTTGCAATACTGACTGTATACTTGTTTGTGTGGAGGTATGTTTTAAGTTATCTGTATGCAGTCTAGAAGACCTATGGTATACCTACAGTAGGAACACCGGTCTTAGGTTTAAATGTTGAGTTTTAAACACAGTTTGTCGCTGGATTAAATTACTATGATGTTCTCTTGGCAGGTCTGGTTTGCTTCTCTTTGGTATGTGTCTTTACAATTTATTGTTTTGAAAAGGTCTTAACTATCAGTTCATATTAAACAGGTGGCATCATGGTTTTGTATATGAATAATGCTAATGGAATAGTGTTCCACAATTTTTTTGTAAAATTACAAATATGTTTGATCATTTTCTTAAAACATAATTTTTATAACCTCAACTATTTCACCAATAGGTGATATCCCTGAAGTGTGTTTTTATTTGTTGTAATTCTGTATTTTAATTTTGTAAGATATGTATATACATTAGGCAGCATATTTTAGAAGTCAGTTCATTTCTTTCTGTTATGTCACATATATAAACCATAATTATGACACATACATATGTTGTAGTATATTTTTACAAAATAAAAAATTGTTAATACATATACATGTATAATTATAATAGATTTCATTGTTCATTGATTTATATACAGTGCTATGGTAAAAGTTTCCTGCAAATCTCACTAGTAATCTTGCAAAACCATTCCATTACATTTTTATAGAAGTTTGTGTCCTTGCAACAATTCTTTTTCCCTTTGAATTAGACAGAAAAAGGGCACTCATGTTGTGTTATTCAGCAATATCTTTGTCATTGCATATTGGTTTGTAGATTGGAATATTGCACAAGACAGTTACAATACATTGTATGTTCTGTGTTCTGTGTATTTGGTTATCATTGCAACCAACCCAATTTGATTTTCTTATATACCTGTAGCAAAATACTTCAATTTCAATATATGTAATTTGAAGTTTGGAGTAATATTGACTGTTTTACATCATTATCTGAGCTCTGTATATCTGTCCATACTTGCTCAACATTTCCTATAACTCTTGGAGGATTTTGATTAAACTTACCATGATTGTTTGTCATATTCAGATGTACAGAGTACAATACATGGAAGCCAATGCCATGCAATACAGAAAACTGAAAACAATTGGTTAAAGTGTTCACATTAAGTATATTGAAGGATTTAAATAAAAGTGTTACAGCATGCAGAAAAATAAAATTTTGGGACTTTTATTACATTTTAATTAAATTTGTCCGTGAATGTTTGTCAATCAAAAACAACATACCGGTCCTTGTTCAAATCACAATCCTAAAACCTAAAACTTTCATGCACCAGGTAAGTGAGCCTGTGTGTTCCAAAAGGGTAAGCACCTATCCACTACATGTGAACTAAAAATTTGGCATGAAAGGAACATGGAACTGTGCGACATCAAATATATCCGGAACAACCTTAGATACAGAGACTTCATACTTATAAACATTATTGTGATGCTGACCATCAAACTACCGGTATTTAAATGGTTTTAAATAATATATAATATGTAACTTAAACCCCTGAACCAATATCTCGGCTGGTGCCCCGAGGATATCACAAACTCAGTAGGCAATAATTTCATATTGTTGTCAGAAATATACTATAATTGTCTAAATTTCCTGCAAGTTAAAATTTGAAATTTCTCAAAAACTAAGGTATACTCCCTCATGCAAAGTATTTCCTTAGCTTAATTTGGTAAAATATATTTTGGTCCTTTGGGTAGCTTTTCAATATCTTCAAAATAATTTTGGTTTCATAATTTTGGTCCAAGCAATACTGATGAGGAATTATATTCCGAAATGACCGTCTAGTGCTGTAAAAATAAGACTGGTATAATATGTAATTTTATAGGTATAAGCTTGCAAAATCCCTGGGAAGTGGTTTTATAGGTATAAACTTGCAAAATCCCTGAATCAACAATTTATTTGTAAGTGGCTTGCTTCGTTGTATAACGTTCCGTCGGGGTAACAATCTCTACCACAGCCTATGAAACAAATACATGTATGAGACATGTTCAATTTATAACGTTACGAAATCATCTTTAATAGTTCAGATTTCACTGTAACAAATGTTCTATTTGTGAAGCGTGATAGTAATACCATACAACAACGCTTTACGTATACCCAACTCGAATGTGTCTTATTTATGTAGCTCTGTCCATGTTTCTTCCATTTATCTTTGACAGCTCTTAAAGCACCCACTCAAACTGTGTAATGTAACTGGTTTTACGTTTTTTCAGAAATTCATTGGGTTTTTTTTAACTTTTGTCAATGATTCTCAGCAATACTGACACCAGCTCAAACTATAAACCCGTGTATAAAAGCATCACATTTAACGAACTTTTAATTTTGTTGATCATACTGATTTCCATGGATGCAAAATACTTTTCTATGGTCATAGATGCCCATATCTGAAGTACGTTACTTGTTCAACATTGCAGCGTTCAATATTAAATAAGTAACAGTTACTTATTCAACATTCGAAAATATTTTCGTTTCATTTATAAAACATGCAACAAAACGAATTTCATCACATTCCACGATTAAATGTCACTACCAAGTATGGTTACCCCCAGTGCCTTGGAACAAATTGGCTTAAAGCTTCAATGTAAGCCCATACCATTATACAGTATATTTCATATAGACGGAAAGCTTTCACTGTGCTGGTAATTTCGAAACATCATTTTGTACTACTATGCATAGGCAATGTCACTACCAAGTATGGTTACCCCAGTGCCTTGGAACACATTGGCGAAATTCCCAGCACAATGAAAGCTTCACTTTGCACAGGCACTTTACTTTCCGTATATAAAAATATACTGTATAATGGTATTGGCTTACATTTAAGCTTTAAGCCAATGTGTTCCGAGGCACTGAGGGTAACCATACTTGGTAGTGATATTGCCTATGCATAGTAGTACAAAATGATATTTCGAAATCTCCAGCACAGTGAAAGCTTCACTTTGCTCAGGCACTTTACTTTCCGTCTATATGAAATATACTGTATAATGGTATGGACTTAAATTGAAGCTTTAAGCCAGTGTGTTCCGAGGCACTGGGGGTAACCATTCTTAGTAGTGACATTGCCTATGCATAGTAGTACAAAATGACGTTTCGAAATTCCCAGCACAGTGAAAGCTTTACTTTGCTCAGGCACTTTACTTTCCGTCTATATGAAATATACTGTATAATGGTATGGACTTAAAATGAAGCTTTAAGCCAGTGTGTTCCGAGGCACTGAGGGTAACCATACTTGGTAGTGACATTGCCTATGCATAGTAGTACAAAATGACGTTTCGAAATTCCCAGCACAGTGAAAGCTTCACTTTGCTCAGGCACTTTACTTTCCGTCTATATGAAATATACTGTATAATGGTATGGACTTAAATTGAAGCTTTAAGCCAGTGTGTTCCGAGGCACTGGGGGTAACCATTCTTAGTAGTGACATTGCCAAACCATAGTAGTACAAAATGATATTTCGAAATTTACAGCGCCGTGAAAGCTTTACTTTGCTCAGGCACTTAACTTTCCGTTATATGAAATATATATTATAACGGTATGGACTTACCTTGAAGCTTTAAGCTAATGTGTTCCGAGGCACTGGGGGTAACCATACTTAATGGTGTTATTGCCTAAGCATAGTAGTACAAAATGGTATTTCGAAATTCCCAGCACAGTGAAAGCTTTACTTTGCTCAGTCACTTTACTTTCCGTCTATATGAAATATACTGTATGATGGTATGGGCTTACATTGAAGCTGTAAGCCAATGTTTTCCGAGGCACTGGGGTTAACCATACTTGGTAGTTACATTTAATCGTGAAATGTGATAAAATTATTTTATTGGATGTTTTATAAATGAAATGAAAATATTTGCTAATGTTGAATTAGTAGACTAGCTGTTACTTATTAATGTTGAACGCTGCAATGTTGAATAAGTAACGTACTTTAGGTATCCCATAGATGCCACCCATGTAAAACATGGCCTCGTCTGTGGTAACATAGTTTTTTCCATTTGTCGTGATTTAAACGGAGATAGAAACGCCATGCTCGAGCACGCCGTTTACTTGATTTGTGCGTCATTTAGTTATGCACTGGACGTTTCTCACGTAGTCTAGAGTTAAGTGGATGTCTGATAATTCATTTCACAGTTCCAACGGAAACATTACACGCGTTTGGAGGGGGGGGGTTAATTCTATCTATCATATAACGTATTTTTTATGACATCAGACATAGCTGTTGTAAAACTTAACTTTTCGCCTATTTTCTGTTTGATATTTATGCGAGCACAGGGGCCAGTTTCATAATAAAATATGGAACAAAATGGGATATAATAGCTTGTAGATTAAGAAGTGAGTAACGGTTGCCTTTGAAATTTCTTGCTTTTTATTTAGTTCTTCGATCCACATCAGCATTTGTAGTTGACAGGGACGCTGGTAGTGAAAAACATGATCATTATGCGAATTTTAAGCTACTTTTACATGGACGGGCTTAGCTACATCGGGCAAAATTACAGTGTTTTTCTGTGTTTTCCGTTTGAACATTTTATTAAGATTTTAAATTATGTCCAAAAATTGAATGCCTACTAAAGAATATTTATCTGGGAACAATTAAAATGACACCAAGATCACGATGATCGGACACAAATTAAAAAAAGTAATGTAGAGTTTTGTCGGAGCACCTACAAGTGAAAGATCCGATTCGTTGTTCCCCTTTGCTCTTTTTTATATACTTATGGGTAATTTTTAAATTTTATTATGAAACTGACCCCTGTGGTATCATACAAAAAGTTTTTCTACTCGTACACTGGGTCATATACCTAATTACAAGAAAAATCGTTTTGTACGACATTCAATTCATGCGTAAAAATTAAGAAAATCGCGGTCGATAAATTGAACAGGTCTTGCACATCATAAGCAAGTATATTGCAGATACAATAGAAAAAAATGTAGCATTTCGTGGGCGTCATATTTGAGGTATAAGTCCAAATATGAAGCAGACCTCGAGGAATCTGTTGTATCTTTTAATAATTTTAAGCTGACATGTCTTTAGATAACATTCACATAATCTCCAAATAGGAATTTTATGATAAAGTTGGTTGGTTGAATGTTGCTTTACGTCGCATCAGCAATTTTTCAGCTATTCGCGACGAGAACTATTTAATTAATCTCTATGGATTAATCTATGAACAATTTTGTGGATGCATGTGAAGTGCGAGAGTGTTGTATGGTCTGCCTTGTACTAGCGCGCACTTTGGGCGACTTTACCGTGCTAGCTCACAGAGTCAGTACGCCGCAGACGAGCGTACCACTCCCCCAGTCCATTATACTGATACCAGGTGAATCAATAAAGGCCAACGGCAAGGAAAATTCATTATGATAAAGAATGACATTTATTCATATGTATGTGTTGAATCATGATTTGTCAACAATATTTTCTTTCGATTTAACAAGGTTCTTTATAAATTCTCTTTCAACACTCACGATGCCATCAGGTATTCTCTGTTTCTCCAAAGCTGACCTAATAGAATTTAAGCCTGAGTGAATAAGCCGTATTTCAATTTTTACCAAAGTTCCAGGTTGATTTCAGTATCCGTTTTTATTTTTTATTTATCTTTTACGGATTCGTACCATAAACAGATAAAATGAAAAGTTCAAATTAGACGGATTTTCTCCATTTTTACGGGTTTTTTTTTTTTTAAATTAAAAGTACTAAAAATTCGGACTTTTGGTATGGAAATTATACCAAAATCAAACACTTAATGAACAAAAAGTATTTACTATGGCAAGCTTCTTTTTTTTCAACCTTGTGCACTAAAATGTACCGATCTGGACAAATAAATAAATTTGATTGGTCAGCCTGCCAAATTAAAATGACATCTAAATCTCAATGTCAAAGTTTTGAGACTTTATACTCTACAATACTTAATAGACCATATTCAATAAATGTTGATATTTTTCAAGTATCATTTTATTTTGACATATTAATTGGCAATGTTGTGATTTTATTTCATTGTATAATGATAAATAATAGCGAGTTATCTCGATTGGCTTCATTCTATCATGATTTTTATTTTATTTTATACACTTCCGTAAAATGACGGAAATTGCCGAAATTGACGAAAAGAATTTCCGTGTGCCATGTGATTGTGTTTGTGGTTGCAGAGTGAGATCAGCAGGTACACGTTGGAGGTGCATGAAGAAAACAATAACATTTGACTCGTTACCGGGATCTTTGCAAATTTTCGTTACCAGGACAAAATGTCAATGCAAGGATCGCCACAACAGCAACTAAAAGGACGCGAAATTCCAAGCAGACGAATTGTTTTGAATGATATTGCCCAGCTACCTCATGATTACAGTACAACTCCTGGAGGTTCCATATTTTCAACAACACCAGGAGGTAAAAATGCATAATGGCTTTGTCAATTTCAGTTTGCACTTTATGGTTTGCATCATGTATATTTTGCATCTAAATAAATACATATTTATAAATGTGGTCATGGACGGACCCCAGTGTTTACATTCTCGGGTAAACAAATATTTACTGGATTTCAAGATGGCGTCTGAATTTGCCATGTGACTTTGTTTTCAATCGGATGTTATGGTTGTAATTGCGTGGCGATATATTTCAAAATAAATGACACAGTAAATCCCAATATTCACATAACAATACTGTTATACTTTGCTGCATAATGATAATTGTTGACATCGTTATAAATATAATGCGGAGATCGTGACATGTGCTCGTTGACCTATTTTCAGCCCATCCTGATCAAACGTCGCAAGGGCACCTGCATATATAGCTTATTACGTCATTAATTACGTAATACATGTCAACAGTCTCGACGTTATCAACATTGTATAAATAACCCTAATTTACTAACATTGAATAGTAGAAGTTTAATTAACTGAATTTATAATAATATAGATCTACAACATAAATAAAACTCGGGAATAATTTAAATACTGTGACCTGCCAAAGTTATACCATGAAATTAATAAAAAAAAAAAAAAAAAAAAAACCACATTTGTGACTAAAACCTTGTCCAATTTTAATGTAGTGATGTCCAATCGGACAAAATACCACTGCAGTAGCTCAATCAGTAAAGTGCTTGCTCCATAAACTTGGAGATCGTGGGTTTGATCCCTGACCAGGTCTGACTCAAGACTTGAAAGTTGGTAGTAACTGTTCTTTCGCAATTACTCAATATCATGAAATAAAAGTCACCCTTCTCTCGGATGGGAACTTAAAATAAAAGAGGTCTAGTGTCGCAATAATAACCCTGATGTATAATGCTATCAACACAACACACCAGTAAAATTCCTGTACTTTCACCTACAGCTGGCAAAGTTTCAATACAGGTGAAAAAGTATTGACTGGTACATTTAAGACCATTACTTGACATCAATCGGGCAAATATTAACAAACAAAAATCGGAGAGACATACTTGATTAATTATCTGAATAAAACTGGTACACAATTTTAGCCTTAACATAAATTATACATCAATAATCCAGTAATATCATAATAACTACCTGACTTTTAATTGACGGACCGCCGGCCACGCCCACAATGTTCTGACAAGGGCTGCCATCACGGTACCAAAGCAGTGTCACAGCAACTAATGATGTACTAGTGTCAGTGACATCATTAAACGGCGCAATTCAGGCTGAGTTTTCATTGTTTTTGTGTGCCAGGCATTTGTCGGAACATTGTGGGCGTGGTCAGCGATGCGTCAATTTGTTAGAGAGCCATGTGGCTCTTTCTGATTTTGGTCTTGCTTATTGATGATGCCTCCAAAATTTTCAAACTTAAGATCCCTGAATATGGCTAACATTTCGAATCACTTTATAATTTAATTACAGGCACAAGAATAATTTATGACAGATCCTATTTGCTGCAGTGTCGAAACTCTCCATTGACAAGAAGTCCCCCTCCTAATATGGCCAAAATTCCTGGAGTAACAGCACCTGGAGTAGTTGATATACCAAAGGAGAACGGAATTCCAAAAGAAAATCCAAAGGATTCAGCAGGTTTGATTATTCACATTTACTAGAAATTTTATTCTTATTTTAAAAGCCTGGATTCATATTTACTTTCACTTTAACCTAGTACAGTGAAGTTCCAGGTGATAACTGAACAGATGAATCGTGCTCCTTCCCATTCCAAGAATTATGCATGTTACTTTTAACAATCAAAGGGAGATAATTCATTCTTTATTAGCAAATAAGGTTTTAAAAAGCCTTAAAAATCAAGTGAACTCAACTGTGAAGTGTGGGACTAAATCAGTGCCACTTAATAAATACATTCTTATTGTACAGTGTGGCCTGTAGAAACTGAATCCTGAATAAGTTTTATTGAAAACCTGTGTAAATTGACGGATTTTATATAAATCATTAATGTTCAGTAAATTAATAAAAGCTGTCTCATTCAAACAGAATTTTTGGTCCCAAAGGTTTTCTTTAAAAACACAGTTTGAAAGCTGAAGGATGTGATTAAATGCATTCTCATGTTTTCATAAAATGATGAAATCTATTGTAGTATAACCATGTTTCTTTTGATTGGCTTCATTCAGATCATGAAACATACTGCAAGCCAAAATCTCAAGTTTAATAGAAACTTAATGGATTACTGTATCATAATTTAAATTGATTATGGTCATTTACAAAGTCTAAATAATGACTAATGATTTATTTCTTTTCTTTTAGAACCACACCACCCTGAAGAACAGCCACAGTTTGAGATGGATATTTGAAATACTACCCATGATGCCTTTCAGTTTGTAAAACTTCCAGTTAAATAAATTGCATGTCTCATTTTTGGGAACTTTATTTACATGCAAAAAAAAACATTATGGAAGAAAGAGTTTTGCTAAGAATAATACAAAATCTGTGTGACACAAGTCTTCTGCACAATTTCACAAACTAATGAACTGCGTTATTGAACAATGTTCAAGTAATGAAGAAAATTTTTCGAAGGGGCAAATGCATTATTTTGCAGTTTAAAATATTTGCATCCGTAAGCAGTTGGCTGTGACTTCTACCACTCTTAGTTTAGGTTTAATTATTGAATGCAGCAGGGATAATGACCTACAGTATTTCTTCTGTTTTTATTGTTATAGCCGAATCTTGTACTTTTTCCTCATTTATGTTATTATGATATCTTTGTTGATATTCTTACATTTGTTACTCTGCATAAATTCTTTAATAGATATTTTTGTTATAATTTTTTAGTATTTACTATTTTATTCCCAGCTTGATCTAAATATAAATCCTCTATTTGTATTCAACATCTAATTTATAAAATATATGAACATGTAAGGCCTTTAACTAGTTGGACATAAAGCAAGACAATAGATGGGATTGATATACTTTCTGGTTTATCCATCTTTGTAATGATCTCTGATTTTAATGGAGACATCCTGGTGATATGATACATTCTATCTGGTGCTTGATAAAGGCAAAGCAGCTGTCTTCTTATATGCTGGAAGGATAATAAAATTTATATAATTGTGATATTATGAAGCATGTATTTAATTGGTGCATTTAAATAACAGCATAACATTAACTTTTATATGGTACAGTAGTAATTTTGCTTCCCAATCTGTTAAACATTTCAATTTTATATGTACAGTGTAGAATTTTGATATACAATGTATGTCATAGATGGGGTTGCAGGATAAAAACACACTTTAATATTTCATAGATTGATTTATATGTTTTGTTAATTCACCTTTTGACATTTATTTTATTTAAAGATTGGAATTATTATAGTTACTGCTTTTCTAAGCTCTTTATAAAACTGAAACATGTCAGTAATTGCAGCAATATATATGTTTTCTTGACGATAACTGTAATGTATATTATCTTGTAATTATTTGGTTAATGTTAATAAGTTCTTTGTAATAAGTGCTGTCAAATAAAATCCAGGTTTTATTTACAATATTCGTATTATATATCTTCATTGTTTTATTAACCATACCTACTTTTATAGTAACTGTTTATTATATAAATTTAGCAAACATAAATACCAAATAAAATGCACATTTCTGTTGAAATAACACCAGAATTTTGTTAAAATTTCAGTATTTAGTCTGTTTCATAAACTCAATCTTGTGCAGTAGTAAGCTACTCTTCACCATGTGATTAAGTTAATGTTTCTAATGGTTATAGGAACTACTACCGGTATGTTGCGCTTAATGTTTATGGCATTATCAGATGTTTTGTTGCCAATTGAAAATATAACTACCTTTTATCTGTAAATTAGCATATTTAAGTGCCTTGTCCTGATTTGGGATGTCTGGAAAATTATCAATTTCTTGGTTACATTCATATGT